>JABFEA020000044.1:17937330-17947958 GCA_019775915.2 Cyphomyrus plagiostoma
AAAGCGCATTGAGACAATGTAATGTTGTGATAATGCGCTATATAAATAAAATTGCATTGCATTGCATTGCATTGCATCCTCTCGTACCCCGACCACACGACCACAGACCTGCACCTCTACCACTGCCATCTTCTCATACCCTGACCACTTATACCATTATACTGTATATACCATGTCATACTTATACCATTTAAGGTCCTTCACACCTAAACCCTTAACTGTTCAACCTTTTTTGGGCAATTTTTCTCAAACTGGTCCTCTGGTCTACATTTTTGCTCCCTCCCAGCTCCAGAACACTGCCTCAGGACCAAAGTGTGTCTTCTTACCAGCACTGACGGTGATGGCTTCAACGAATTGGTCCCTCCAGCTGTTTGTTCCCACCAACAGGGCCAGGTTCGTCTTCTTGATCAGCTTGTCCACCGTGTTCTTCAAAGAGAGAAGTTTGAACAAAGAAGATATACTTTCTCATGTAAATTATACCAAAACCTACTCCAGTCATTGACAGAAGCATTGGTACAAATGTAAGAAAACAACACACATGGCTGATATTGTGCACTTCAGTAAATCATCCACTCCACTGAGCTGGAAGGTCAGTCCTGGAAAGAGTGGCAACACTGGAAACGTTCAGGATCGATCTCCTTAAACACATAGTCAATTTAGAAAAAGGCCATGTAACAGCCAATCGAAACAGCCCAGATGGAAGGGAGGAGGACATAAATTGTTATTGACAAAATGTCAATGTCTTAATTATTTCTTTGTGTCTGCTTCCTGATGGCATCACGAAACACCAATATTAGGCTGGAGAATAACAGATATCCATCAAAACCGATTCCAAAGTGCTTGAAGTCTTCATTGGAGATCTAGTAGTCGCCTTGTGGCAGTTACTGCCTTCATAGAGTTATTGGGATCTATGGATTACGGTCATCAAGGACCGAGCAGAACCTCAGTCATTTCTCGGTGGTAGGTAATTTGCCAGGGTTCATTACGGGGGATTTGGACTGCGAGTGCTGACTCTTCAGCCGAGACCGACAGCTGTGAGCAGGACGCTGTAAAAGCAAACTGACACTTCAGCAAAACCCAGGCAGGGCCAACCCTCTGTCACGCCAGCCGGGCTCCCGGTGAAGACAGCTGGCGGAGAAGAGGCCTGTCACCAAGCCTCTCCGCTCTGGGCTTTCAGGTGCACCTGCTTCCCTTTTAATTTAACAGCTCAAGGGGTTTCCATCGGAGAAATAGTTTCTGGAAAGAAATGTGGAAAGGCGAGACGGAAACGATACCTTAAACTCGTAGGACTCCTCGATGATGACCTCCAGCTTGGTGTGCTCCCCTAGCACGGGTCGGCCCATCTCGGCCACCCGTCGCTCCTCCTCCTCCTTTCCGGTAGGACACTCCTCACTCTCCCCTTCCCCTGCAAAACAGGCTCTCCTGAGAGGCGTCCGCGCTGTTTCCACGCTGATATGACCTTCCTGCACACATTCGCAGAACTCACAACGCAGCCAGAGCCCAGCGGGTGGCGTGATCCAGAATAGGGGCAGAGCAGGCCAGTTTATCAGACCCGCAGCTTTCACTGCAATTTCCAGTAGATACAGCAAAAGAACCAGAATGACTGTGTGGAATTCAGCCTTTATCTTCCCATTACATCTGTGGAGGATGTGATATTCCACTGGCGACTGAGGTTTAAAAGCCATGCAAGCCCCATATGTATGTATGAACTCCAAGGCTCTTTCAAAGACAGATATTCTAACAGGACGGTGCCTCATTGGACACACAGCTTTGGACACCATGAAATTCATCTGTCAAGCTCCACACTTATTGCAACTAGACAGTAATAATAATAACTGGGATACAGGCCTTATCTCCAAGCATTTGGGAAGGAATAATATAGTCTTACATCTTTGACCTGGCTTTATCACCATTTTTGTTCAAGCTGTAAATTCTTTGAAATTCACTAAATAACTTTGGCCTTCTCCATACAGAGCATTGTGGGAAATTTCCAATTTACAGCAGCTGAGTAATACTTTCTGGCTTCTATATTAACCGAAAGGGAAAATCTATTAGTCCTGTGTACTGTTTCTCAGCTCACTAGTGTGAGTGAATACTTTAAAGCCTCCGCAAGCCTCTGTTAGCAGGATTTCTCCAGCTAATCAGATGATTCATTTAAGTATCTGAAGATGTACTTGGGGATACGGTACAGCAGAAATATTTCCACACCATTCCAGGGCTGGTGGATCATTTGCTTTTGAAGGAGAGGCCTTCAGAAAGAGTGGCACCTTGGCTGGGCCTTCACCCTGTTGATTTCCAAGAGCCTTCTTACACTGGTCTTGCCATTCATTCCGCAGCCAGCTTCATTGCCAGTTTGTGCCGGCATAGAAGGAGCTTTTGAAAGTGTTTCCTCACATTTTTGTGAGGTTTCTGTTTGCTTTTCTGTTGGTAAAATATATGGGTTTTGATTGATTCCATGGTTAATACAAGGAATAATTTTACATAAATGAAAAGTCTAAATTTTGTGCTGCCTTTAACTAATGAAGGTGTTTTAATATTTTTGGATGCCTTGATCCCTTGCTCATGAAAACAATGGTACCAAAATCTAGTACCTTCTGTATTTATATTGCTAAAGAGGAATGCTATAAATCAAAGGTCAGTGTTTTTAACAATAACATAAATAATAAAATAATTTATAATTTAAATAATAAAAACACCTTCAAATGCATTCATGTGACAGAGGCTCAGGCTAACAGCAGTTAGCAAACATTTACTATGGGGATGACATGCCATAGGGCTCCGCATGCCCACCGCCCAGGCTGAGCTGCCCTCTGCCTGCTTTACCGGTGATGTCATGGAATACGGTTGTCCTCCTGGCAAACAGGACGCCTTTCAAAGAGCTCGAAGAGACCTAAGCGTTCCAGCTAAAGCGACACATTGGGGCGGGGGCAATGTGGAAGGGATGCACAGCCATGCAGGTGATTTGGGGAAGGACAGAAGGAGAAGGAGAAGGAGACGAAGGCCTCCTAAGGCGAGGCCAGACCGGGCCGGGCAGGTGGACGGCAGATATCGACGTGTGGAAAGTGTGACCCGGTGACATGCATGCCGTCACCTTGCGGTCGGCACTGGACGGGAAGTGGATCCAACACAAAGTGAACAAACACACCCACCGCCATTTCCAGAACACTGCATTCCACGCGAGTCGACTCACGGCGGCATGTTAATGACCATGCAGACAATCCGTGCGACAAGAAGAGGAAGCGATACCTGTGATGCAGACTACCGTGGACGGGATGGGATTGTCTCTACCCTGCACTTTCCTGTAGATGTCTCGGCCTAACAGAGCGATAACCATTAGGAGAAACTCATGGCATGGTTTGCAACTGGGTTAAGGTGGAAGCGAGAAGGACGGTCATTTATTTTTGGATGTTAGGGGCGGAGCACAGCTAAAGTCGACTTTGAAAACAGCTGAAAGATGCACTCAGTAATAACAGCACCCTTCAAAAAGCTCACAGAAAGCAGACGCGAGGTAGGAAACACATCCTCTCTCTGATCAGAGCTGTTAGTCACATCAGCAACCCGTGAACGACAACCAGCAACAGAGTTCAACAGAACGATAATTTAAATCCAGATGTAAGTCTTGATTAAAAAAAAAATTCTTATGCTTTTTTTAAAGATTAAATCTGGCATGCATGGCTCTTGGACAGGAGGTCCAAACAAGGATTTGCTATGACGTGTTGTGCTTTAATGTGGCTTCCCTGGGGATGGGTACTTTATCTGGGTAACTTATTACTTAATTAAGGGGGCAGGCAAAACATCCATTTTTGGAACCATAGATATGAAAGGTGGAAGGAGAAATATTTAATGAGAAGCATAACTGACAGTGGTACCTCCTGATTCATGTAATGCTATTTGGTACTGCTGAGGTTTTATGTGACTGTGATTGTATCTTGCTTTTGCAGATCCGGACCTTACATGGTGCTTTGGAAATGCTGAGACGATGCTCCAAATGAGATAGAAATCACTTTATACAAAGTGTGTGCAACACTACAGTTTTAAATTAGCTTTGGCCTTGGCAGGGAAACATTTCCACAAGAAATGAATTACTGAAACAAACACAAATGGTAGGAGAGTGTTAATGATGTATAAGCAATTCTGGCCTCCTTCAGAAAAGACCTGAGGACTCCACAGGAAAGCAGTTACTTTGTGTTACTTAGTGGAGATGGAGATGATCTTCTCTGTGATGCAGGTCAATCAGTAAGGAAACGGTGACATCAGTAAAACATCTCCGAGAAAAATTTATCTACCTATTTTGCATAATTTCACACATTGTTCAAAACAAAATACCTGTCTGGTAATGTTCTGTAGCCTAGGTTACCCAAGTAAGGCGGCCAAAACGACTTATCCTGATTAGGGTTAGGGTGCAGCAACTATTAGCTATATACTGTGCGGTTAGTTTGTTTTTGTATTACAAAAGTCAGTTTATGCTAACAGCAAAAATGCTCTAAGCTTTGTATTTGATCGGTCTTACCATAGAGACGTTGTCCTATTGAAACAATCATAGGTTAGTAAAAACTTGAAAAATACAGAAATGCACTTTACATTAAATTCAAGTTGATCTTTTTCAGGAAGGGGATTCCATACCTGTCTTTATGAATCCACCTACAATCATAAACAAATAAAAATGTCTTATAAAACTATTCTCTGGGAAATCCTGGTAATTACAGAAATATTCTTACAATAGGCTTTATAATACGTTGAAAGTAAATTGTCATATTCAGAAAACATATGTATATTATATGACATGCCGGATATGAAGATGTATTACTGTCCATTTCAAGCAACAAGAAAGGGAACAGATCAATTCTATATACATATATGCAAACATATCTATATGTCTGCAGTAATTGTATAATTCTGTGTCCTTGTTCATTCGACTTGGATCAAAAGTATCAAAATGCACCTGTAAACAAACTAGGAAAATCTGAAGCATACATGAGAGATGGCAGAAAGGACTTTGTACGGATAATGTAACTCAAAAACTCAGAGAAAAATGACAAGGAGGCTTACCATGCTCATTCAGCAGTATGGCTGACAAAGAGAGAGAGAGAGACGAACACAGAGGATGAAGAAACACAGAAAATTAAGAGCAAACGAATGAGAAAATGAACAAAAGACGGGGAACACAGGGAGCCTGTCTGGAGCGCTGTGGCTTTCCGTCATTCGCTCTGTAATGTATGACGGCTCTGCACCGTAAACATAGCAGAACCAAGGACAGTGAGAAAGACCGGAGCTGCCTCAGGGACTCTAATTAAGGGCTATTGACTCGCATATTCGGCAGTGAGCCAGCAGTCTGAGTTCCCCTCATGTTTCATCTTTGCCGTCACCTTTAACGCCACAAAAACCTGGTATAGATATTGCTCATGGCCACATATTGCTATGTCTTGATTTTATATGCTGTGCAGCATTGAGGCAGCATTAATGGCATTTTGGGCAAATCTTACTTTGGTTTAATTGCTGGGAAATGATTAAGGTTTGGGGTTAGCTGGCGGAAATGCGGATGGAAAAGGCAAGTGGCAGAGATCAGGAGGCGCTGGCCGCTTGCCTCTCAGGTGTCAAGCAAGCCGTTAGCTGTCTAAAGAGCTCTGAGCTCAGGTTCTCTCTGATCACTGTGTTTGCTCTTCTTGGTGACCCGCCATGGACACTTGGTGGCTGTCCCCCCCCTGGGTTCGCAATCATTTTCTCGGTGCGCGTCGCTGCCGTGGGCTGGGGGTCAGGCTGCTTCGATATGCCCCCCTCACCCAGTAAGAAGTCTGATCTAGGCTCGCTGTCTGATACGGATCCAGGGCCACTGGCCGTTGAGGAAGAGGCTCGTAAAACACAAAGCGGAGGTGTGATCATTTGCAGGCGGCGCCTGAGCTCAGCACCACCTCTTCTGTGCTCGGCGTTTGCCTAGAGCTGTGTTCAAGTACCAGAACAACACGTGCAGCTACACAATGCCTCAGGAACACAAGAGCGAGTATTAAACACGCGGGGAGATATTACAGGTTCAGAGAACATAAAACTGTGTCGATGGATACGAACATAGTCAAGGATAAAGGGCTCAGATGGAGTTAGTATGTTTTATTAATGAAAAATGATGGCTAGGTTTAAAGAAACAAATGTTATGGTTTCCTGGTCGTTTGTAAATGACAACGGGGCTGTTTGATCCAGGGATTCATCTGGGACATTAAAGATTAACGGCAGTAAAGCTGCAGATTTTAATCGCTGCAGTGACAATGGGAAGGAAAGAATCTGTTAGGTATAACAAAGGCTACTGCTCTATTAATGCTCAGATTAATAATTAGGGTTACTATCTATAGGCACATTGCGGACGTTTTTTGAGAAGTTATCACAAATTTGATTTTGAACTTGAAAATGTAAGGTGTTCATATTCATACAAATATCCTTTAAATCCTTCAAATGTGTATTTTTGATAGATAAAAGTACACAGGTCTGTTATGGTTAGAAAATGTAATTAGTTTGTAAACAGTGATTTTTGTATAGATATCACTGAATAAACACCTATAAATAAGAGTTGTGCAAAATGCCTGTGTCCTCAGTCACTGAAGATAATAAACATAATTTGCTTTAAATTATTACACAGGGTAACGTAAATGTGATAACCCTGGTTATCATGGTAACCTTGGTCCCGGTAGGCCACAGGTTAAGCTGCCGTTCTCTGACTCTTAACTCTCATTCGTAACCTGATTATCTGGGTAATAATCAGGGCTGGCCAACAGTCCCGTGAGCTACTAGAGGCTGGGATATCCCGGTGCGGGGCTACACCATGACAGTAGGGGAGTGGAGGCTGTTGGAGGATGGTGGACGATTTGCATGGGGCTCTAATCCCCGCGAGATGCGTGATATTACCAGGCACCGTGTTGAGTGCTGGTGTTACAGCCAAACGGGCCGCTTTGCTGGGTGTGAGGTTCACTTTGGGCATCAATCTGAGGTTTGGGAGGCTGACCAGAGGCAGAGGCAGGAGGCAGTGTGAGAGTCAAGAGCGTGACAGAGACAGCGGGGAGGGCCAGGGGAAGGGGGGCCGGCCCCTGCACACTCTCACACCTGTCCATCCTCGCCTTTTCCACACTGGCTCTTGCAGCTCTACGTAGAAGGAGGATTGCTTATCATACTCTTCACGGTCAACAATATTAATGGTTATGGTCTTCCTGCGGGGACACAAGACAGATTCAGCAGGGGGCTGGAATCATGCATGTTAAAGGTGTGCACACACATACAATGCACCCCATCTGGCCCGGGGTGGATGGATGACTCTTGATGCTTGTTTGGAGAGGGAGGGGAGGTTATGATGACCGCCAGCTGAACCACAGCAGGTCAACACCAGCCCCTCTGCGTGCACAAGAAGGGGCCACAGCCTCTTTTCAAAATTACTGGTGTCCCCCGAACATGCCGCAATTTCTGTACCCCCCGAAACTCAACTGTCCAATTTCAAAATTCAGCTTTTCAAAGGCTCAGCAGTGATTAAATTTTATTGGGCACTACGGTGTAGTACTGGGGTGCCCCTCCTTGTGGCTTCCCTTCAAGGGGCCGGTGTGCCCAGAGCTGCTGTGGGTGTGTTGGGGGTGGAGCCAGAGCCTCTGGAGCAGACACCCCACCTTTCCTCTCACTCATCTCCACCAGGCGGGGTTCCCCGATCTCGAGGAAGAAGTTCTTGTTTTTTTCATACTCCTCATCATCAATTACTCTGATCTTTATAGTTTTGCTGAAACAGAAAGAGAAGAGAATAGAGTTGCAGAAGAGAGCATCAGAAAGCGGCAAGCGATGAGAGAGGGAGGGGAAGGGAGGGGTGACATAGTGGCCAAGCTCAGACAGACGGTGCCATGAGAGAGACGGCAGCGGCGCGGTCGGCTGCAGACATGCTGGAAACTCAACATGGGCTACAGGGATATGTGCTGCCACTGCAACCCGTGGTGAACAGGATTCACACTTATTACAACTCAACTAGAGAGCAGATCTCCATAACCATGAGTCAGTTTCCCGTAAGAAGCGGCTGGGAGCAGAACGACTGGCGTTCCTACATAAAGAGCAGGGCAAAAAAAAATGCCTTAATTACCAATGAACTTCAAAAATAGCTGTGCAGAAACAAGAGTCATTTAGGCCAAATATGCAGAACAGTTTCTCCAAATCTCAATCGCGTGCTTGGATCATGTTTAGATGCTTCCTGATAATTGCTCTATGCTCTCTGTATTGCTGAAGGGTTCCTTGGCTGTTTAGTTTAATGTCTTTTGTTATTTACTTCATAATTAAATGACAACAATATCATGCGCAATGCCTTAACCGGTGACTGACCAGGTGATCATAATATTAGAAGTAGCAAAGAAAATGCAACACGGTGCCCCTGATCGTTACAGCAACAATGTAACGTGGCGTCCCTGATTGTTAGAGCAACAATGTAACTTGGTGACCCCGATCGTTAAAGCAACAATGTAACGTGGCACCACTGATCGTTAGAGCAACAATGTAACGTGGCGCTCCTGATCGTTACAGCAACAATGTAATGTGGCGCCCCCGATCGTTAGAGCAACAATATAACGTGGCGTCCCTGATCGTTACAGCAACAATGTAATGTGGCGCCCCCGATCGTTAAAGCAACAATGTAACGTGGCGCCCCCGATCGTTAAAGCAACAATGTAACGTGGCGCCCCTGATCGTTAGAGCAACAATGTAATGTGGTGCCCCTGATCATTAGAGCAACAATGTAACGTGGCGCCCCTGATCGTTACAGCAACAATGTAACGTGGCGCCCCTGATTGTTAGAGCAACAATGTAACGTGGCGCCCCTGATCGTTACAGCAACAATGTAACGTGGCGTCCCTGATCGTTAGAGCAACAATGTAACGTGGCGCCCCTGATCATTAGAGCAACAATGTAACGTGGCGCCCCTGATCGTTAGAGCAACAATGTAATGTAGCGTCCCTGATTGTTAGAGCAACAATGTAACGTGGCGCCCCTGATCGTTAGAGCAACAATGTAACGTGGCGCCCATGATTGTTAGAGCAACAATGTAACGTGGCGTCCCTGATCGTTAGCACAGACCCTCTTCATGCTATTACCCTTATGCACTGAACAGCACCTCCTCCTTGGACTCCTCATGCTGCCAGATAGTCACTCCACTGTTCCTACAGTTCCTCCATCCCTCAGACAGAGACTCTCTTGTCGGCACTCCAGGGGACTGATTACCACCCACAAGTGACATCAGTCAGCGCCTGCATGTCTGCCTTGCATGTGAGGGGCCCCTTCATTAGTTCATTATCTCAGTGGCAAGACATGGCCACTGGGAATCTGAGCTAACAAAAAAATAACCCCAAGACTGGAGAGCCACTGGGCTTGGGTAAGGGTTCCACTCTCCTTTCCATCGGTAGATATTTATACCAAACGTGTCACTAATTATGGTCTAAATGAGCCTGAGGAGAGGAGCATGCTCCTGGCCTATTGCACAAGCGCCTGAAAAGCATGTCACAGGCATTATGAAAAAGAGTCACAAGGCTGGTGTGTGGCTCAATATCCAGCAATAAAATGTGAGTTTCAGTGGTTAATATTTAACAGGAAGTGCCACTTGTTTCATTAAAAACTGTACAAGCCCATGAAGAAGACACGTTCAACTTTCATGGGTTATAATTTAATGATAATAATAATTTAATGAGTTTGCTTATTGCCCTGAATATTGGCCATGCATTTTTGATCTCAGTACCAACATTTTCCTCATGTACTCCAGACTGTAAATATCTTTATGTTGCGATAAATAGGGAGGCGCTGATACCATTTTTTTCAGACTGAGTAGCAATGCTTGCTTTGCGCTACTCACTGATACTGAATTAGGGTTGGGCGATGCAATATTTCGATGTGTGATATTTTAACATACACACAAGCGCACATGTACACGGTAACAAGCTGATTTTTAGGTGAAAAAAACCTAAAGTACGAAAAAAACCTCACCAAACAACATTATTCTTGGTCGTCAGGATATATTAGGATATTCCGGCTTCTTTGATCTTCCCTGTACGAGGCCATAGGCTGACATTTCCCCTCTCTGCTAGTGTATTTGCTGCAGAGAGCTGCTAGTTGTGCTGTTGCCAAACCCTTTCTGACGTTTAGTTTCCAAACGTTTAACTGCATTACTTGTGCTCTATGCACTTGTTTTCACCGCCCCTCTTGATATATTAGCAGAGAAGTTTGCAATCCGCTATGCTTTGGATTTCATTATTCTCATTGAAGAACATCTACACCACATTCTGTGGTCCTGTCTAATTAATTTGCTTGTTAATGATTCTGGTCTCCGTTATAGGTGTTGGCACACTGCCAAAAGGACGAGCATATGAGTACTTTGTAGGACCCGATACCGATACTGGCATTTGTATCGATGCACCCCTAGTGATACATGCTAATTAATTTGCTTGTTAATGATTCTGGTCTCAGTTATAGGGACATTGGCACATTGCACATTGCCTACTTTGTAGGACCCGATACCGATACTGGCATTTGTATCGATGCACCCCTAGTGATAGATGTTAATTAATTTGCTTGTTAATGATTCTGGTCTCCGTTATAGGTGTTGGCACACTGCCAAAAGGACGAGCATATGAGTA
>JABFEA020000044.1:17961106-17971489 GCA_019775915.2 Cyphomyrus plagiostoma
TGACTCCCCAGTGCTAACGCTGTGACCTCCTGGAGATCAGGTCCTGTTCAGTTCTCCTGCTCTGATCGTGACTCCCCAGTGCTAAGACTCTGACCTCATTTTTAATATTATTATATCACTATTGCTGTGTGCCATTCCTCTAACTGCATCACTATTACTATAATTACTTTTCCTTTGACTCCATCACTATTACTATAATTACTTTTCCTTTGACTCCATCACTATTACTATAATTACTTTTCCTTTGACTCCATCACTATTACTATATCTTCTTTTGATTACATCACTGGTACTATGATTATGACATCATTATTACTATTGCAGTGAATACAATTCCGATGATAAAATTATTACTGTGTAGCAGGAACTTCCATCTAAAGATGACAGTTTTCATTGTAATTAGTGAGCCATATTTACCTGATGGTACAATACAGTATTTTCTTCTAGAACATGAAATGTCATCCTTTGTCTGTTTCCACTACTGACAATGGCTCAGCCTTCTGGTGGAGTGGAGAAACAGGAATGCTGCACAAGTCAGGCACATCCATATCAAATCCGAGAGTTCATTTTTATGTGCCAAAATCAAGCTTGATCTGAGCCTTTTTGATTTTCCCCCCCATTCCAATTTATGTGTACTCTGTCCTTTTGGGATAATTTTATATGAGTATTACAGTTAAAGTGATTCCCAGCAAATGCTAAATCAGATAAGTAAATATTTATAATTTTGTCGTAGTTTAGTCTTAGAATCTTCCAATATGACAGTCCGACAGCTTCTTTCAGGGACTAATATATGTTTGCGATGTCTAGCAGGACTTCCCCGGGGAAAGGGAGGTTTGAATGTATTTTTTCTATGAATTTATTAATCTCCGTCAAGCTTGTGGATGAATGTGTGGGATCTTGCTGATTTTAGGCGACCTTGTCCTACCTTCTGGAAACTCATGGGAGTGACATTTAGAGCTGATAATTAATGCTGTTGTTTATCAAGTGAAGGAAGCATGAGATATAACACTGTAATATATCTGTTTTTGCACTTGAAGAGTAGTCTGCATTTGTTTGCATCTTGTTGGTGTGAAAGATTCTTTTTTCTACAAGGACACAGAAACCACCTTTATTTTTTCCCTCCCAAGGGATGGTGAAGGAACGTAGGGGAAAACAGTAAGGGGACATGAAAAAAAGAAAATAAAATCTAAAATCTCTTTTTAGGGCATGATCACAGATAAAAGAGGGAATGCTTTTGCTTTTTCCTTGTGTATGTTCTGGAAGTTGCTCATATATACAGGACATGGAAGAAGTTTCTCATATATACAGGACATGGAAGAAGTTTCTCATATATACAGGACATGGAAGAAGTTTCTCATATATACAGGATGAAATAACTGAAAAATGTAACAATATATTAAAATCAAGAAGCTATTTACAAACAGGGACACATATTGTCTTCAGAACTGCTTCAGTCTTTTAGAATGCAGTCCAAAAATCCTGAACTGTGTATAGCGGTACATCGGACAGTTTTCCAGGTTATTTATGGAAGACAGGGGCGGATATGTACTGTACTTTACACTCCAGAACTTCCCGTAAAGGTCTGATGATGTTTATATCTGGAGATAGTGGAAGCCACAAAGGACATAATTCCTGTGTTCATGAAATTACTCATGAATGTGTTTAGCAGTGTGTATGGTGGCATTATCATCTTGAAACAGGTTAGCACCTTGTACTGAGGATTGTTTTCTTGCATATCAAATATGAAACTTATCAATGTACCGGTACATTTTTCCCTACCTAAAGCCAACTGTGACACAGGCACAACAGCAAAACAGTTTACAGACAGACTTCACAAACAAAACTGCCTGGTTAACATGCTTAAAGCCAGTTAAATCAACATTATTCCCACCTAAAGATATTACTTCTGATTAGGAAATTCAAATTCATAGAGTCCTGACATTTTTGTCTGATTTTTATCATCTTATGAAAATGTCAGAACATTTCATCATTTGTTTTGGTGTCATACATTAACTTACATTTTCGAATCTGAGTTTGTGTCAATAAGTCTTTGCTGACAGTTTTCATTTTAGTTCATCTGTTGGAATGTGCACTGTACTGTGTATCGTTTTTTTTTTTTTAGACTGGACCACAGAGGTTCTGTGGTCATTTTCCAGGTTGCACTTTTGTGGCGATTAGCAGCTATCCCGTTAAGTTTTCCACACACCCTATCTTGCTCTCATTTAGGATATAAAATAAATAAAAATAAAGCTTGGTGTGGGAGCGGAGGGCGGACTATTTATCTGCCACCCCTGTATAATCCCTCAGGATTTAAAGAGCCTTATTCAGGAGCTCAAACGAGATAGAAGTATTCTGCAGACCAAGGGATTTACAGCGGTGACCTGCCGATTACAGGTACAGAGGCCTAACTCGCTGAGCTACACACAGCACCCCCCCCCACCCCGAAAGAAAGACCTGCCCTTTTTCCTAAAAAGTGGCAGTCAGGGTTGGGGGCTACACCCTGCAGACTCATAAAAGGCCCCCAGGTGGCAGGATGCTCTGTCACACAAAGTCCATGCAGCCACTTTTTATGTATCTTCAAATATCAAGATGAAACCACAGCTAAATGGCATTAATGTCAGATTACATTTTTATCACCTTAATTGAAAGAACCAGAATGTAATTGTATGGTAATGATGGGAATTAATTAATAATGCGGTAGAAATATGCAAATTAGTCAAAAATAATTATTAAAATACATAATTTTAGTTTAAATTTAATTTAATATTGGGTAGTGGTAGTTCTCTGTATACTAATGAAGTACATAGCATAAGACATAAGTGCAATTTAGCAGTAATTTGGTTGACTAATAAATCACAAAATAAATATATTTAAAGCCTTATTTTTTTTAAGTTTAAAATGAAGTCTCACAAAGACAGGCAATGTTCTTCATTTATGGCATATAAAGTCTGCAGGTTGGCGCTCATGCTCCTTCTTGTAAAAAAAGTCTATGCCTCCTTTTGTATGACTATAATATAATGAGGGGATGTGTTACACGGCATAAAGGCGATGTGTCATGTGACACCCATATCCATTCCTTATGTTCTTATTCAGCCTCGAGCAAAGCAGACTAAGGGGGGGACCATGATTCAGGTATAGAAGATTCTTATATTCCACCTGCTCACTGGCATACGGCATTACACGGCTTGAATGATGCACAAAAAATGCAACCTGATGAATTATCCCCAGAACTCATGTTAAATTGCAGTCCCATGAGTGAGTCATTGCCATGCAAAGTAGCTCTGTCCACTGTGCTTCTACACTGTAGTGGCCTCAGAACAAACTGTTCCTGCAGGAGGCAAACATATGGAGCGTCTGGCAGTCCCCAGGGACCACTTTGAGTAACACTCCTTTAAATAATACCCAGCGCCACGGATATCGCCAAATATCACAGCTGTACATTGTCCCAAATGGCCAGGGTACTTCTTCAAACTGACCGCTAGAAGAGTACAAGTGTCGCTGTACAAAAGTAAAAGTAATTTGTTCACGATGACTTGCTACATTTTAAATGCGCGCGTGAGTATATTATTATTACTCCTATTAGTAGTATTATTAGTTTGACTTTTTTCTCCAATGTAATAACCAGTCTGAGGCACTAAAGCACTCTCACATTTAACTGCCACGTACCACATTGCCACATACTACTTATCACATTTGTACTCTTGTGTATATTTACTGGATATTTTGTACATATTTACATATTCACTGTCTTGTCTTGTGTTTTAGTTTGCACTGCTAATGGACTTACTGACTCAATCTCATTGTGCTTTACTGGCACAATGAGAAAAAAAATAAAGAACTGAACTGCATTGCATTAGAGGCAGCAGTGCTGCCGTTTTGTTTTTGTTTTTTTTTGTTGGAGCCTCCTACAAACCTTCAGGCCCAAAATGTATCCCAGTGACGCCTATTTTTCGCAGCCGGCACTTCTGCTGGCGAATATGACTTCCTGCACTGTTTTCAGCCTGCGTACAAACTCCATCTCAGGCTCCTGAAAATATCTGACAGACCAGCCTTCTCAATAGGGCCTCTGGCACAGTATATCCATCCGCATCTAATGTCATGTTGCAGGCAGTGTCCTCTACATTTTAATGGCCAGTGCAAGACTGCAATGCAGCCCTAACGGGGTAAACAGCAACCTCTCCTGTCTGCTCAGTAAGTGAAGGACTGTCAGTTTCTAACACTCCCTTCTTACTCTCCCACCACCAGTCACATCTCTACCACTATCACATCTTTAAATGCGCCAAGCCGCCCTCAGTGCTCGTCAAACTCCATGTGGAGCTCTAGGGGCACGAGGCACATGTCTGCCATGCTACAGATGAACGGCGGCCCCTGCACACAACCGGGCTGCGGCAGACTGTTTCTTGCGCTGCATCGTATGCCATCCGCGGGGTTGCCAGCTGCCTCGGTGAAACGCCAACGGAATGAGGCATGATGTTTTGTAAACCTAGCTAACCTGACCTTTGGCTAAACTGACCTTCAAGCCGAAGGCCAATCGACGGCTGCATTGTGTGTAAAATGGCTGCCAAATCACGGTAATACAACTAATTTATACAAGCATATGAGAAAACATTCAAAAGAAAATGCTGAGCTACAGCAACGGAAGGAGGTGACAAATGTTACTTTGAGCATGTTTACACAATTTTTTATTGCACTTTGCTTATGGTATTTGAATAGCCAGTTTCTCTAATTTTGTGCACTTTAAGAAAAAGACGTTTTGTGTTGTGTTTTTTAATAAAGTATTTATTTACTTATAAAATTTGCCCAAATTCTGTCCTCGGTTTCAAATCACAAAAACACTTAAAGGTAATGAAAATTAATTAAGCTTTAGCAATTTGATTATGCATTATTAAGTATTAAAAAGTATCGATATTGGTGATACTTGCCCTGTATTTACTTGGTATCAGATTGATACCAAATCTTGTAGTATCACACACCACTACTGCAGACTGCAATACAGGGGCAGAATATGTAGGGCAAGCTGACCAATCAGAGTAAACTGGGCTCAATGGTGGGTGGAGCTTAAAGCTCTAAAAGTGAATGTGAGATGTGAAAGAGATGTGCACTCTGTTGTTTTTGGAACATTGAAGCATGTAAACATTGAAGCACTCCAGTAGACCACAAAAAAAAAACTTTAAATTAGTATAATAAGCCCCTTTTAAGAATAACCATGTCTTAATAATGCATAATCAAATTGCTAAAGGTGAATTAATTTTCATTTCCGATGCACTGATAACACATAAACAAACTCTTAAGTTAAATGGAAAGTAAACATCTTTTACATGGGCCAAAACAAAACTGGAACGTTGGTGTCCATATTATATAAGAAGAAGGTTGAATTTCGGAATGTGTTTTAAACCACTGAAATTTTGGCAATGTATTTGTAAAGCAAAAATGAAAGGACTGAATATTACTTCTTTAATCATGAAAATGGCATCAAAACACATTGAATGTTTACAACTGAAGTTGTTGAAATTTATTCTAAATTTGTCTTGAAATTTATTTTGAGGCAAAAGTAAATAAACGAATTCAGGTGATTGAATTATATAAATAAACTGTATAAACTATGTTTTGGAACTGAATTGTGGAAGCCAAATATTTTTGCATAGATTTTTTTTACCAATGAAATTACAAATAAATAATTTTCAGTTGACATATTCCATGTTTAAATGTACATTCACATTAAATTACAGCCCCCAAATAGTCAAGCATTATTAAATGCAATGTGTTTCTATTCAAACATCACTTTATGCATTTTTAATCAAGCATTATTAAATGCAATGCATTTTTAATCAAGTTTTATTAAATGCAATGCATTTTTATTCAATTAGTTTATTTCAACGTGCTTTTTGGCATCAACGACTTTTGTTATTAATTTACTTCCATACAGGTACCATGGGTATGAGGGGAAGGAACAGGTGCTTCACGGGTAGAGGAGACAAACTGCTTTAATGAAATGGCGGGAAGGAATGAAAGACATTCATTACCATATCTGAAAACAAAAGGAATGCAAAATGGGCATTGGGTCACACAATTAGCTACAGCAGGATGTGGGTTCGGGACCAAAACTAGACTTGCCCTTATAGGACTGGGAACAGGACACAGCTGAGATGAATGAATGGAAATGTCACCTAACTTCACCCGGCCCAGAATCAATCATCCACACTGCCCTTACAGACAGCATCTCCTGTATCACTGAGCTCCAGTTTTCCCGGCTTCCCACCTATGAATAAGTGTCACTTTAATATTTAACCTTGAAAATGCATTACTGAGCGGGTTCAGCAGCCACACAAGACCAAAAGGCCGAGCAGACGGACTGAAATGCCTGTTTGCTGGGTGCAGCTTCGGTTTATTCATACAGCAACGTCATGACCGATTATGCACCGTCTGCGCTGGAGATTAATCTCTGCACTCCCACAAGCACAAAGGGCTTCAGGTGTTTTTAATCCCTTTGAAAACAAAAACACACAACGTTTTGTGTTTTTGTTGATCTGAAGCAACATGTCAACTAAGTACCTAAATAAAAATGCAACAATCAGCTGAAACTCTAAATGAAATCTTTTAACAGGAGTGTATTTCCTGTATGTTCACCTTTTGGCTAGCAAGAATGATTATTTCTCATAAATTTCCCTCTCCCTTGGTGATATGATAGGCGGGTTTCTAACGTTTTATTCTCTAACCAAAGACCACGGACATTCTTGATATATCCACTAACATTTTGTTGCAGAAAAGCTGCTTTGAAACGACTGTGTCATGTGGTCAATACACCCGTAAACCCTGGAGTAATGAGACATTTATTCAATTATATGACATTAGTACCGAAAATCGAGTTTTATCTCAACTCATAAACACCCATGATGTCCAACTCACAAGGTGAATTACATTGAAAGTAACAATGTACCAGAGTCAGTCAACCCATTAGGCAACAAAGGCAGGGGTGGGGGGGCAACGTGAGCCCCCAGTCAGGACCAGCGACAGGACAAGGTGGCGTGGTGCATGAAGCACATGGTTATCTGGGGACATACTGTCCTTCTCAGTGGAAACAGGAAAGGGCGCAAGGCTGCCATTTTGGCAAAGACAGAAAGCAGACTGACTGCTGGAGTCTGGAAGCAGGATCAGGTCGTGGCCAGTTACCGGGGAGAGATAAAAGCAGGGGCACATCGATGTAAACAGTGCTCTGACTGCCTCTACTTGTGCCCCCCCCCCCCCCATTCAACAAAGTTCAATATTTATTTCCAGTAATTTATGGAATGAACCTCCACAAAGTAAAGCTCTGGATGGCAGATACAAATCAATGGGAAATCCCACATTTCTAGCTAGCTCACTTACCTAATGAACCCCACAGTGCAGCTCCAGTCAATGGTTGTGTTCGGGCCAGTAGAACCTTTAGTTGATGAATGTTCACCTAAAATGCTGGAATTCCAGCAATAATCAAAAACTCCGAAACTTCATATTAAGTATCTCCCAGGTAAGCAGCCAGAAGACAAAGGCTTTTACTATAAAGAAACAGTACTATCAGAGATTATAACGTCAACGTCAATAAATCATGGTTCAGATAGAGCTGCTTTACTAAATAGTATTTAGCTAAAACAACAGAATAAATATTAAATGTAGATAAAATATTACATTTTTAGATTGTAAGGACAAATGCAACAGTGATTTTCATTTTTTTTTTTTTAAAGCTATAGGTCTCTCCAGAAATAAAATACTACCGGTCTTCTGCTGAAGAATATGAAACTGTGTCATTGTTATTAATTCAATCCACAGCTTGGTGGAGCCAAATTAATTATCTGAACTGGAATGAAACACAGTGTACTCTGCGAGGGCTTGAGCCGCCAGCCCCTTGCCGAAAGGATTAAACGCTGAAGAGAAAAGCCCTGTTGTCTCAATACATCTTTGGATCCCAGCTGCATAGAGATTCACTGTAACTTGCAGCAATAATGCAGTGGCATATCCGAGGTGTCTGGTTGCCCTTACCGGCCACAGATTGGAGATACCGCAGCACAGTTTAAACGGAACAGGCTGAATCTGAATACGGCCATTTGAGATGCTTTTGGACAATCATGTTCCCCAAACTGAATGTCTCGCTTGCTGTTCCACTCTTGATATTTGGAACCATGGGGTTAGAATGGAGGATTATGAAAAACAGTTGTGGACCGGGCCCACTCCACACTAAACTGGTCAATTGTTCAGTGGATTTGATGTAAATGTAAATACCAAGAAGGGGGATATTTGTAGTGAAAGGAATTCTTCCTTTTGTGTCATTTTCAAGCCACTTTCGATTTTTGTATTTGTTTTCTTGAACTATTTGAGTAGCAGTCCTAAATGTCTTTAGTCTGGAATGAACTGAAAAAGGACATAATCCAGGCAGACAACAAAACCAGAATGGCTCACATAAGGTCTATCCTGAGGGCACCTTTCACAGTGACACAAACGGGACAGGAGGTGCTGCTGTGATTAAGGACAAGGACTCTTTCTAACCTCATAATTGCTGGAACAGGTACACGGGTTGTTAAAATGCCTGCCCTTGTGATTTGATGGTGAAGCAGCAACGTGATCTGGAGCAACGTGTCAACTAAGTGTCTAAATAAAAATGCAAACTTATACTTAGACAGAGACTTGAATCAGAATGAAAAGGACCTGCGGGAATGAGCCGGGGTTTCCATGCAGGCATGGAAATCACAAGCATTCGAGTCAGCACTAACAAGTAACGAGAAGTCAGGAAAAAGCAGCAAGCAGCCAAATAATGTAAGACAAAGGTAATACTTCCTGGGTCCTGTTTGTGGTTCAAATAGCATGGCTTGTGTTAAATCTGCGCTGTTTATCACACTAATGCAAAGGCCCCATTGAGTAGGGTGGTTAGTTAGCCATAAAACATAGGAGCTTTGTGGGAGCCCTGAGAAGCAGCTGTTAAAAAGAAGAAATGAAGACAAATCCTTAAGGAGAGCTCAGAGATCACTCCAGCAGTTAAGTCACAAAAATTGCTCAAACTAGAAAGAAAGACAAAAAAACAAGCAGGCCTAGATAAAAGCAGCCCAGTTCCATACTCTGCTGCTTCCACTATCCTGCTATGTTAGCCTATCTTACACTTCTCATTTCCCCCATGAGCTGAGGGAACTTCCAACGTCCAACGCAAACTCATACATAGGACAAATCAATAAATGGCAAAACGTTTGCCACACCATCGCCCAGCCATCCTTCTTCTAACTGCTTATCTAGTACAGGACGGCAGAAGAATATTCTTACATGCCATAATACTGACTTGGTATTAAGAAAAAAAACAAGAATCAGATTTATTATTAGAGTCTTGGCACTGTAATATGTTGGAAGAGCAGCGAGCAGGTGTGAAGACTGATAGCAGCGATGGGGAGTCACACACTCTGACCTATGTGTTTCAAACTCGGGTTAATTCTGAACACAGACAAAAGCTATTCAAGATAAACTACAGCAAGCACAGTGGCGATCGCAGATTCTGCAGAGCCCGACACGATTCAAATATTCATGAAACTGTTCTCCTAGGGGCCTCACGGTCATTGTGTAAATATCACACGGAGCCACACTCAGCACACCCAAAGCATTTAAAGCAAATTCTGCTCTGCGCTCTGGATCCTGAAAGACAACACAAATCAGAAGGTTTCTGTTATTTATAAATTTGAGTGACTTCCATCTATCCTCCTTTATGGACTTAAATCACAGCAAGAGCCGCATCAGTGATCAGACTTGCCAAGTTTGCTCTGCTGGCAGGAGTGCGGTTTTCAATTCCAGACAAGTCTGCACATGCATTTACGTATGTAAGTTTTATTACCTTGTAAATAGTCTGTAGGGTTTGCAAACCAATCAATAGCTTTTTACGCAGCTCATTTTAGGTTTATAATGGAATAATATAGATTTAATGTAAGATTTCTTGCCTGAGCGTGAGAATTAGAAAGCGTGTCACGCCAGATGTGTGAGAGTTGGCCACCCTGTCAGTGATCTGTGGCCTGTACTACGAAGCGGGGTTACTGCCTTATCGGGGTAACTTGTCAGATTTAAGGTAGTCTAGGCAAAATGTAAGTGAACGAATATTTAGTCCATTTAAACTCTGGTACCTTAAATCCGACGAGCTACCCCGATAAGCCAGTAACCCCGCTTCATAGTACATGCCACCGGACAAGGGAATTCAAATTTACCTAAAAACATTTACCAAGTACCTTTAAACATCACCTTAATTACTCTTTAGTGGCAGTAGTAAATTATTAGAGACATATTTTGTACTTTTTTATTATTTTGTTTAGGGATGTCCCGATCCGATATTGATATCGGAAATAGGTCCGATATCAGCCCAAAAAAAACTATCGGATTATATCG
>JABFEA020000044.1:17985850-17996441 GCA_019775915.2 Cyphomyrus plagiostoma
CCATCTCTCTCTCTCTCTCTCTCTCTCTCTCTTCCTTTCTCTCTCTACAGGCATCACCAGTGGTACATTGCTTATCTTTCCATTTTTTAGTGTTCAGCTACAGCATTATTTCCCAATGCCACATTTAAACACTAATGTTACACTAACGGAGAAGAACACATTCAAATAAGCTAATTCCTGTTTCTATTTAAGCCAAAGTAGTTGTGAATTGCTGGTCAGGGCATAAAATGGGGCTCGAGCATTAAAATAGTACAGATGAAACGCAGCAATGAATTCAACAAGCCTGGGGGAAAGGTAACACCTACATTATAGGTTTAATAATATAGCTTTATTAACAAGGTACAGGGCAAGGGGCAATGACACAAGAGAAAGTTCATGACCTGAGCTAAACAACCTGCCAGGCCTCTGCTTTTCAGAGTCTCCAGGTACTCAGCAGTGACACGACTGGAGCCACTGTCTGCAAGGGGTGGGACACGAATCAAAAAGCCAAAAAAAGCCCCCACAACAGGTAAACAGGGATGCACAATAAGCTAAGGGAAGCCAGGGCGACAAGCATATCCAGGAACCAGAGAACAATCTTAAAGTTAGAACAAATTCTAATCACAGAAACTAACAGAACCAGAGAAACAAAAAAATAATCAGGTTCCAAACCAGAAACCCGAAAGCACAGCATTATAACGAGGGCCACACCTCCCCCCCCATCAGACAGCACGGCCAGCAGCATACGAGGCAGCAGCTCTGGGTGATTACAGACTGGATGCATCAGGGAACATTACCATGAGGGTCGACCATGTCTGTTTCATTACCAAACACATGCACTTATCACTCATAACCTTGCAAGGTATCTGTCCACTACTTTAGCTACCTGACACGTGAAGCACTGACTTAATTAAACCATCTAAAGTGGACTGGCCCACTGGACAATGAGGTATGGAAAAAGACTTACATCTGCCACGAAAAACCAGTGCAACACACAATGAAACGTGTCCTCTGTATTTAGCCCATACGTGACATAGCAGTGGGCAGCTATTTTTTGGGACCCAGGCAGCAGGGCATGGGAGCAGGACCTTACTGGTTGGGATTTGAACCAGCATCCTCCACAAGCACACTTCCTCAACCATTAGGCCACTGCCTTTAAAGGGGTCTGACCAACAATGAACCGGATTTTAGACATTTGTCAAGAAGCAAAAGTCCAGCGAAAAAGACAACTCTGCGGAGAACTTGTCCTTAGTGAGTCTTTACACGACTCTTAGGATTGACCTCTACGAGATCTCATTACCTTCCTGATCTGGGAGCATAAAAAGGGGATTATATTTGTCTGCAGGACTAAATAATCATCTGGTGGACTCTCTGGGAAATCCAGTTGAAATTCTAACCAGTTGCAATTTGCCATTTCCCCTGCTGTCTGAGAGATAAAACATGATAATAGAAAACTTTGGCCAGACAACTAGCCTGTGTGTTTTGCTCAGGTTGAGCACTAGAATGGCCACACTATTTGTTTCTTGTACCTTACGATATTCATCCTGGATTCTTGGTGGTGAGCCAGTAAAACTGCCATAGGTCAGACAGCGGTTTGGTTTAAAACCAGGTTATTTTCATAATCCCCGTTTGCTCAAGGACACCCTAATCTGAGTCTTCAGAATCTTAGGGAGTATTATTGTAATTTGAAAAGCAAAGAGAACGAGGCCTGTCGTTTATTCGGTCTGGATATATTTTAAGGAAGGTAAAGTCCTGGTTTTGAGGTGAAGAGGAATGGCGCGGCCAGGACGTAAACTCACAACCATTAAGGGTAGGAGCACCGAATAAACGTGTCACATTAACACTGTATTTGCTTAGCCAAAACAAAGTGCTCCCTTCATGTTACTACTGCAGTTATTCTGATCTATCTGAGGCTGCATTTTGAGGCCCTTTTCTAGGACTTCAAACTGATACCCTACCGGACTCTCACTACTGTTTTGCCAGGACCATCTTCTGTTGGACAGTGTGATCATGATATTTGAACATGGGCAACGATGCAAACTCATATGCAAAAAAACTGATCCAACATAAAGTACAGGGCCTGGAGCCAATCACAGGCAGTGCAGGACACAAAGCAGTACATGCACTGGATGAGAGACAGTTTATCACAGAACACACTCATTCACACACAGACACACAGACGCACCATTCAGCAACTCTGATTAACCTCAGCATGATTTTGGACTGGGGGGGACCGGAGTAGCCAAAGGAAACCCCATGGTGACATGGGGAGAACATGCAAACCCCAGGACAGGGACTCGAACCCAGGTCCCGGAGGTGTGAAGTGACAATGCTGATCACAGCATACACCCTGGGCACATGTCTGCTGTGGCCAATTTAGAGATACAATTTTTCCTAAGAATATGTTTTTGGACTGTAAGTGGAAACCTGCAGAGGTCAGGCTGAGAGCATGTAGACAGAAAGTGGACAACACGCAGAGAACACGCAGAAAGCATGCAGAGAACATGCAGAAAGCATGCAGAGAACATGCAGACTCCACACACACACAATGGAGAAGGACTGAGGGCTGCAAGGTGACAATGCTGCCCACTGAACCATGCCTTCCATGACTGCCCCCCCCTTAGCCACTTATAAAGTGTGGACAATAATGATGTCATTTTAAATGCTCTTCTTCATTCACACCCGCAAGCTGAACATCTAAAACAGAGGTTTCTCCACACAGAGCCAGCTCCCATCACAAAGCTTTCATACTTTCTAGAGGAGACTGAGAACATTTCTGCACCCCCATCCTGCACGTCTGCGCAATGCGTATCCAATAAAACCTCTTCCTCCCCAATCTGTGCTCAGTCAGCTCGGTCTGCTCCAATCATGTCTCTCCACCCCACAAACATTTCCACCTCTGTTCCGGTATTAAGAAAAACACATGGAAAACGAAAAAGTAAAAGAGGAATTCAAACAATGTTCTGTTCTCTTTGCGGGGATTATCATACATGCTTTTTTCTGTCTCCTGTTTCATGGATTATCTGATTAAATGTCAGGGGATTGGAGGGCAAGCAGTGTAGCCAGGCGGCTGTATGACCGTGTTTGTTGCTGCCACCATGTTACACTTAGACCCAGAGAGTTTGCCAGTTAGGATGGTACAAACTAGCCAGGGGGTTCCATCTCAGACACTGTAGATCCAGCCTGTGACTTCTGGTGCTTGGAAATACACACCCTTCCATCCCACTGTCTCGGCATCCATTACTGAACCAAGGCAACATGGGAGGTAGGGCAGTAAATAAATAAGAGAGTGAGAAAGTGAAGAGAAAAGCTGGGGAGGGACTTCCTGTAATGAGGGAGTAAGAAAGTGAAGAGAAAAGCTGGGGAGGGACTTCCTGTAATGAGGGAGTGAGAAAGTGAAGAGAAAAGCTGGGGAGGGACTTCCTTTATTCCTATTTCTTGTATTCCTATTTCCTGTATGCCCATTCCATTAATAAGCGATTCTGTTGTTGCCTTATCATGTGCAGGTCTGGGAAGTGCCCTGATGTCTGCCTCAGGTTGGCTTTGGCTGAGGAGCAGCATCTGTGCACGGCTGCTGTTTTACACTAACTGATGGTAAGAGTACGGGCATGAAACAAGCCCTCACGACCGCGATCTGCTCTCTCATGCGTGTAAATAAAACGGGCGAAACTGAATCTAGGTCTGGTTGGGGTTGCGCCTATCACTCCCAGCAGATATAGACGACTCATTAAAGACCCCTTTCGAGTTAAAGATCCTGAAGTTCTAGTTCGTGCAGAGTTCAAATGAAGCATTTCATAAATAGCTCTCTGTTGAGTATGTAAACCGGTGGCTGGCTGCAAAGCGGATGCATTGATAAGTGTGATCTGAATATCAAAAGGCTCCATTTCATCCATTTGTTCATCTAAATATGAGATTGAATTAAAAACAGGGGAAAAATGTCATTTGAAATGTTAACCATCTGGGTCGGAAATGCAATATACTGCGATGTGGACACTATGAGTCTCACCCAGCTTCTGCTGAAACATAGATCTGACATGACCTCTTAGAGGCGGGCACTGAATGTGTAAACATCCTGACTGACATGCTGCTCAGCCAATAGGTGAAGCCGGCTGTTTGAGAGGCTGACGAAAATCTCTTTTCTGTAGCACTGTCCGTAAATGGCTGCTATTGTTTCCTTGGGGGAGACGTGCCGAGACGGTGGGTTTGGTGAGTTTCTGCCGGTATCCTACCATTAGCAAAGGAAGTTGCTGCCAGGATGCTTGAAAATGGCTGGTGTGCCCCTATGAGGAGTCTGAACTCCCTTAGCAGTCATGGCTTAGTCTGATGTCACATGACCTTAACGAATGGCCAGACGACACCTGATTTTTGTTAAAGCTGCCTGACTTGTTAACCCTGCCTGTACCACACAGCCCATTACCACTGAAGAAAATGCCAAAAATGCTGAAAGAGATGTAAAGTAATATGAGATTCAGCAAGGAATACTGACTTCACAGAAAAACGAGGAGACAGACTGATACCAACCTACAATCCATCACGTCCGTCGATGAGGCTTCCCACAAAGGTAGCTCATTAACTTTTTCACCAACGCTACGCGGCTGACAATCGCTCTCGTAACACATAATGAACACGTTGGCAGTTGAATACTCCATTTTTACTCAACATGTCTTTCTCTCATCATTGAGCTTGATGGCAGGATTTTCTTTACTGCGTTACACTGTCAGTGGCTGATTCTAATCAATCAAGAAGCATGATTACTTCCGTTTAATGGATGTAGCAGCTATGTGTGATGTGGGTGAGCAGGTTTGGACTTTCTGAGACAGGGGGAAGTCACATGACAAAGCCCTTCATTCTCTTCCATTCAGCTGCCGATTCCTAATGAAATAAGCCAAAGCTCTGCTCTCTCTCGCCTCAAAGACACCAGAACACATACGTCGTCACTGCGTCCTGATTTCACAAGCTCAGACCCATACTGTTGTCCTTGCCTCTTGACCCCCTCTTGCCTGATGCCAAAATGACCATCGATTGTGTACGTTTATCTCACCTAGTCTGTTATACTCCCCAAAGCCTAATAAAGTCTTGTTTTATCCTCCCATCCTGTCATGTGGATCTACCAGCCACCCGACCCAAGTTAATCATGGACTAAGTCTCTCTCCTGTAATAGACTCTGATAGTAACTGGCAGCCCATTTACATTAGCTGACACATTTAAGTGGATCAGCCCAAAGCCATTTTAGTGCAGCGATTTAGATTAATCACCCTTCCCCAGGGCATCAGAGCACTTCAGCCCATGTCTTTAACCGACAAATGTTACACCTACGTTGTTTTCTAGAAGCCAGCTTTGGCATATGGTTCCTAATAGAGACTTATTGATGTCATGTGACCAGATGTCATTCTGCATACTAGAGCCCAACTCACTCCTGCTACTTGATCGTCCATCCACCACTATCAGGGGGGAGACAACTTTTCTGAAGCATGATTTGGGGGGGGGGGTGCAAAAGACAGACGAGACATGCTAATGCGGGAGCAAACTTGTAGATGGCTAAAAAAACATTGTGTTTTAGTTTTAAAAGTGCACACTTCACTTGATGCCACGCTTTCCTCTTCTCTCCCTATTTGCCTAAAAACCACATGTATGCGTGGTGACAGTGGACCCCCCCGCCCCTAAAATCTGGGCAGGCCTGGCAGCACTTTTTGGGGAAGCTCAAGTTAGCATGGCAAGAGCCATATCGCTCGGAAAAATCTAACAAATGCCGGGACATTATTTTCTATTCTAAAGCTTTTCTGAAAATGCCCCCCAAAGCCAAAAACCATACGCCACCTCTCTTAGAACTTGGCACCATTTGAAGGAGAAACAGGATGGAAACCTTCCCGCCATCCTGCCTGCAGTTCAGGCTCAGTGCGGTAGCTAACAATGTTAGCGACGGCTGTGGCGCACCCACCAAATGTGACGAGCTTATTAATGGCCGCGGTTTAGTCCCTCGTCAGAGATTTGGCAGGAGAGCCCTTCTGTTTGTTCCAGAAGAAGTTCCTTATTAAAAAAGACATGGCAGCCAGGTTTCTGGTATTAGGTGTGACCACAAATGTCCACTAGAGTACTGGTATCCCACCATGCAACATTATAGCTGGTCAGGGCCCTCCCTGGGCAAACAGAGGTTGGGAGAAAAGCCAAGGAGTGTTATACTGGGGTGAAGAGTAACTAAACCATATGGTTATCTTCCACATGTGTCCTGCAACATCCCTCTTCCTACTGCACAAACATCTTCAGCTAAGATGAGGAGGCAGGTTCATTGTATCTTCTACCTTTGTTCCTTCTTGAAAATGGGTAGATGTGTGAACATACAAAAAAGCTAAGCTATCAATGCTCAGGTTTCCCTTTGGAATTTCAAAGTTCAGCACTGCCTTGGTCTACAAAGAACAGGCTTTCAAAGTGACCTATGCAGGTCTCCGTACGGCGACTAAAATGGTTGCCGCGACTAGATTTTTTTTTCCCCACCCAACTAGTTCTTCCATTCCAGTTGCCAATGGCGACTGCCTCTCACAATCCAAGAAACAATAACACTATAAAGGCAAAGAAAAGTGGCAGCTTTTAATCGTGTGCGCACTCTTAACCCGCGTCTGCTTTCCTGCTGCATTATCATGTGATTAAAGTGCGGATTGTTCCAGAGCAGCGTTGACAGATTGGGTGGGCTTTGTCATATCACTGCGTTGGGAACTCTTCACGCTTTCTGGCAGCCTGTTGCAGAGAGTATGGAGAGCTGGATGAGGCATGAGGAGGAAAAAATTGATGGCTGGGAAAAAAATGGCGGGATGGACTTTTGTGAGATCCTACAATACGTTTTCGTTACCATTAACAACTGCACTGTATGCACTAATGTAAAATAGATGCCATTTATTTATGGACTGATAAGTAATACAGATATCCTGCTTTAAGCACTAATCTATGGGGGACAATGTACATCATGTAACTTTAATATTACGTGTTTTAAATGTATTTATTAATAATTACACTGTATCCATTCACTCCAATACAGCTCGGATATTGAACATGATTTGCACACACAAAGACTGAAATATATTCCAAACATTGAAAGATACTGCAGTCAGAAAACTGCATAGAAAACTAAATTAACTGTGGTGTTGGTTTTAAGGTTTAAACATTCTGGAATATTTCAGTATAGATCTACACCTCCATGCATACATCATCAAACAGTAACACCAGGGAGGTATACCTAAAATATATTCAGTTTTCCGGCTGTAATATCTCAACAAGGCAAGCAACATCCCTTGGGTTCCAGATTTCTTTATGGGAAAATTTTAATTAATATTTAAATGTTTGTGTGTGCACTTCAGGTTCAATAGCCCAGCTGTCTTGCTTACATATTACATATTTCTGTGTCATTTATTATTATGTTATTATGTATAAGAATGCAGAAGGCAAGAGTAAGCAGAATAGATAGCTAATATAGGAGGCAGTGAGAGGTAGACTGGAGACACATTGTGCAATGTAAGTATTTTTTTATTATTTCACATTTGGCATGCGATGGAGATTTTGGCACCTAAAACAAAAGCATTTAGCTCCTAAATATATTGTGTTTAGGAGCCAATGTCTCCTAAGGTGTTTTTTGTCTATTTGTCTGGAGCCATGCAATAAAGATTTAGGATCTGGCTGGCTGTTCTACCAAGAGCATCAAAAGCCATCGAATATATACATGTCATTTGTAGATTAGATTGAGACCCGTAACGCAGACAGCATGTCATTACTACTCTTCGGATGGGAGAGAAGGTGCGTAGCATAATGCTATTAAGGCCGTTACTAGTGGATCCAACATAAATGATAAGATCATGTAAAATTACTCGATGTAATTTGAAGACCGCAAATTGCCAGTGGGAAGCCAAAAGAATGACCTTGACATGCAAGGCAAGCAGGTAAAGGCTGGTTTATTTGTGATGTCCACCTTCACCCTCGTAGACCACCTTGCCAGTGCTAGCAATGAGCGGGTGAACTATGGCATTTCAAGAAAGGGCTCTTCAGAAATGATGTACGGTGCCAGGAAGTGAAAGAACAAGCGAAAAAGATGGGCAAAGAAGGATACATTCAAGGGAAAAAAGAAAGGAAAATGGACAGGAGAGGTGAGCAACAGAGTAACTCAAAGAGAGAGATTTTTCTCTGTTTAAGGGCGTTTGTTAGAAAATGAAAACCGTAAACACTTTGTTAAGGGATAAACACGTGAGCTGGTGGGGCTTTAATTCAGTTCATTCATACTTACAGACATTGTATCATTACATAATCAGACACCTGGACTAATTGTAAAAGCTTATCAGGGATTTATAGTGGGGCTGCACTTGTAAATCACAAACTCCATGACGATGAAACACACCGTTAATACAAATGAATCTGTTAGACAGTTCAGGTTGATACGCAAAAAGTGATTCAGTACAATCTGAAAATATGAAGTGTGGTGTGTAGTAAATACTAATAATAAAAAAAAATCCATCCATCAAGCTTCCAGCAGTATATCCCACATATTGCAAGTACTCAAACTGTATGAGTGTTTCCCTGTAAATACAATCTGAAGTACAGAGTAACCTCTATACTGGTACGTACACCCAGATGAGCCAAAACTTTATGACCATGCCTATGTGAAGAATAATGTCGACTGTCTTGTAAAAATGGTGCATGTTGAGGTCGGGGATACATTAGACAGTAAGGTAACACTGGGTACTCGTGGTTGACATGCTGAATGAAGAATACATGGGCAGGGATAAAGATGTGAGTGATTCTGACAAGATCCAAATCATTACAGCCAGAGCATCTCGGAAAGGGCGAGGCTTGTGGTGGTATGGCCACCTGAACCATAGATCGATGTAAGATGGCCACCTGGTCTGATGGATCTCGCTTCCTGCTGCATGATGTGGACGGCCGGGTACATGTCCAGCATCTGTGGGATGCGCCGGACTGACAAGTCCAATCCACAGCCATGTAGCCCCAAACACAGCAGAGCTTGATGCGCTGTGTGCCATAACATGCACTGACAAACAGGCACCATTTTTACTAGACAGTTAACATTATTTGGCTCACAAGGCGGTGGGCATGACGTTTTGGCACATCGGTGAATGTATCAAAGCCTATAGAAATAAGCGTCCATGTATGATCATTTACTAAATTTTACTAAACACACATCTATACTATTTCTATAGATCAAGATAGTTCCAGTACCGGTAAACAGTTTCACTTCTACACACTGATCTAAACTTCAATAGAAACCAGCTGAAGTCGCCCGGCTTTTTAGTTTTGTATTTCACTAAAAAAGTTAATGTCCGTAGACTAAGGGTGCATACTTTTCAGGATTGTCCTCCATCTGGCATAGAAACCATCCCTTTCCTAACACAGTGACTCCCTGGAAAGCTATGGCAAGCTGTGGGAACGTAGTGGCTGGGGAATGACGGCAGGAAAAGCCAAAGACTAAAGGGGCCCCTCTGTTAGCATGATTGGGGCCCCTCTGTTAGCGTGATTGGGGCTTCACTGTTAGCGTGACGGGGCCCCTCTGTAAGCATGATTGGGGCTCCTCCCTTAGTGTGATTGGGGCTCCTCCCTTAGTGTGATTAGGGCCCCTCTGTTAGCATGATTGGGGCCCCTCTGTTAGCATGATTGAGGCTCCTCCCTTAGCGTGATTGAGGCTCCTCCCTTAATGTAATTGGGGCCCCTCCGTTTGCATGACTGGGACCACCTCCATTTGTGTGAGTTTTATAACTTTTCTTTTGGATCATTTATTAGGATTAAGATCAATGCTGAATTACCAGAAAATGCAAAAGGAATAAATTATTAAAAGCATATAAACACCATTATATTGGCAGACAATAACTAGATATGGGATTTTTATATCTCTCTTTGGTTTAAATGGGTTTAGGTACAATAAAATGTACCGTAAATTATTCCTTGTGAAACAGAAAAATGAATAAATTGGACCTCACAGGATTACAGAAAGATAAATAGCACATTTAAAGTTTCTTGCAGAATTTAATCTTATCAGATTGCCTGTATTATACAATTACGGGAGTTAATCTTAAGAGATATTTGCTCCCAAGAGAAGGCTGCAGAATACCAGAGTGCTGCAAGGAAAATGTAAGTGTGCTTACTAGTGCCACATAAATGCAAATTAAGTTATGCACAAGGAAATATGTGTTGTAATACTTATTCATTCTATAAACTTACCTTAAATATAGAGCATCTTAACTACAATCCAGAACCCAAATGCATACAGAAACATTACATTAATGAATCTGTTCATCCCTCCATACATTTTCCAAACCCACCTGTCCTATGCAGGGTGGCGGGGGGTCCTGAGTCTATCTTGGAAGCTACAGGCGCAAAGCAGGGAATAACCCAAAATGGAGCACCAACCTATAACAGGGCACAAAGCAGGGAACAACCCAGGATGAGGCACCAACCCATCACAGGACACAAAGCAGGGAATAACCCAGAATGGGGCACCAACCCATCACAGGGCATAAGGCAGGGAACAACCCAGGATGGGACGCCAACCCATCACAGGGCACAAGGCAGGGAACAACCCAGGATGGGGCACCAACCCATCACAGGGCACAAGGCAGGG
>JABFEA020000044.1:17999449-18010731 GCA_019775915.2 Cyphomyrus plagiostoma
CCCCCCCCCCCCCCCCCCCCCCCCCCCCCCCCCCCCCCCGCCCCCCCCCCCCCCCCCCCCCCCCCCCCCCCCCCCGCGCCCCCCCCCCCCCCCCCCCCCCCCCCCCCCCCCACACCAGTCACTGAATGCAGCAGTTTGAGACAGCAGGTGGCATGACAGCTAAGGGTCTGTGTTTATGATTATGGAGGGAAGGAGCTTAAAATGAATTGTATCAGGAATTTCCAGCTGTGAAAACAATAATTGTTTTAAAGAGTACTCTATTTTAATTATGCTCTAATAATAATAATAATAATAACAACAATAATAATCATCATCATTAACTATCACAATATTATAAGAAATATAAAAATAAAACAATAGCAAATTATTATTATTATTATTCTCTGTAAAATATTGCACCTTGGTGACACCATTACTAAATATAAAGAACTGTGGCCAGAGCCCTCCAGGGTTGCGGGTTCGAGTTTTGCCCCCAGCCCTGTGTGTGTGAGGCGAGTCCAAAGGCAGCGGCCTTGTGCTCCTCTGTACACTTTCGTAGTACAATGACTACATGGTGAAGACGTGTACAGCAAGGGTGAAGGTTTGGTTTCAGAACTGGCATTTGGTAGGGACATGTCCCTAGTGTCCGTACCAAAATGTACCCCCCTGGGGGTACAGCTCCAACCTTTGGGGCAGGTGATAAGTAGGGTCCATCTTAAAAAGAAAAGGAGGGCCAGGCGAATTGACCCAGGAGGACAATCATCCGGAGCCCACCCCCAAAATACGATTGGTCAAAGCAAAGTGCCATTCATCCAAGAAATGATACGTCAGTCTGTGGTGATTTATGGTTAATTGTTGTTTTCAATATTCTGACTTTCAGTTCTGTTTAAAATACGATTCATCTCCTAGGTATGATTTCCCCAGACAGAATGGCGAGCAGCACAGAGCTGCCTGGCAGGCATGCCTGCAGCCACTAGGGCAGAAAGATCCTTCTGAATTATGGGAGGACTCGGTTCTGTGGCCAGACTGCTGCATCCCTTCATCTGTAGTACAATCATTACACGATTAATGTCAGTACTGTGATAATCCAGGATTAACAAACCGAGGTAAAGATAGACAAATTAACTCATGGTTACGTGGAAGAGAAAACAAAGAAGTTAAATTATGTAGGAAATATCATCCATCCATCACTGACTTCAGCATTCAAGCCATATATTGTACAAAATGTTTTTTATGGCAAGCAAACATAAAGCATATGTGGAAGGTTTAAAGGATTTATTGAGGGGAAATTCACTCTCATTTCTCACATTCTGAACATTTGGCAGCTATAGTAAGGCATGAAAAAAAGTACTGCAAGGAAAAAAAAAAAAATCCATCCATCCATCCATCCATGGGTAGTACCACATCAGGAATACAGGTATCCTGAAGATTATAACCCAGGAGTCCCGGGTACAGTGACACCCTGCACAGTCCCACGCACACTATGGCTGCGAAATGCCATCTAAAAGGCATCAGAATGTTATAACAGATTTGTCATTCAAAGAAATCTGAATGTTAATGAGAATGACACTACAGAGCCCATCGTCATGTGGCAGCCCAAGCCATCAAGGCGGGATCTAACTCATTTTTCAGTTTATCATACCGTCATTCAATCTGCAAATTTTACTGCAGTATGTAGTGCTTTTAGAGACGGGATTTGAACCCGTAACGCAGGAGGTCTGAGGCACCAGTGCCACCCACTGAAACAGGTAATACCAACTCCTTCATCATATAACCAACTGAAAATCTGTTTACCCAAAGCAACACACTCAAGGTATGTTTATGCACTTTTTACCCACAGATGATTCCTGCAATAGTGTGAGCCCTCCTGCATCCGCTCGGCTGCTAGGTAAAGCTACACAGCCGCCCCCCCGCCCGGGGTTTGCATTGCACAGGGGGAGAGGTGCCACTTATGGGTGAGACGCCGCACACGCCAAGGCTGCTTAACACTGAGCGCGTGCAAAATGATTCCCATCCCTGGGAATGAGGACACTGCACCTCGAAAACAAACAGAATGACAGCGCACCTCTGGTTATGACAACATTACACAAGATCCACAGGCAGCCGAGCCCAGGGTGAGTAAAGTGACTCCATCCTGGAAACTGGAGGTGGCCTCCTCAGGAAACTGAAGTGAACCTCAAATTAGGGCAAAAAAAGTCTACACAAGGACGGCTGACCTGTGCTGAAGCGCTGTGTGTGTGAAAGGAAAGGGAGCAGCTGGGGGGGCAGGCACAGCTGGGGGGCCGAGAGGGAAGCAGGTCGATAGCGAACGACGGTGACTTCAAACCTGCAGCATTACGGTGTTTAATGCAGCATCATTGTTCTGCAATAGCTGCGACGGAGCAGGTCCCACCCTGCTCTTCAGCGCAGCCCTGCTTTGGTGGGTGGGGTACTCCATAAACAGACATCGGAGCCACTGCAAATATGGCTTTTAATGCCGACCAGCTGATCAGATTTGGGTTCTACAAAGATACTAATGAAGATACCAAAGGGAGAGAGACAGGGGTAAATGGAGACTGGGAAAATGTTTACCCTCCCAGTAAGGGCCGAGTTGGCCTGTGCCGATTCACACGGCGAGCGGCGGTTCACGTGGAGCGGGCACTTGACAGAGCCGTCCTCATGTTTATAGGGTTTGGTGCGGCTCTCAGGCAAACGGTGGCTGATTTCCCATCTACCTTGGAACGGCCCGAACCTCCTCCACGACAACATCGCTGGCAGATTAAGCCACGCGCACGACACACGAAATGCTGATGCTGCAGCTCTGCATGATGACACAGATCGAATTTGAATGGTAAAGGGTCCAGGTCAGTCTGGGGATTAAGTAATTGAGCCTGAAAGATGTATAATCCAATCACTGGGGAGTATCTGGGACAGAAAAGCTATTACCAAAGATTTACTTGAAATTTGGACTCAGTTCACGTACAATTACATGGCAAGAAACAGGAATGACAATTATGGAAGGCAGGGATGTGTAATGAAATGCATGCAATACCCTTAATTGACTACATATTCAGTACTACTTCATACGCTGATGGAATTAACCCGCATTTCCTGCATGGTGTATCCTCTGTGATTTATCTATTTGTTGTTTAGCAGATGTTTATCTATAAACCGACTTCTCCGGCTTACTTTTTTTCACTTTTGGCAGTCCGAGTGGAATTTTCCACTGCAGCAGTTCAGCCTATTTTCTGATTAGCTGTAATGTTCACTTGAACCGATGCCCTTGCAGTCCGGGATGGAAACCCTTGCCTGTCCTGCCGTCCTGCAGGCTCTTCAGGCCCGTCTGGGGAGCACCAGCTACACACACGGCACCAGCAGATTAATGTCCCTTCTGGCCTCAATAGGCCCTTAAACCCTTGACTGTCCCACTCCTATGCTTGTAAATTCACAGGGTGCGTCCAGAACCATAGACACAGTAAGTACTGAATTCTGTTTGAAGGCTGTTACTTAAGAGATAAGATAAGATAAGATAGTACTTTATTGAGCCCACAGTGGGGAAATTTGTGCGTTACCACAGCTCAATACAGATAGTACGAAAGGAGTACAAGAGAAGTACCAAGAATATAAAAATGCAAGAATAAGAATACAAAAAATAAGTAAATAAAATACAATACGATAAAACAATAAGTACACAGTAGTACCTATGTACCCCCATACACAGTATGAATATTGATAGTGGGTTGTGGACAAAGTGCATGTGATAATAAAATCAAATACTTGACTGATAATGTAGTACATACTTGCATGCATAAGGAGAGTACGAATGCACTTAGACATACTGTGGTTGACATTTTGCACATTACCTGACTGACCTGGATATTGACCACTAGCTTGACCCCTACGGAAGCTAAAAATTACCCTAAAACCTCATCAAAAAGCAGATATTTGGGTCCCCTTATGTAACTGGGTACTCTTTTCTCCTGGCATTTGTATATAGTCAACACTTCCTCCTGCCATCTTGGCACAGATTTTTGAGCAAGCAATGTTCTTTGTCTCGGTTGCGGGTCCAGTGGCCTCGTGGGATGGCGAAGCATCGGTTGCACGCTTCAGAATTTTGCAGGATGTAGCATGTCATCCAGGTACCGTTCACCCACTGTCTCGTCCATACTGGGGATTCAAACATACTGCTCACTTCGCATACTGTATTTCACCTACTACACAGGAAACAAGTATTTGATTTTGGACAAGCCCACAGTTTTCCTCCGCCCATATCCAACCTGACCAATTACGGCCTTCCTGCATGTGGACCTTGGTCTCTAATTGGTCGCCTGCATACTAGCCAATCTCTTTTCCTCTCCCTTCCAGCTATTCACGTTACACCTCGCCTGGCATGCTCCAGTCAGTGCCATCTGTAGCTATGCCTCCTATACTCAGGGATGGACATAACTAGAACGCAAGTACACATTCACCTTCACCTTTAAAAATGATACGTGCAACAATCGATTGTTTGTAAAACCACAAATTCGCACTTATTTCATGTGCATTTGCGCTGCTATGACAAGAAAATACCTTGCATTTTAAGCTGTACACCACAAATGAAGTAGTTAGCATATAAAGTTTAAAATGCATTAATTTTGTTTTCATATCAGTGCAAATGCACATGAAATAAGCACATTTACACTGTCACTACAATCGATTGCCGCACGTATCTTTTTAAAGGTGAATGCGTACTTGTACACCAGTTATGTCCATCCCTGCCAATATTAATGTTACTCTCTACGAGTAGCGAAACAAAAGTGTCAATAGTGATATATTAATCAAGTGAACGAAGTCGAACAGGAGTCCATTTTTAAAATGGGGTCGGGCCAATGGCAATAAAATCTTAAGTAATTTATACACAATATGGTGTAACATTAATTATCCGCATTAATATTTATCTCTGTGCTTAGCTAGCAGCTCAGGGTCTCCTCCACCCCCAGAGAAAACGCAGAAGGGCCTCTGTCTGGCTCCACGGGGCCATGGAAACTTCACGTTAAACCGTCTGTTTGCAAGTGCACCCCGCCTCCGGGGCCAAGATAAACACTCTCCCCATCGGACGCTATTTATGGGTCTGTGCTGCTGTATTTTCTTTCTTACTTACAGAGCAGACATGAATTCCTTGATGTGTGTCCGCAGACCAAGGCTGACTTCATTCATTTCGACAGGACAGTGAAAAACGTGTGACTGAAATGAACGTAGAGGGCTGAGTGCCGCAGAAATGGCTTCCAATAGAGTCACTAATGTTTAGCTCTAAGGCGTCTCCAGCCCATCTTCAAACTGCTCTGTCTCCATGGCTCCTGTTCTGAAGCAATCTTCATCCATGCATCTGTAGCAGGGACTCAAGGCGGGGTCCCCCCCCCCCACTGGTTAATGACACTGAGCTCAGTATTGTCCCAGATGTCATCCTTCAGGATTAGGGTAGGATTATCGCTAACAGATTGCTAATGGCCCTGTGATTTATAACCACCGCTAATCAATCTGTGGTATGAAAGCAAGAAAGACAAACCAACACTTTAAAAAAGAAGGAAGCCCATATTAGGGGGGTGGTGGGGGGGCAGAAGTCACAAGCTGCGGCTCAGCTACTGTGAAGCTGCTTGTCCCGTTGTAAGAAGCCCCCACAGCACGTGGAACATTGCATGAGCCTGAGCCCCGTGCTCTAAGCACCCCTGACCCCTGACCTGACAGTGTCATCGAAAGGCACGACGCATTTGCAGGCGGCCAGTCCAGACGTGCCAGCTCTCCCGCAAGTTCCAGGAGTCTCCTGTAAATTGGCAGCAGCTCCCTGACCCCTGCAAAAGATGCGTAATGTCCCAGAAATCTGTGCTTCCCTCATTCAGCAGGTGGTAACATTCCTGCCACTGCAGTCTTGTCCTAGATTTTACCGTCACTCCTTAGTCCCGTCGGCAGTATATATATATATGAATTTGCCGTAATACCAGCCAAGCACTGGCCAGGACCCCTACCCTGCCCTAAGGTGGGACGTCTGTGAGTCCTACAAGAGGCCGGTTGACCCTCTCATCCACACCAACCTGAGGTCTTCTCTACAGTTTTTGTTGGCCAGAAGCTATCAGTGAGTAAAAAGACGAACAGTAAAAATGGCGCCTGCCCTTGGTTCTGATTAGGACATTCTGAAAGAAGTTCTACTTCGGAAAAATATACGTCAGTAATGGTGGAGAATGTATGAACGCATGGAGATTCACAGGAGGACGACTGGATATGTGTGAAATATCAGTAAAATGGCTGAATGTGACACAACCCCTGCAATCTGAAATTTGCCTGAAAGGCAGGTGTGTCACTCACTGGCGATACGGCACAGCTCCTTGTGACGGGGGATCCCAGGCACAGAAATAAACTAATAACAGTCAGGCAAAGTCCTCTGTATCCATGCAGCTCATTTATTCACGTCCTTCTCCTTTTCGCTAAGGAAAACAGCACGAAAAAGGCATCACTGACTTAGGGTGGAGTACAGTGGGCACAGCAGCTATTGGGTAAGAGTCTTCAGCAGGATCATGTGACTACAGTGGAAACAGCAGCTATTGGGTAAGAGTCTTCAGCAAGATCATGTGACCACACAGCTCCCTGCCAGTTCATTACATCCCCATTGAAGAAAAAAATAAATTTTATTAAATATATAAATTGTCTCCTGCAACTCTTCAGAACTAATCTTGAAGATTGTTTTCACCAGAAGGCAATAAATACAGTTTCCTGGGCATCAGATATGAAAATACTCCATGGATGTCAGACACAAAACGCTACAAATGAAGGTCCAAAGCCTATACGATGGATAAGGCGGGAAAAGGCCCAAGCTATTTCCTATTAGAGCAGGATCCGAGACGCTGACACATTCCACAAAAGCCGCCCCTCACCCACCTTGCTGTTTTTCTCCCTATATATGGCCCTGCAGCTCCATGGCAGTGGAGATCCTGCGGGCTTGGAGGCGGGGGGCGGGGTGGTGCCCACGTGGGTACCGCCACATTAATCAGCTGAAACGGGCATCGGTGTCACTGGCGCCATGCCAAGCCCTGGGATGGAGTGCTGTTTACCGGCTGGAGAGCGGAGTCTGTTATTGTTACACCCTCATGCAGAGGGGTCAGAGCCCCCCCGTCAGCTCAGGCAGCCAGATACACGTCCCAGAGCACATGTCTGGGGGGTCTCGTCTGGAGATGGAGGAAAACAGTGCTGGTTGCCAGGACGCCACCTCACTGTCTGCCGTTACCCTAAGCGGGGCAGGGACAGCCAAGAGCATGACTACGACTCAGATGGTTTGGGATAACTGAGGTACCTCCACACACACACAGACACAGACACAAACACACACACACACATTCTCCAAAAAGAGACCAGATAGTCTTCACGTCAACATGGGATTCTTCTTTGGCTCCCGGAACTGGCTAACCCTGTCTTCTCCAAATAAATAAAATAAATAAAAAACGATGGCACTTAGGATAAAAGTATCTGCTAAAAAGATGAAAAATACACCTCCAGAACCAGGGTTCGAGTCTCCGCCGTGACTCATTGCGCGTGGAGTTAGCATGTTCTCTCCGTGTCACCGTGGGGTTTCCTTCACGCATGCCAGTTCCTCCCCCCAGTCCAGAAACATGCTCAGGTTAACTGGAGTTACCAAGTTGCCCACAGGCGTGCATATGAGTGAGTGAATGGATGGATGGATGTATGGACGGATGGATGGATGGATGTATGGACGGATGGATGGGCATGGTACAGACGACAAGCTGACCTGAGTGACACTGGGACAACGGGGCTGAATGGGGACTCTCTTTGGGCTTCTGGCTGCAACAAACCAATGTGGAGTGAAGGTGCTGGGGGGGTGCAAGCCCCCCAGCAGGGTTAGGGAGGGTTCTGATCAGGCCCATTGGGCTGGTCCCACCTGCACAGCAGTCTCCTGCGCACTGAGAAACATACGCACATCTGAAGGAGGCAGTGAGGTAATACATTAACAAAGAAATAAGCCTGGTAATAAATAATAACAGGATGCAAATGCTTCCATAAGTTTCTCCAATCGGGAAGCTCCTTTGATTTATCAGCCATATTTGTTAGGGTCAATAGGTCGGGCCTCAGCATTTTAAATATTTATATTCGGGATTAATAGCTGTATTCCAAGCACATACGAATCACGTACACTCACATCCACTCTTCAGTAATACTGACATCCACTCTACAGTAATACTCACATCCACTCTACAGTAATAATATCCAGTCTATATATTGCAGCACTCACTCTGCCAATTTTGCCCTGTTCTCATGATGACAAAATAAAATATCTCCAATAATTCATAGATGGTCATTAATAACCAAGTCTGGCATAAAGACCTAAAGGTAGGCTGAGAGTAGCAGAGCAAAACCAGGAGGTCCTCGGAAAGTGTCTGAGGCTTTCTGGGCACCAGGCAGGCAAAATGTTCCCGGGTCCAGTTCAGCAAATGCATAGGTTTGCTGTTTCTGGAAGGATTCTTTATAGCGTGACACGCCCATCATGACCCAGAGATGCTTTCCTTCCTTCTTCATCACAGGCTGCCGGATGACATCGCGCTTCCGGCATGCTGAGCTTTCAACGTGAATGACACCTTACAGTCGCTCTTTGGTCGTCTTTGGGCGATTATCGCCTCTCAGCACCAAGACGGACACGAAAAGTCAAACCAGTCACTGAATTTGCCAAAGAATTCAGCTACCCGCCCCTGAAACAGCAATCGCTTACACCCTTCACCGCCATTCCTCTCCCCTCCCAAAAAGCTGGAGACAGGAGTCATTATTTCTGAGACGTTCCCCGGGGCACTTATTTCAGAGACGATCTGGCCATTTTCGGCATCTCAAAGGAAACAGCAGCGTGTGAGCGTTCTCTCCCGTCCGACGGAGACACCGTCTGCAGTCTTCCATTGTCACACATGACTGGTGGCTCTATCTCAGCTGCTCCACACGAGCTTCCTCGTCCTCTGAGGCTCCCTGTTAAGACGGCGAAGTGGGTCGCAAGGAGTCCGTCGTGTATCCTTCCAAAGTCTTGCAGACATACTTCTTTCAGCCGGTGTTTATCAACACAAAATCACACTCATCTATGTTCAGTGTTTCTGACATGTACCTACGGAGAGCTTCGAAGGGGCAGAAGCAATGTTTGAAGGGACATTTCTGCGATCACCGACACCTACAGCACTACAACATCATAACAACAGCCAAACTCAATTAATATTGCGCTGGCATTTCAGCTAAATTACCCAGGAACCAAATTACACAGGAACCAAACCGTGATCTTCTACCATGGCAGGAAGCATCCAGAAGCTTTGAACAGGACCATCAACAGTAGGGCTTGTGTTGGAGGGTCAGAATTCTACACAGTGTGCAGATCTCCCTTAATCAGCTAATTACCAGGTTTAGTAGGTGTGTTCGAGCAGGAAAATCTGCAAACTGTGTTAGAATCTGGTCCTCCAGGATCAGAACTGAGGTAACCCTGTTGTTCAGGTTCCTCCTTGCTAATTAATCCCCAGGGAAGCGCACTGACCTGCATGGCTGACCTTGCATGAGGAGCCAACCTGACCTGGAGCACGTGGGCCAGGTCAAGGTGTCTCTTTGGTGTGCTTTTGTTAATATTAGTTTGCTTTTACTAACATGAGGCTCTTACACCACGTTTTCATGGGTTGTGTATAGCGGGTCAGAGACCCCTGAAGTAAATAAAGCATGTCTGCATTTTATACAACGTAGTGAAGCACAATTACACTGAAGCATATCTTTTTTAGTTCACTCTGAAGAGGCAGGATGGTGCAATTCCACTTCGTAAAATGACAGCTGCCCCTTCAATTTGAGTTGCCATATGCCGTCTGTGTGGAGCCCTGATCTGAATACAATCACATCAGCAGGAGTCGAGTAAGTAAAGTCAAGAATTCAGCTACCAAAAAACAATGTCTGTGAACCAAAATGTTTAGAGACATATCTCATATCGCACAGTCACGTCCAACATCATTCACTTTAGCAATCAAGCCATTTCTCCAGAGTTTATAAAATGTTTTTGTTTATGGCCAGTAAACTTATAATACTATATGTGGAAGGTTTAAAGGATTTATTCCGGGGAAATTCACTTTCTAATTTCTCACATTCTAAACATTTGGCAGCAATAAAAAGAAATGAAATAAAGGATTGTAGGAAATAAAAATGCATGCATCCATCCATCTTTTAATCTCCTAGTTCAATGTTTCCCAAACCAGTCCACAGGGACCCATAACAGGTCCACGTGTTTGCTCCCTCCGAGCTCCCTGCCAATCAATCCACATTTCTGCTCTGGATGGTCTGCAAGGACCGGACTGGGAAACACTGCCCTAGTCTGTGTCACGGGGTGCTGGAGCCTGTCCCAGGCAGCACGGGGCACGATGCCGGGGCACCCCCCGAATGGGATGCCAGTCCCTCTCAGGGCTCAGGCACACACGCTCACACCCGCAGTCACACTACGGGCCATTCATCCGGTCTTTGGATTAGGAGAGGAAATCAGCCAACATGGGAAGCAGGCCCACCTTAGGGCCTTACACTGTTTATGAAGAAGCGACAGTATAGAGCAGCTTAGACGGGCTTGGATGGATCTCCCACGGTTCAGCAGGGAAATACAGCATAAACATCCAGCACATTCATCTGTCCATCCATTCATTCTTCCATTCACCCTTTGATGTCATAAGTGTCTACCCCGGTCATGTGCAGGGTTACAGGGACAGTCTAAATACCCACAAGGATGCCACTCAAGATGGTCCGAAACACGAGGGCACATTTCAGGACAGAGTGACGTCCATTTAAATTTTCACCATCATTGTCGGAAGCATCTGTCCGCTGTGTTTTTATCGGCACTGTGCTCAGTTAAGTGTGAGGAGGTTCCACTTTGGCTGTCACACACAGCCGGCGCCGACGTCACTTTTCCGTCCGGGTTTCTGCTGTTCTGCTCTCCTTGGCTTTGTACTGTAGCTTAAAGCCCCTGTCATCAGAGTTCCTGGTTCCTAATCGTATTCCTGGTTCCTCTAGTTCTCCGAATCGGTTTGTGTACGCAGGGCATCCCAGAGCTGGCCATTCTGTCAGCAGCCCCTGGCCCAGACAGTTACCTGTGGACTCGGGGGCTGTCAGATGGAAACTTTGGAATTGTATGGTTCAGGGCACTTTGACAGTTGTGAAAGTAAATATGTTCTTGTTGAGCGATCCATCCATCCATCTTGAAATGGCTTTTCCTGGTCAGGTTTGCAAGGTGAGTTTCTTGTATTACACTTTACTCCTTTCTCAGACACTCTAACACCCCGTATAGCCGGGGG
>JABFEA020000044.1:18027583-18039520 GCA_019775915.2 Cyphomyrus plagiostoma
TAAATCATTTGTGATGGAACACGGAAAGAACTAAGCTACACAGGGCTCCGGCCCCCCAGGACTGGAGTTTGACATCCCTGCGTTAGGCTAACGAGTGTAATGAGAGCCGTTTTGCATGGGGACAAAGGGGAAAGGAGTGATATCACCAGCAAGTGCTTCTTTTAGAGTAATTAGGAAGACAGTGCACAGGCTAATATAATCAGGAAAACCAGCGTAATAAGTTATACAACACAAGTACAACATCAGGTTGCTTCCGGAAACCATTACTTTCAGAATATTTGTTTATTTAAAATTGTAAATTAATAACTCTTATCATAAACAGTATTGCAGTTTTACATGTATTTATAAGCATCTCTCAGTCTGAGGTCTTGATGATATCTATCTGTGCATAAGTTAGGAGACACTGGTCTGTTTTTTTTTTTTTTGAGGATCGGACCGATTGGTATATGCATTGTGTTGTACATTGAGAAAATGTATAAGTTTAACCTGTGATAGCTGGATCTGGATTTGAGGAAAATCCAAAGGGGACGGTTTCTTCGCACCTTTCCTACAAATGACATGATCAAAGTGCCTGGACCTGTCTGGCACGTGCCACCTTGCTGCCACAGGCTGGCGCGCGACTCCCTAAACGGGCACGTCTGATTCCATCACTTCCGCCCATCAAACCTACATCTCATACTCATCCCGCGCCAGTCATCTTCTCCTACATTTTTTATATGCTAGAAAACAATCTATAAGTAAATGCATTTTGTTGCTTCTATTTTTCCTCTTTATGGAATCTGTGCCTTTTTTGTTTCTATCTGGTATGCATCTGGATGTTGCCAGTGCCTTCTGCTAGGTATCCATGAAAAATGTAGATTTGGCTTTTTTCAGGTTTTCTGCTGAAACATGTTTATAACGTGTACAGTTCGTTAAGTACATGTAAAATGGTAGCCTTTTATTCAGCCAAGGAAATATGCATCACACATGGCAAACGCAATAATCAAGAATTAAAACAGTATGAAAAATGAGTTGTCAGTTGATCCACTACATGTTATTGTGTGCATGATGCACGAGCTGCAAGAGTCTGGGCCGAAACCTGCAAGTTGAAATATTTTGTAAGCCTTAGAGAAGCTGCCTGGAGACTGATGTAAATGCAGGTGACTGCAGGGAATGATGTATTCCACTTGCACGATGTTCCATGGTGCACAGAGGCTCAGCATAATGGCCAGATGTAAATCTGACATAATTGCGACTGTGTGATATTGTGTAATTACGTGTCAGCATGTCACCAGAAAGATTTCTCTATCTCTGCAGAGCCCTTCTGGATGAATTATTATCCGGCGACGTTTTTTTTTTGCCATAAAGTCGTTTTTGGGCTCTCATAAGAAAAGCATACGCATTATGAAATGACATTTTTCAGCACTTGTCAATCACCGTGAATTTGTGCAGCATACAGAGATGCAAATTTCAATTACAGTTTGGCAGCTGCTGGGTGAAACTCTGGAATGGACCAGGGGCTGCCAGGTAACTGGGAGAACCTGCTTCTGATTGGTTAAACCCAGCAGGTGTGGAGCTCCGCCTTTTGTGTGTTTCTTAAGTGCAGAGAGGTTCACCTGAAGCTTGCATATTTTGGAATTTTCATTCGCCATTGATTTTCCTGTCAGCGAGAAAGTCACGATCACTGGGAATCAGGCTGGGAGCGGCAATATTAAATTGGCTGTTATTTCTGCATTTGTGTCGGCTCTTTAAAAAACGTTGCTAACTTCAGTTTAACTTAGGTTAAATTTTATTTTTAGCTCTACAAACAGGAATGCTGGATTGCTATTGACAGTACGGTACCATAATGGCTAAATATCATAATGAACAAGGCACACTGAGCATTGTTTATAGTACTCGATATTCGTAAGAAAACAAAAATAAATTAGTTATCAGGTACTGTGATATGTGGACATACGTGTCATGTAATAAATAAATGAATGTGAAAGGAGCATAAGGATTCATTGCAATTTACAGATAATAATTATGATCAGTTATTATCAATGTTCAATCTATATGTGCCTGAATAATTTTGCATTTTATTCAAGTACAGTTTTTTTGTCAATAATTATAAGTAGGAATAGTCAGTACTGCCTCTGTCACAATGTGACCTTCAAGTTGCAGAGACAGTCACTAACCAAAACTAGAAATGTTCTTATGATCCACTTCTGCACAGTGACAAGTACAGACATTTACAAACTCTCTTTTTGACCATTTTAAACACCTTGCATTCATGACTGTTTGAGATGAGTCTGAATGTATTCTTTTGTAATTTCACTGCAAGATGCAAAATCACAATCTTGTCGGCAGAGGTGACTTTTTTTTTAAATATACATTTTATATGGGTAACTCATTAGCATGTATTGTCTGTTTACCTTTGTTGACTCTGTCTTCTGCAAATGAAGGGCAGCTTCACAAACTGATTAATCCATCCATTTTACCATAAACTGCCTCACTCATCATTATATCACCACCAATTCATTATATCACCACCAATTCATTATATCACCACCAATTCATTATATCACCACCAATGACTCTGGATATTTTTAGTTTTGAAATTACACTTTTACTGGAACTTGCAGTATTATACAAAACATAAATATACGAAATACTAATGTTAACAAGGCATTCTAAAAAAGATGTTTAAATGCCTTTTAATTTGAAATGTATAAATTTCTGTATGATATATTCATATTATATGATATTGCATATATATAGATTTGTTCAGAAGTTGATTATACAAACAATACATATTATCACTGTTTTGTTGTGAAAATTGCAATGTCAAGTTAAGTGAAAAGGTTTATTAAAGTGTACAGTAAACTATTTTCCTTAAAACACATTAACACTTTATTTAAAGGAAAAAGAACTTTACTGATTTTGGCGCTATTGTTTAGCTAAAATAAAAACAACCAGTGTCCCTGATGTAGGGCTGCTCTTCCAGTCATAGCAGCCCTGACCCCAACTGCATATTAATTATTTGAGCTTGTAATATCTTTTTCCTGAAAAAAAAAGGTCTGACTAAGTTTGAGAAATAAACGTGAGCGATAACGACACCATACTCACTTATGTATGTGTACTTCCAGCCGATCGCGGAGAGACTGACTATAGCAGAAACTAGCAAATGATAACTTCTCTAAATGTAACAGGAGGATATGTTTTGGGAAGCTTGGCCTGCAAGAGCCTCTAAACATGGTTTGCATAACTGCTGCCTGCTTATCTTCCTTTTTTCCAGCCCGTATCCATACATGGACCTCTTTCCACTGGGGCTGTGGTATCTGGCAGCTTCTTGTCACCCCGACATGTAAAAGATAAGGGGCTCTCTTGGCAGGTACCTTTTGTCATTGTCCGGCTGGATTGTATCTGTAAAGAATTCGCGATGAGTGGTGCTGGGATTTTCCACTGGCCGCTGCTGTCCAGCTGGCAGTGGCTGTTTGCTGAGTCCTCTTGTGCTGTGGGAAGCGTTTAAGCCTTTAATCCCGAAATATATGGAGTGAAAAGACACAAATCAAAGAAAATCTGGTATTACTTGGGTCTTTGTATAAGGAGGGAGCTCCTAGATTTTGATGAAATCTTACCAGCATTTTAAGAAGTTAAGAAGTTGACTTTCCACACGTCGTGTTGTTGGTAATTGATTGGTAACTCCCAGCATCTAGAGACTATTCCACAAAGCGGGATTTCCCACATAGGTGGATTACTTAAGTCAAAAGTGGAAACTAATTAAATACGAGGACAGGGAAGTGACTTTTGTATTGGACAATCCTTACATTTGGCTTTAGTTATCTGGCTAATGAAAAAAATCCTGCTTTGTGGAATTCCCCTAGTGGCCCTTTATTGAATAGTCAACACCAAAACAACCGAGGCGAAAGGACGAGAGAGCTCTCCGTGATGTCAGAGCTGGGGCCCTACCAAGAAATACAATCAGGTAACCGTCCATGGTTTAAACAGGAGCAGTGACAGGGTCACATTCATACACACAAAATACCAAGGGTGACCTCTATGACATTGGCATCGAGATGTATACCACTTCAACAATAAACATACTTTTTGTGAATTTCATCAAGAAATTTAGGCCAAGAAGAGTATTTTAAAAATGTTTTGAATCCATGGAATATTAACCTACATTACCAACGTGTCCTTCCTACATCAGTGCTTCCTGGAAGGTAAGTTTTGTTTTTTGGAGCATTTTGATTGGTTAAAGGGGTAATCATGGCACCAATCTCATGGCTGATCAAATGCAGCCTCCTCAAGGCCCCCCAAGTGCCCTCTTTCCATGACTGTCACTGTCACCACCGGCCCCAACAATTACCCATCAACCTGAGCAAACTGCACTGAACACACTTCAGTTCTTTCCTTTAAATTCTTGTTAAACCATTGATGATCTGTGACTCAAGGATTTGAAGTTCTTCTGGGGACTTTTAAGATCTTGATGCTTGAAATGGTAACAGCAGGGTTAGGTAAATATTTGGAAATTGTGTTTTCCCCTGTTTGCTGATGTGAGCTCTGAAAATGCCAAACACAGGTCTCTTTCTGCAATTATGCCATTATATTTGTGTTGAACACTTGGGAGTAACGAGCGAGCGAGTGAGCGAGCATCCAGTGTTATTATTGTATTTGTTTAGTGTGTTCATGATCTGTAGCCTAATATGTGGCATCACTGCACTTAACTGCAGTGCTGGCTGCCTGGGAGATTGCAGTGCAGGTTCCTTAAACAAACAGCTGTAATTGCCCCATCACTATTTATACCAGCTTCTCCTACCCTAAGTCAGTAATTAAAGGAGCACATGTAGCCGTTAGAGCGTCTCCTATGCAATCCGTGCGAAGCCTCCATGAAGTCCCACACTAAGGGTGTCCTTCACTCGACCAGTAACATCATCACCCCTTGCTGACCCCCCCTCCCTCGACAGTGACAGCATTAACTGGAGGCTGCTTTGGCTCCGAGGTAGCCTGACGACGCACTTGATAATGCGCAGTGTTGGCTTGATAGCACAGATATAGCCCTTAGTCACAACTAGGCTATATTTAAGTTCTCCTCCCGATCCCAATGTGGGAATTTTCTTCTTTAACACTGCCTGCATGAGAGCGGGTCAGTCGAAGTTCAAACAAAGTTATAGGTAAGACTGTAAAACAAATCTGGCAATATCTGAAACTGATCTGCGAGGAGGGCGTGGTCACTGACATGACCAATCACTGAGCCTGATCGAAGACACTTTTCCTGGCCAATGACCAAGGATGATTCTTTAGCAGGGCTACATTCAGCTCTGATGAAACATTCAAATGGAAACGGTATGTATTGAATCCATTCATCTTCAAACTACTTGTCCTGGTCAGAGTTGTGGGAAAGGTGCTAAGGGCTACAGACCAGCACAGGCCAGGGGTACAGAGTAGCAGAGGGTGTAGGCCAGGGGTACAGAGCAGCAGAAGGCATAGGGCAGGAACACAGAGCAGTATAGGGCATTGGGCAGGAATACAGAGCAGCAGAGGGCATAGGCCAGGGGTACAGAGCAGCAGAGGGTGTAGGGCAGGGATACAGAGCAGCACAGGGTGTAGGGGAGGGATATAGAGCAGCTGAGGGTGTAGGGCATGCATTCAGAGCAGCACAGGGCATATGGCAGGAATACAGAGCAGCAGAGGGTATAGGGCAGGGATACAGAGTAGCAGAGGGTATAGGGCAGGGGTAGAGCAGTATTACAGACACTATAATATCCTTCAGCTCCCGTCCCTGCCTGTTTCGCTGCACTCGTACGCCTTACAATGCCTGCAAATCACAGCCATGCTCCATTTACCCTGATGATGATCCAGGTGTCAGATCAGCTCCTGATTAGCACAGCGATCGGTGGGAGCCTGTGATTCGGGCAGGGTTAGGCATCTAGGTGGACTGGTGGGGGATGAACTGTCAGCAGTCGACAGTGGGAGCCTGATTAGCTGCACTGTTTGAGGCCTGTGCTCTTCTGTGTGAAGGATTAAATTAAGGGCCTTGCTTAAGGGGCCCACGGACATGTGACTGTGCTGCCGAGGCTTGACCTAGCAACCCTCCGGTCACCAGCATGGAGACTCAGGCCACTGAGCCACTCACGTATTCCTGGCAAAGAGCATCCTGGTGTACATATAACCCCCCAATTGTGGACATTTCAGTGTGGTGGACTGTAGATATGGGGAACGGAATGGAACACTCAGAATATGGGGTAAAGCTGGCTGGGGGGGGGTTTCTAAGGAGCCCCTGAGGAGGTGCAGTGAAGAGATTGTACTCTGAGGATCAGGAGATCTGCTGTTAACATGCATAGACACAGGAGCTTCTGGACCACAAGGGGATTGAGAAGTATTCATGTTCCACGTAAGCGTTCTCAACCTTGCTATTGTAATGTTTTTTTTCTTGGCAGGTGCTCAAGGGTCCAACAGTGATATGATAGCGCTGTCATCCACAGGATTTGAACCTATGACCTCCTGGACACATGCCCAGATTCCTGGCACAACAGAGTGATGGCTTTAATACTAACCACACAGGCAATGGGAGCTGTTTTGATTCCCCATATTCCTCTGCATGTCAGATGGGCATTCTGGTCCTGTCTGGCCAGTGCAGGCATCTCTGTGTATGTCTAATGCTCACCCCCCTTACCAACCTGGGGCCTCCTGTCGTCGCCTCAGCTCCACGCCGGATGCAGAGCCCAGACAAATGGTAGGAGACACATCGCCCCCGATCTGAGTCGAGGACAGAGGACGCGCTCCGTTCTATATCAGGAAAAACAGGCTCCGAAAATGGGCCACTTTGCCATGCCACCTGGGCGGAGACTCTCCTGGCTCCATCGTGCAGATCCAGCCAGAGAACAGCCTTAAAACCCACTGATGTTAAACAAATAAAATAAAATATGGGCTCATGATATACATATAGACCTCCCAGCAGGTCTGAAAAGTGTCAAAACCCAGTATTTGTCTTTATATGCAGCCGTATTTGTAACACTGAAGACTTATGTTGAAAATGGATAATCTCTTAGATAAAATAGCGCTGAGAGCTGGTAGGTCACTGGCTGCTTAATGAAAAGTACCATTGTCTTTTTGCGGATTGAAATAGTCATTATTTCCACTGCTGAAAATCTTTTTAGATGCCATGTAAAACCAGGGCACAGGATTCTTTTGCGTAAAGAGAAAAAGCAACGTTCACATTCTGGTCCTGATGCTGAACAGCTTCAGATATGTGCTGTGTTGTGTTGATTAGGTCCTGGTTTTGACCTCCAGGATACTGCTCTCTTATCTGCCTCTTCCCTGTTGTCTTGGCAAAGGACCCAACATCATTTTCGTTGGTTCTAAACATTATCAAATGTAAGTGCATTTTGAAGCATTATGTTCTTAGATACTGTACCTCACGACGTCACCAAAGACTTATTGTAATCGTTGTCTTCAATCTCCTGCACATTAAAATGTCTAATCCTCTTAGTCTAATAACCCAGAGAGACATGCAAGTGAGGATCAGAGACCAGAATCGGACAGTATGTCAGGAGAAATTAGGGTTAATGGTCTAACTCAAGCCCTGGGATTTGAACCAGCAACCTTCCGATTACAGCCAGTCCTTCATAGCCTGATGAGTATATGAGAAGCTTGCTCTTTGGGTGATTGGGTCCAGCAAAATTTGGGCTCAGATCACTGAGGATCTTACACTGTGGTGCATAGACGTCCAGGGACCTTACAGATGAAATGCATGTGGGCTGTGATCGTCACATGCCTCAGATGGACAGTAGCTCGGTCCCGCCCCCTTTAAAGGTGTTTATAAACACACATCGTCCAGAGGCGCTCCAGTTGAAGCTGGACATGGGACACAGGGAAAGGGAGCATTATGGGACTTGGGGAAGAAGAACAAACAAGAATGAGAGTTTGTTTAGGGTTCTGCAAGATGGAAAAAGGGCAGGAAACAAGATGATTCAAGGCTGCTCTCTGCGCCAAATGTCTGTGAGGAGCAACTAACAGACAAGCATGCATCTGGTTTACATTACTAGGTAGGGCAGGTTATATAGCTCTGTCCTTCACCATCTAACAGCCTGTTTTACAAATGAATCATTATATCGCCTGTGGGAAAGATATGATGGCTTTTTAAGACGACCATTGGATGCAATTAATTTTGCAATATATAATACAGATCAAATGTCTTCTACAGGTACAAAAACATTCCTTCTAATTGCATTTGCAGCATTAAAAAGGCTATACATAAAAATAAGGGCTAAAATGAGAATATGTTTCAATCCCCATTAAGCCATAGTTACATAAGCCTGAGTTTCTATTACAGTACACGAGGACATAGCTATTATGCTGGACCTGAGTTATGTTTTACTCATTACGTTACACAAAATAGTAATGGGTGAGCAAACTGTGCAACACAACAACTGCTGTTGTTCTGTCACCATGGGAACTGAAGACTGTCCAGAAAGGTCAGTAGTTGCACAGCAAACTGCTCGACATTTTTGACATTCGAAAGGATCTGAAATTTGTATTTTTTCCAGAAACTTCACCATGGCTGTAGACCCAAAGTTATGCCTGTGAACTGAAACTAAGCATTTTTCTCAATGTGACCAGAAAATTCTGCCAAACTACTGACAAACAGAAATGATAATAAACTCACTAGTCCAGCATCTCCCCCTAATTGCTTAATTAGCACCATAGTTTTTATGTTTTTGAAGATTTTTAGTATATGTTATAGTTATGGTATAGACATTAACCAGACAGGTAAGAAGTTATGATGTGACAATGGATAATACCCAGCGATTTAAACCAGTGATACCCAATCCAGTCCTTGGGGACCCACAGCCGGTCCATGTTTTTGCTCTCTGAGCTCCTGATAGGGAGTGAGGAGGGAGCAAAAATGTTGACTGTCTGGCAGGGACCTTGGAAGGAGCAAAAAGGTGAACTGGCTATAAGTCCCTGGAGACCTCAATGAGAAACATTGACAAACAGTGAAATGGATTATTCTCTGTCTCTGATGCAGGAGCCTTATGTGTGTCCATTTTGTTTCTAGTCACGTATCAATGAGGAAGCATCTGAGCTGCTGATTGGCTGGTGAAGAGGTGGAATGTGCCCTGGGGTGGCAGCCAAGGAGGTTCTTGACAGACTGCTGTCTCGGGGCACTCTCTGCCGTCTTGGCCAGCGCAGAGTGTTTTACGTCAGATATAAACCACGATCAGGAGCCACAGATGGGTCTGGTTCACCAGCTTGTATCTCGGGAGGTTGAAAAAAACAGCCAGAGACCTGGATGGGGCGGAACGCTCCGGACACACTGGTGGGACAGCAAGGGGCCAAACAGGGGGGTGCTGTAAACACCCCATAATGGTCACGGTGTCACAAAAATGGTTTAAGGGGAAAAGAATAATGCAATGCTTCACTTCGAAAGGGAATCCACAGGAGCACTGAGAATAACATTATACTGTTATACATTATATAATACATACATTATATACAAGCTAAAAATATTTGTTATATCTCATATGAACATAGAGCATTCATATTTCTGTTCAGTAGTATGTTTATATTGACCCTGTCTAAGTAAATCAGGTCTAAAATGATATGTCATTAGTGAATTATTGAATATCCCCCAGACTACATAATGCATTTAATTCACCTAGTAAATGCATCAGCAAAGTGAAAGAGAAGTAAATTAATAAAAAAAAAAGCACATGAATATTTATATTTAATAGGCGGAAAACAGGCCATTAATGAATCAGAAAATGCATTTGGAGCTTAAGAAGATAGACCATGTCGTCTGCCTAGCAAAAAAAGAGAGAGACCAGAGTCTGATTAGACTCTGATTTGGGTAATTACTATGCATCTGACTGACAACCGTCATTAAAAAAAACAATTAAAATTTAATTAAAACAATTTAATCCTTAACAATCCTTAATAATACTGTTTCAGCATATTTGTCAAAGTGGGATTTATTAGATGTATTTGGGTCCGACTGGAGACTTACTCTGTAACTAGAAGTGCAACAGAGTAGATGGACGTGAGATTTGACAGCTTTGCTGGTCGTGTGTTTTTGGTGCACAAGAGGGAGCAGAAAGCGTTTCAATGTGAACTGAAATGCTGCCTGACACGGTGGCACTTCTGCTTTATATTATACATACACTAGTGCAGAAACGTCCCCAATTTTTAGAGATTGCAAAACTACATTTCAGTTACTCTAGTTACTATTTAATCGTCCAGGGTATATTTGTAAACATTCTTCGATTGTTTATAATATATATTACTAGCAATCTTTGAATTTTTAAAGCATAATGCCAAAAATGCAAGACGTTTCCACTAGTGTGCATGATCTTTCAGCATAAGCTGGACTTATTGGCAAAGGAAACAGAATAGGGTACAGGAAGACAGAATGTGATTTGGAAACATCCTCCATAGACTTGGCAAAATGCTCAAACTCATCATTCAGCAGAATCCGGAAAACTAAACGACGCTAAAAGACGATAGATGCATTTGATCTGAAATTCTGCAGCACAGTTAAAAGTGCTATACCAGGCTATCTGTTGTGTCTACATTCAGATGGAATCCGGTAAATGTCATTATCTTATCAGTGAAAAGTACCTATCTGTAGGCCTACTGAATCCCATTTTCTATATTGGTTTCAGAGATTGGTGGTCTGCACAGTATTTACGTTTTAATGTAATGCCACGTGACAGCTCATTCTTCTGCTTCTTTGTGTCCTGTTGTAATGGTAAACTGATTTTATTTAACCTTCTCAAGATGCATAGTTATGGACACAACGCAACCCTGCATCAACAGGTAGAGCTTGTTCGTATGCATAATGCATGAGTCACGAGTGTCATAGCGTGGAAATAATTGGTGAATTTTTCACAGCGCAAATAAACCGTGGCAGAAGTGCGGTTTCTAACACAATCTGGCTTTGGGCTTCGGTTCATTTCACCCGCAAAGTAACAGAAACTCAAGTTGCCAAAAAAAGCTCTTTTGTTCTTCTCAGGTTTACACACTTTTTAAGCAATATGCAACACTTTGCAAGAAAAATAACAGTTATTGAAGTTGATACACCCCTGTGCAGTAGAAACAGCACAGGCTGGGGTTTGAATTCAAATTCTGTTCCAGATTTCAGTCGTTACCCCCCCGAAGTCAGGTGCTGAAATGACACAGACTGGGAAACATTCCTGCTGCATTTATAAAACAGAGGAAATCAAGGTAAACTTACAGATACCATCTAGTCCAGGGGTGGGCAGCCTTATCCGCAAAGGCCCGGTGAGTGCGCGGGTTTTCACCGCAGCTCCCTAATTAGATTACTAATTAGAGGGCTGATTGGCTGAAGAGTCCTCACACCTGGGTTTGAACAGCTGACCTACAGGTTATCCCAAAAACCTGCGTACGCACCGGCCCTTTGCAGATAAGATTGCCCCCCCCTGATATAGTCATTAATGACTGTTGGTGACCACATAGACAGCACTGGATGTTAGTGGCCAAAATTCTAGAAACCGTCAAAGGCTTTCCCAGTCAAAGGCTTTCCCAGTCAAAGGCTTTCCCAGTCAAAGGCTTTCTTGAATTCAAAACTGTGCGTCCCTTGCGCATTCCTTTTTAAAATCACCTAGCGTTCCCTTACGTCTTATTCCTCATACTTCAAAATTCCAGCTTGTTCATCTGACAATTCTCTTTCTATGTAGGGTTATAGTCTACCTTGAATTATCTTTAGAATACTCTAATCTTACTGTGACAGAAGGTACCATAGTTTTAAAACGCGGTTAGGTCTCCACACTTTGGAATTGAAATTTCAGTATCAGCAGTGAACGTAAATTAGGAAATGATTATGACACAATCAGAACATTTATAAGGATGGGGATTTACAGGTATCTTTGATTATAAGCTATATACACTGCTCAAAAAAATTAAAGGAACACTTTTTAGTCAGAGTATAGCATCAAGTCAGTAAAATATCTGGGA
>JABFEA020000044.1:18127183-18142262 GCA_019775915.2 Cyphomyrus plagiostoma
GCACGGGCGCGGCAGAGGGCGGGACGGGAGGGACCCGGACCCTCCTACGGTGCCCCCTACCCTTCCGGGATACTGAGTGGCGGGGACCCCGATGGGCTCCACCCCTCTGGGGCACCGGCGGTTGCTCCGGGTGTCCTCCAGGATCCAGGGAATGCAGCCATCAAATCCCCGAGGGGTCCCACTCGAGTTTCTCCCCTTCTGCCTCGAGGGAGGTCATTGTCCGGGACCTCCTCGGGGGCACAGTGTCCATCCCGGGCGGCTGTGGCTGCAGCCTCGGGCGGAACAGGCACAGGCGGGGCCGCGGGCCCAACGGGAACAGGCAGGGCCTCGGGCGGGGCTGCGGGACGAGCAGGGACTGGCAGGGCCGCGGGACGAGCAGGGACTGGGAGAGCCGCGGGCGGGGCCGCGGGATGGTCCGGAGGGGGCCAGAACCCCCCCCCAAAGGCACGCACACCAGGAAGGGCATGGCGCAGTAGCCACGGGATCCTCAGCGGCAGCTGCGGGCGAGGGCGCGGGCGTGGCGGCCTCTGGAGCGGCAGCTGCGTGGGGGGCAGCCTCAGGAGCGGTTACGGCGGCTACGTGGGGGGCAGCTTCAGGCAGCCCCAGCGGCGGCAGGTCCAGCGCTGGGCGTGCGGGCACTGCCCCTTTAAGAGCCCTCGGGATCCGAGGGACCGGGTCGCTCACCGGGCTGACCCACCCCTTTGCAAGGTGCTCTGGCTCTGGTATGATTTTTGATGTGCAGCCGCTTAAAATAATTAGTATGTTTCATTTGAATCTGAATTTTGATTTTAAAGTGAAAAACCACACCACACACACACAGAAAAATCCACTTTTTTGGCCACTAAAATAGATGAAGTTTCATTGTGGACCATTAAACTCATTTAACGGGTTAGTTCTAGTTTACAGTTTGATGAAAGGTGTCGATGGCAAACATTGCATTGTTATGTGTTTAAGTAATTGCAGTGTATTTCCGTCGATAAAGACCAATTTTTGTGTGTGACATAGTCAGTCAGTGTGTTCTGGTGGTCGCAGTAGGTCTGTGTGCTTTTTATGAACTTGGTCCCCTAGGTGGGGGTTACTAATTAAGCACTGTAATTAAGTGCTTATTGTAACCAGCTGTGCACTTTCCATTGTCTTTGTAAATGTGGGGGAATCCTTATTTTATCTGGGTAATTACAAGCTGAGGCGGTGAAAATCCCTTTAGGGGTTTGGTACTGGGTCTGTGTTGACATGGATCTGACTCACTGCTAACATATGTAACAACTAATTCTTCAAGTTACACCTGCAATTCAACTGGGCTTCACTTGTCGGGTCAGGTAATGTACAGGGTGAGGTCAGGCGAGGAAGTTGGCTCCTCGTCAGCAGCCTGGAGAAGTGGCTGCATGATGCATGTAAGTCAGGTTCAGCGGACAGATTCAGCAGTTCAGTAACCTCCATCAAATCACGCGAAATGAATTAATTCAAACCTCAAAATTCAGTTAGCTAGACAGAATCCTACAGTATTTCATAGCTAGTCTTCAAAACCTGAAACAATGTGAACATCTGTTTGCTCTGCGACAAACTAAACACGCCAGTGTTTTTTGTTCCTTTTGCTCAGGAAATTCCAGCAGCTGCTTCTTGCATGCCAGCATTTCGAAGGACGTGCAAAAAAGTGATAACTGATAATATGATAAGGTGAGAGAGTACTGAAGAGGTGGGGTCATTCTGGCCCATGAGATGGCATTGTAACGGCAGGAAAGACATGTTCTGCCCATAATGTAACAACAACATTTCATCTATCTTCCAGCTGCCCAAGCTGGATGGGTGTGGGCACAACATGTCTTTCCAGCAACAACGGTCACACTTTACTGATCCCATGCTTGTTCATCAATAATGATGGGCTGAATGGCCCCCTGTCGTTTGTAAATTCCCTATGTTCTTATGAATCATCATGGTCCATGTATTCCATTCAGGCACTATATTGGTTAACAGTTAACTAATTACTTAATAACTATTATAGTTCCTGCATGGAATACATGAACCGTCATCATGAATTAATGATGAAATATCACTATGTTAATGCATCAAGTAAGAGTTCTATTACATTATTTGTGTACCCTCAAGTAGTTTACCCCAAGAGTAATAATACGGTACACACTTTACATTAGAAATTTTGGTAACACTGTATAAGGGTACAAATCATATACTTAAATAATGCTTAACTAATTGCCTGGTATTTCTGGACTCTACATCCACCCTCACTTGCTGGTATACACAGCTCATGTACTGTTTTGAAAACTGCATCCCCCCCGGACAGTGTAATAAAAAGACCTTCCAGCCGTGGTGTGGGGTTCTGCTCCAAGGATGCAGCACCATTCACTGTCAGCTTGAAGTCTCTGCGGAGTCTTATGGACCTGTCTGATTTCAGAATGGGACTGCTAGAACTGCCCACTCGGAGTACTTCACTGGAACAAGGGTGCCTTTCTTTTTAACTCTGTCTATTTCCTGGTCCACTTTCACTTGCATTGCATACAGCACTGATTGCAGTTGGAAGAATCTAGGCACAGCATCAGGGGATACAAGAATTTTAGCTTGGGCCCCTTGTAATGTGCTCGACTCTTCTTTGAAAACCTCTTCATTGCCTGTCAGAACTTGGTGTGGTGCCTCTTCCTCCATGTCCTCATGCTACACCTGCTTTGTCCACCTTATGTGATCCCACCTTAATCAGATTTCTTCTAACCATCCTCTTCCTAAGAGGTCCTCTGCCTGCGGCTTACAACAGGTTCTTTGCCCCAGATAGTTACATCAGCTTCAGCAGTTTGTTTTACTTTAATAGGCTGAACTGAGCTGAAGCATTTTGACAATATAGTCTTCTGTTTTGAAAGTGGAACTTTTTAACCATAATTCCTCCAAGCTGGCCAAGAACATTTCAAGGCCCAGGTTAAAAGGTGATTAAAAATGACCCTTTAGATATGATGACTAAACAGGAATTGCCTGCAAATGCTTTCATTTTTGGAGGATTACAGAAGTCATTATGAGGCAGATCATACACAAGAATTGCTTGGGTCCACAACATTTCTTTCAGATGATGATACTATTTAGTAGATGCTTTTCTCCAAAGCGACATCATCTCTCATGCATCTGGTGTGACACTTTCTGACCCTCATGCCCACACAAGAAATCTTACAACAAATCTATATTATTCCATTATAAATCTAAAGTGAGCTATGCAAAAAGTGCTAGGTATAGTTTGCAAACCCTACAGACTATTCACAAGGTAATAAAATGGTTACATGTATTTAAATGAATGTGCAGACTTGTCTTCAGTTAAAAACTTCATGCCAGCTAGCAGACCAAAGCTGGCAGCCCTGGGGGTGATGGTCAGTACCTGGAGCAGTTGGCGTTAAGGTCCTTGCTGAAGGGGATCTGAGGGCAACATCACTCTGTCAGCCATGGGATTTGAACTAGCAACCTTCCAATCACAAACAGAGACACACTATTTCTTTTCCATTAACACATTATGCACATTATGCATATAAAATTTTAGAGCTATTTTCAAAAAACTGTGTTCCTCATTTAGAACTTTATTTTATTTAGAGGTGTCTAGACACGTAAGGATCAGGAAAAAGTCCTGTAAACGGATGGCCTGTTCACCATGAATTCTACACTCTCCTGTTGCCACAGAGCATGTGGTACTGTTAACAAACAGAGCACATGGAATTCTGGGCATTCGGAGACAGACATCAAACAACAGCCTACTGAGACCTCGGCTATGGGATCGGCTGAACAGTGTGGACAGCTGAAGCTTTCATCAAATGAAGGCACGAGCAGAAAGTGAGTTCAAAAGGACAAATACACACCTGACAGATAGCAAGCCATTAAAGAGCAGTGAGGGGTGTCAGTCACTCTGAGACAAGCACGGTGGCAGGTATCGTTACCAAAGGCCATTTCGAGAATGACAACAGGTCTAAAACAAAAACATGAAATTATTTTTTTAATAGTGCCTTTCATGACAATGACGTGCCAAGGTGAATTACAACATTGAGAGAGAATAATACAAAAACAGCATGATGATAAAAGATACAATGAAATGAACAATAGCAGCAATAAACCCAAGAACTACTTTGACTGTTTGCCACCTGCTTATGATTCTAGCTGAATTTAGCAGGTTAAGACAGAATCTGTGTCAGCCCTGCTGTGCCCGTCATAACCATGACTTTCATGAACGATTTTTTACCTCAATGGTGAAGCCCTGGCTGTATCGCCTGACTGATCGTCATGTGAAATACAGAAGCTGGAGGGAAGCCTGGGACAGCACACTTGCCAGGGGCAACCTGGTTTTTCCAGATTTCTTGCATTGTCTGTTGTTATTTTAGTTCTTGTGTTTTTGTTTGTTTTGCACTCTAAAAGTATTTGTGTGCCTCAAATTCCAGTTGCTGAACAGGGCAGTGGAAGTGGCCAGGCTGAGGAATTAGTAGCATCTACAGCGGGAGCAAATACCTGAGCTGTAGGTCACACATGTTAAGCACTCTTAAACTCATCTATAGGGGCCTGGAATCTATAGGGTGGGGCGCTGTCACTGTGCACTGTACCCATATCCTGCCCACATTCCTTAGCTGAAGAACATCAGGTACAAACAGCTCACAGCTCGTGTCTTTGGCAACTCAATCAGTGCTTGTAACACTGGTGCCATTATTTCTATTTTAAAATAACTGCAGGAAACAAACAGACATCACAATGTGTAATTGCTTTCACACGTGCTAATAATCTACCCAGCTACACTCCTGCTTTCATATTCCTATTTGTCCCATTTCATTTTGTTGGCTTGTACATGCTCTGTGTTGCTGTTTGGTTATCACTCTATGTTAATACTCTATATTGTGGTGTTTTCGTAATTGACTTTACTTTACTTTTATGTGATCGGTTACACCGAAACGAATTGTACTTTGGCTGGCAGCGGCAAACACACAGTTCATTCCTCTTTATGATGTAAGGGGGGTGTTGACCGTGGTCAGTGAGGAGGGGGCAGCAGGTCAGCAAAGGCTTAGATGTGCTTGTTCTGTCATTTTGTCCCATCAGCAACGATAACCAGCATGAATGTGCGATTACTGGCAGACAACACCCCCATCGGCAAGCACACTCAGTTTTTTATTTTTTTAAAGGCTTTCACAGGACATAATACAGATGGATTATAGGGTTAGGGTTCCACCTTGAAAAAAAACAGGTTTAATTACCAGAGAGAGTGAGTCCATATATGAAAGCATTACTGAACTATGCCTGTATAGACGAACCCTTCATTCCTAAGACACCACCAGACACAGCCCTACTGAGTCATGGTCTGCTTTTCATTGGCACTGGACCAGTAGAGGAGCAGCCAGATTCTTAAAGGTCTCAGATAATCTCACCCTGCTAACGTGTTCTTCATTCTGATCTCTCTGAAGGTCTTGTCAGGCTGGGCGGGGTCCAACAGGACTGTGTCGTGCACGTTTCCACTTCAAGGTGCCCCCCCGCCATGGAAAACCAGCCATCACACCATTAAGGCGATATGACAGAGTCAGCAACAAAGCGAAGACAGCTCACTTTTTATAACAAACCCAAAGTGCTGTTTCAGCACTCTGCTGGCTCACTGACACATTAGCCAAGCCACCTGTGTGGCTTTTAATCTTTAGAATCTGCAAGTCTTTCCCTAAAAACACCTTCAGAACTGGCTTACGCCAGCGGAGACTCTCCTCTTCTGTATATGATTAAGAGCAAGGGCTGCATGATATGCTCCATGGGGTGCCATCTGTTAGCTTTCTAATAGAGCCAATATCCATTATAAGTCAGTAAAATCATCTGAAGGCCATCATCTGATATAGTTTATGCTTTTCTGCTGTTATTTTCCCACTGTGTGATGGTTTAGACCTGTGTTCCCCACCACAGTTCTGACAATGGTTCTCAATTTCGTGTGTGTGTGTGGGTGTGTGTGTGTGTGAGTGGGTTTACAATGATAACATCACTTACATGCGGTAAAACCTGAAACTTCCTCACTTTTGGGGACATTTTTCAGGTCTCTATTTCGATAACCTCAAGTTTTTCTGTGAATGCAAGGAAGCCGGCCAGGTCTGCCAGGCCCAAGCGTATAGTGCGGGTCTGCTGGGAACGTCTGGTGGAATCCCCTGTCAGAGGGAGCTTCAACTCCTACCTCCGGCAGAACTTCTCCCATGTCCTGGGGGAGGCAGGGAACATCAAGTCCGAATGTAAAGTGGTCGGTGCCTGTCGCAGCGGCAATCCCCGAACCCGCTGGTGGACACCGGTGGTGAGGGATGCCTCAAGCTGAAGAAGGAGTCCTATCGGGCCTGTGGGACTCCAGAGGCAGCTAACAGGCACTGGCAGGTCAAGCGGAACATGGCTTTGGCGGTCGCTGAGGCAAAAACTCGGGTATGGAAGGAGTTTGGTGAGGCCATACAGAACGACTTCAGCTTCAAGAAGATTCTGGTCCACTATCTGGCAGGTCAGGGCGGGACAGCGGTGCAGCATCAACATTGATTGGTTCATATAAAAATACACCCCTTTGTCAGCGTGCGTTGCCTTGTGCACCACACCCTGTGTTTCCCTTATTCCACGTCCCCTTCCACTCTGTTACGTCCCAACCCTAAAATTGGGGCTTGTAACAACCATCAACACTGTTTATGGTGGGGATGGGGCGCTCCTGACCTCAGCTTGGCATGTTTTGGGTCAGTGGAGGGAATACTTTGAAGAACTCCTCAATCCCACCGACACGCCTTCCATTGAAGAAGCAGAGTCTGGGGACTTGGGGGTGGACTCCCCTATCTCTGGGGCAGAGGTTTCCACCCTGGCTGTAGAACAGTGGACCAGCTCTATACTCTCGACAGGGTCCTGGAGGGTGCGTGGGAGTTTGCCCAACCAGTCTACATGGCTGTTCGGTCCCTATACAACCAGTGTCAGAACTTGGACTGCATTGTTGACAGTAAGTCAGACTTGTTCCCAGTGGGTGTTGGACTCCGCCAAGGCCGGCCTTTGTCACCGATTCTGTTCATAACTTTTATGGACAGAATTTCTAGGCGGAGCCAGGGCATTGAAGGTGTCCGGTTTGGTGACCTCAGGATTAGGTTTCTGCTTTTTGCAGATGACGTGGTTCTGTTGGCCTCATCAGACCGTGACTTTCAGCTCTTGCTGGGGCAGTTCGCAGCCGAGTGTGAAGCGGCTGGGATGAGAATCAGCACCTCCAAATCCGAGACCATGAGACGCTTTTAGTCCGAAGCGGTGTTCAAGTAAAGCAAATTGCACATCACAACCATACATGCTATTAATGAATGGACTAGGCACAAGCAGCTAGGCTGAACTTCCAATGAATATGCAGGTACAAGTGTAAGCAATACTGGAGCAAGAGCTACACTACATCATCCATTCACACAGCCACAACTCAGGGCGCCCCCAGGTGGTAGGGACAAGTCATTTTTTGAGTGTACTGGAAAGAAAAGAATTGAAAACGAAAATGTAAAATTACTTGATAACTTAGTCATTTTCAGGTTGGTTAAGATATTTGGTAACACTTAAAAGAAGTTATCATAGTGTATTACATATACCTTCAAAATGCATTACAACACAGTCATAAAGCATTAAAAACATAGCTATAACTATTTGACACATATAACTACATGACACTTATAGCCATGTTTATTATGCATTATGAATGGTCTCATCTATAATGCACTATAGATACCTTCATAATGCATTATAATGGTCAGTATAAGCCATTATACAGCATTATGAAGGGATGTATGATGCATAATACATGGGGGCTTTAAGTACAGTGTTACCAGCTACATTTCATGTTCTCTGTTATGACACATTTGGGTCCCTCAATACTGCACGTGGCAGTTCCTGACCATCATCATACTCTTAAAGAGACAGTCATTCTGCGACGTTTCAAAGCTTTGCCATGCCAGCTGTACTCACCCTTCCCACCGAAATGGAGTGCTGTTTTTTGTGTGTGCATGTCTGTGTGTGCATTACATCTGGCCAGTTATTTGCTTAGGCTTATTTGTAATTGTGATAAACAGCATTGTGATACCAGCCAGTCTTCACCGTGCCTTTCTAACCCCTTCTTTGCACAAAGAGGCATTTTGTTACTCCCTGTAGACTACAGTCCTCTCTGTGACAAACACAAGCACATCCAGGAGCCTTTCTTTAAATATAGCTGGATGGCTACACTTCCTCATACCTAGGAGTACAATATAATGAACTCAACTCATTAAATTTAATTGAGACTAACTGGTGAATGCTTTAAGCCGGTGTTTCCCAATCCGGCCCCTGGGAACCCGCAGACAGTTTTTGGTTCCTACCAGGAGCTCGGAGGGAGCAAAAACATGGACTAACTGTGGGTCCCCAATGACCAGACTGGGAAATGCTGTCGGATGCTGCTTTTGGATATTTTGTGCTTTTGCTGTGGGCAGAAATGAACGGCAGGTGAGAGTGAGGGATCCCGCACAAAGCTGTCACACCTCACACGCTACGTTTCTCACAGTTCTCAGGTGCTGAGTAAGTCACCTCGAGAATGCACAGGTGTACAGGCACACCTCCTCACTCTGTGTTAAGGTGCCTTTCCCAAAAATGAAGGAATCAAAAGATTGTCACAGACTGTCGCTGGTAATAAAGAGAGGCATGAAAGAGAGAGAGAGAGAGACAGAGAGAGAGAGATTTTTAACTTACAAGGTCCACCGTCCAGTGTCTACCCAGGTATCTAATAACATATATATGCTAAAGTTGCATGTCTGTATTTAATACTAAACATGATTCTGTGCCTTCTGCCTGGTATGCATGACAACCGGACTTAAAACAAAATAAAGGCTTACAGTAATGAAAATGGTGGCTGCCTTTAAAAGGGGAACTTCTGCCATCCTGTCAAACCGCTGGCAATCAGCAACAGAAAAATGATTGCTTATGGCGAATCAATCAATCACTGACTTTTTAAAGTAGATTAATTAATTAACTGAGCTGGTTGTGAAATATAACAAATATGTGTAATAATCTTGCCAGCCAACAAGATATTAGTGAATTTTTGGAGAACAAAAGAGAGTCTTGTTAGTTTTTATGGTAACACTTTAATTGATGGTGCGCAAATACATACTAATAATTCAATTACTACTGAAGTACAAATTATGAACAAATATAGTCTCTACTTGAGATAAAAGATGCATCATGATTCATTAACGATGAACAAACACTAGAGCAGTATTTCACTTGAATTATTTATTACTTGTTCCTTCAATAGTTTATAAAGGTTTACAGAATTAACAGATATAGTAACAAATATAGTAACTGCTTCAGGTAAAACACGTGTCACGATTCATTAATGATGAATAAATGTTAGATCAGTATGTGACTAAGACTTAGTATGTAGTTAATTAATACATAAGTAATAGCATAATACAGTATTTGTGTCCAGTCAAGTAAAGTTTTTATCTTGCTACTCTTAATTATTATGTGTTTTAATGTTAAAAAAGTACACTTATTACCCAGATAAACAGCTTTAAACATTTCCTTTGACTTTTGCACGGAACTGCATGCTTACTGGGGTGGCCATGCTGCCCAGAGTGGCCTGCAGTGAACTTTCCGGATCCACGTGATACAGACGTGGAAGGAACGAAGTGTTACAGGAGAACAAAAGAGGTGACTATTTTGGTACGTTTACTGTGTGTGAGAGAAAAAAGCACACGTCAGTCTTATGTAGCGTTCGGGAAGATGCCAGAGGTGAACCTGTCACCTTCATCCAGCCATGGGTCTACATCCTCCCCATTCTGAACTTACAGTTACGTTTAGGTTTGCATCCTCTATTCTCAAAGCCTCAGCTGGAAACCTTCTTTGATGGAGGTGAACCTCTTCTCTCCTCTCATTGGCTATCAGGAAATAAACACCAATTGCAGCCTCCTGTGGGAGTGTCTTGTCTATGCAGGTGGCCCACTATGATTGGGTGAACAATTCATTATCCTGGCCAAGACAGACACAACCTATACAGATGCCCTTTGTTATCCATTGCACAGTTGCACAACTGAGTTGGGTTGGGTGCTCTGTCCAGTTGCACAGCTATACAGTGGAGTAGGGTCATATGCACAGTCAAATAGAACAGTCTCGTTACAGAAAATATTTTAAGAAGATTAAATCAGTAATAACTAAATAACAAACTGGTACAATCAAAGGGATCACTTAAGGATCAATAATATCTTTATCAACTCAGTTTTGCTTACAGATGACTTGGCACCCGGGACATTTTAGGGGCAAGGATTGTTTGCATAATGATTAACATGTTCCATTTCTTGGTACAGACTTCACTTGACGGGGAGCAAATACTTAATAATAGCTCAGTTACTCCTGAAGTACAAATTGTGAACAAATATAGTCCCTACTTGAGATAAAAGACTCATCATGATTCATTAACTTATGTTATTCATGACGTGTTCCTTCAGTAGTTCACAAAGGTTTACAGAATTAACAGATATAGTAACAAATATAGTAACTTCTTGAGATAAAACATGTGTTGCGATACATTAATAATGAATTATCATGAGATCAATGAGTAACTAAGACTTTGTGGTTAATTACTATATAAGGAATGGTATAATACTATATTATTCATGCCGTCTCAAGGAAAGCGCAGTTTTGGTAGGCTTGTGAATCCCATAGCGCACAAACCCACAGGTGTCTTTTGATGAGTAAGACTGAATCAGGTTGCAGAACTAGAAAGTCTACATAGCTCTGATATTCCTACCCAGTTGTAAAATCCACCTGTAAAGACCTGTAAAATCCACTAAAGACACCTGCACTGTGGTCAGCCATGGGATTGAACAAGGTCTGTGAGACTTTGGTCTGAACCAGAACTTCCTAGTTTTTATGTCTTATTTAGATTGGCCCGTGATCATCGCTGAGGCTCAAAATATAAAACAATACCTCAATTTTCTCTGCAATGCATCCTTGTCAGGGTCGGCTCCTGTTGTCTCAGTCTTTTGTGTCCCTTCCCTGTTTAGCCAGCAGGTGTCGCTGTCCCTCTTGTCAGTCTTTGTGTTTCCCCTGTTTCATGTGAGCTGCATTACTTAATGGGTTAAGCATGCAGCTACTTGTAAATCCCTTTGTCCTGTGTTTGAATCCTGCCTCCTCTGCTTTTGTATTTTGTTCCCTAGTGTTTCTTTTGTATGACTTTTCCTAGTTCCTGTATCTGGTGATTTTTGTTTTCTGCTTTGGTTTCTTGTTTTCAGCCTTACTTATGTTTTATTGGGTTTTGTTACTCCCAGTGTTAGATTCTGTGTTTCCTGTTTTCTTGGTTAGTTCTTAGTTTCCCTGCTTTACGTCCTTTGAGTTAATTAGTTTCACCTGTGACCTGTTTTCCCAGTTTTTGTTAATTAGTCTCGCCTGTCCTGTGTTAGTCTTGTTACGCAGTTTTAGTTTCAGTATTTAAGTCCCTGCTTCTGTTCTGTTCCCCAGTGGTTTGTTGACTCTGAATGTTCTGTTGATTGTGATGGTTAATCTTTGGTGTTAGATGTACGTTCTGCCTGTCCACCAGCTGTGTTTACCCCCATTCACCTTTGACCCCTCGTGGTCCTTTGAGCCGCAGGTGGGTCGTCCACCATTTGTGCCTGCACCATCATTCTCGTGCCCCAACTGCCCCGTTCCATGACAATCCTATAGTGAATCCCATTATAGGAGCACCTGTTAGCTTCCGTTTGGTAGTGGCATTCGATCCACATCACTGTGCATACTTGCGTATTCCACTGGAGAGTAACATAGAATCTTACTTGGTCATACAAAATTACAGGTGAGACTAATTAGGCAATTTGAACCGACTATGTATAAATGTAGCGAGTCAATGGGCAAACCCATATGGAAAAATTTCAAGTGACATCTAATAACTTAGACACTTTATTGGTCCCCATAGGGAAATTCTCTTTATTCCTCCCCCAACTTGCTCTCCATAGGTGAGAGCAAGCTGGCCACAAAGGGCCACCTGTTGCAGCAGTCAGGGAGCTGGAGCTTAATGGTTTTACTCAAGGACATGCAGCTGGGGCTCAAACCAGTGATCTTCAGATGACAGTCACAGAGGCTTAGCCCACTGAGCCACACGTTACCTTAACAACTGAATGTTGCCACTAGCAGAATATCCAGGTTCTTTTCCTTTCCCTTTCTGCTGTGTAAGGATCTCCATGGACATGCTCTTCGTGTCTGTGACGCAATGGTGACATTAGCTCAGGGGGAACATGACACCTGACCTGACTCTTGGGTTTAACGTAATTGAGTTTGGCGTGTGCAAGGACACATGTTGGCAGCCTTACACATTTACAATGAACGTGTGTCTTTTATAATAACATCTTTATCTAAAGCAATTAAAAACCACACATTTCATTGACAGTCTTTTCTTTAAATATGCAGCACATTTACAGTAATGAGCACCCTAACAAAATCTTTGGCCATATACGGTTATTTCATACCTTATTGCTGAAAAGAAGTATTCTTGCAGCTCAACAAATAGCGCATTGTGCTACTACTACAAAGGTCATGCATACAAATCCCATGGGGCACATATAAAATGCAACCCCTACCGTAAAGTGCTTTGGATAAAAGCATTGAATAAATACAATGCAAAGATGTAGTTTTGGGCACGTCAATTATTGGGCTACAGTGCCATCTGGTGGCAGTGTGTTAAATTTCCCTTTTCTCTAACATCCTCGCTGCCGACGTTGTTGTATCCTGCCCTTTCCATCTGCGTGATCACTTACCTAGTGCAGGGTCACACCGAGCCTGGACATTTTCCCAAGAAGTACAGGGCTGGGGACGACCAAGACAGGATGCAAGTCCATGGTACAGCACACACACAGTCACACGGCATACCTGGACGGCAGGAGGAATCCGAAGAAGCTGAAAGGAATCTGCCAGGGACAGGAAATAGGTATGCAGCCATCGTACGTCTCCTTTATTTACCGTCACTTAGCTTTTGCTACTGGATCCCTGCAGTCCTGCTATGCACAAGCGGGTATACATAACGGACGGATGGATAGATTTAATTGTTTCTGCATTTTGTGTAAAATTTTTTTCATTGTTTTAATGTTTATTATTCTCTATTGATGTATCAGCTACCTATACTATTCCCCAGCTCTTCTGAGAATATTTTGGCATTAGTCCTGCATTTCATTTCTATCAGGCAGGTGGGATGGTCACTCACACAAACTCATCATGGTGAGCCTATATGGGCTAAAGTCAAGGGTTGGTCTTTAGTTTCAGTCCAACCCTGATCTCAACCCCCTCCCTGCTGTTTGCTGACATTGTACCAAGCAGGTCAGACCAGGCATCACTTTGAAAAGCCATAGACTCTAGTTTCCAAACCAACCGGTAGATATAATCCCCCAGGGTGTCTTGGAAATTCCCTAGAGCCCTTGCCCAGCAGGATGTGCCCAGAACAGCAATCGCCTTACCTTCTCTCAACACGAAGGAGCTGCATTTTTGATTTGATCAATGCAATACTATTCTATATATGTAAAATAGGAGGCTGTGTCTGTAATCAGAAGGTTATAAGTTCAAATCCCAGGGTGAGGAGAGCATTTCTGCTGTTGGTTGCTTGAGCAAGGGTATCTGATCTCACTTTCAGAAAGATTAGATAAAATAAAAGCATAATAAAATATGTACGGAACGGAATATGCTGGGGCATTGGTCCTACTGGCCTTAGGGTTGTCAAATATGGCTTGTTATCTCACTCACCGTGGGGACACCATGGGAAGACTAATATGTGCAATATAAATGTATGTATATTAAAATATCAGAAGCTGCAGTGTGCAAGGCAGGGAGTAACCCGCGAGCCTGTACAGCGCAAGAGGATATAGAAAATGTATGAATGGATATATACTAAAATACGTTTGAAAAATATTGATAAAATACACTTTGTGAGTAGACAAGCCCAAAGCAGTTTATTATACTGTCTTCAACGGACATGATTTTAAGTCAAGCAGGCGAGATTAACATATTAACGTATCTTGTAAATATTAAATGAGGACAAGGGTAGCATGTCATGACTCCCTTTCTGAGTGCTTCACTGGGAATATTACTGAAACATCTGGGATTGTTAAGTAAGGATTAGTAAGGGGTTCCTGATGCTCGGAGAAACTGGCCATTTTACGTGCGCTTAATGATGATGTCCCGTTTTTCTACGGTTTACGGTAAATGCGTGCGCATTTTCTAAAAGAGAAAGCAGTCATAGAATTGTAACGAAGGGGAGCGACGTACCGAAAGGGATCTCAAGGTACGGATGATAATATCATTTTATCCCTTACGCAACTTTACATTTTAATTTTTCCCTTTAAATTCACGATTTATATACTTGGTTTCTTTGGCTCTACTGTATGTGCTGATTATTTTATTACCTGAAATTGATCTTTTCGATGGTTATTGTTCACCTAAATCCTCCTTTATTGCAATTTTTTGCCAACAACGACTAGATGTCTATTATGGCGGGTAAAACAACATTTCTAGAGATAATGTTGCTGAGCCCGATTTGGCGACCCTGCAGTGAAATGCGGACCCTGTCGGAAGCGCGCGCAGCTGTTTTTCGGTTCGAAGGGGCAAAAGAAGTAGTTCCGTCCTTCTGAAGTACTATAAAAATAAGAACTAGTCTTGGCACATTTTAAAGAAATATATCACAATAACCCATATGGTGATGATAAACTATGTGATTACAAGTAAACGATGAGCCCCAATCGAGAAGATTTTATTTATTTACTAGTCTAAACTATTAATAAACTCAGTTTACTAGTCTATGAACAAGGCCTTGGCTTTCAGTACGAAAAAAAAATACGCAACATGTCTTATACATTTAGTATATTTTTCTCCATAATTAAGAGAATTTTCTGGCATAAAAATCTGAAATAGCGAAACAAAAAGACTTCATGTCTGCCTACCTGCTGGGAAATGCATTGATTTGATTCTCTCATTTGATTTTATAATGTAATGCCGTTTAACATCCATCCATCCATCCAGTTTCTAAACCGCTTATCCTACTGGGTCGCGGGGGTTCCGGAGCCTATCCCGGAAGCAACGGGCACGAGGCAGGGAACAACCC
>JABFEA020000044.1:18182087-18196610 GCA_019775915.2 Cyphomyrus plagiostoma
TTCGACAGATTCTGCAAGAGGATACAGACGAAATGTGCATTATATGTCCAGTTCCCTCCGCTGTGCGTCTGTGTGCGTGTGTGTGCGCGTGTGTCTGTGTGCGTGTATGTGTATGCGTGTGTGTGCATGTGTGTGTATGCGTGTGTGTCTGTGTGCATGTGTGTGTATGCGTGTGTGTGCGTGCATGTGTGTGTGTGTGCGTGAGTGTGTGTGTGCGTGCATGTGTGTGTGTGTGCATGAGTGTGTGCATGCATGTGTGTGCGTGCGTGTGTCCGTGTGTGTGCGCGTGCATGTGTGTGCGTGCGTGTGTGTCTGTGTGTGTGCGCATGTGTCTGTGTGCGTGTGTGTATGCGTGTGTGTGCGTGTGTGTGTATGCGTGTGTGTTTGTGTGCGTGTGTGTATGCGTGTGTGTCTGTGTGTGTGCATGCGTGTGTGTATGTGTGTGTGTGTGTATGCGTGTGTGTCTGTGTGCGTGTGTGTGTATACGTGTGTGTGTGCGTGTGTGTATGCGTGTGTGTGCGTGTGTCTGTGTGTGCGCGTGTGTCTGTGTGTGTGTGCGTGTGTGTATGTGTGTGTGTGTGCGCGCGCGCGCGTGTGTGTGTATGCGTGTGCGTGTGTCTGTGTGTGTGCGCGTGTGTGCATGCGTGTGTGTATGCGTGTGCGTGTGTGTGTGTGTGTGTGTGTGTGTGTGTGCGCCTCACACAGGTCTGGAGTTGTGTCCAGGGTGTCTCCTGCTTGTGCCCTTGTGTTTTCTGGGAAGGGCTCCAGCCTCACTGCCCCTCTGTAGCGGATAAGAGCTTATGGAAGATGGACAACTGTGCCATTCCTCATAAGTTGCAGACATAATGCTTGACATAGCCTATCAAACCCACAGAATGCTGCAGTAGCTGTAGATTTTGGGGTCCGTTTAGTTCTCTGTTATAATCCTATTGAAGTTCAGTCACCTGGGATTGTCTCATGCTGCTGACCCTAGCGGCCCCACCTCCCCCCGAAGGCAGAAATCTGTGGCTCTGAATTCTCTGCAAATTTCCTTTCTATAAACGCCGCAGGTCCAGAGGTTGATAAAAGCAGCCGCAGGGTGCCTGCTGCCGCCTCGGAAATGGGGCACGAGCTCTCGGACAAGCTCCCTGGCTTTTGTGACTTTATCCTCTCAGTAAATGAGTTGGATGTGATTCTTGGAGCAGGGTGAACACCTTCCATTATAAACCATCTCAAATGAACATTTCTTCATAAAGTTGTCATTTCTCAGCTTTGGTATGGAACAAGCAGTACAGCCATAAAAACCAATTTGTTACATTAGCTACAAGTGATGGTTCTTGTATGATCTGTATAGTTAGAAAAAAAAGGATGAATTACCATAATATTTGGACCAAAATGGGGTGGGTAAGTGATGTTGTGGGTTTAGACGTCATGGTGTGCAGTGCTTCAGTCTGGTCTTAGTCTCTGTCAGAAAAATGTGTATGGCTGTGTTTGTACAGACCAAAGACACACCTTTCATGTCAGGGGTCCTGTGTGACGAGTGTGTTTGTGTGTGTGTGTGTGTGTGTGTGTGTGTGTGCATATGCGCGTTCGTGTGTGTGTGTGTGTGTGCGTGTATAAATGGAAATGTAATTTTTTTTAAACTAGGTTAAAATTTTAATGTGGGGGTTGATTCATTTTATTCACTGTCATATGATTTCCTGCGTATTCAGAGAAAATGTTACTCTTTTATTTAAAAATAACCCTAATTTGATTAGACCAGAAGGCAAAATCATCCACCCATTTTATACTACCCCCCCAAAGTATAAATATGTTTAATCTCGGTCTACCCATCTTCCCAGACAGTAGGGAATACATTCATTGGTGATGTCATGTTTAATGTTTTTAGGGTGAGACTTAATATGTGTTATTTTTGGTTGTCCCGACTATTTTCTTATGTTTTGTGTTCTATGTAATCTCAGAGACAAATCCCATCAGGTATCTATTAGTTAATTATATGATAATGAGATTGGTTTGTCTTTATAAATAACTGCCTGCGCTATTGAAAACAAGGCCACCAAAGTTTGCACCCAGTGCTCTTTATCGTCATACTTATTTGTGAATGATTACCATTTTAAAAATCCTGTTCTTTCATTTACAGTCGAACTTTGCAATGGGACGGCTGCCATCTACATACAGGAAGTGCTTCATGCTAGACTTTGGCCTTGCGAGACAATACACAAACACAAGTGGAGAAGTCAGACCTGTAAGTTACCTTGTTCCAGCTATTTACTTGCTATTGTAGTGGGGGCTAATGCTAACCGGTAGCAGAGTTAGCCTGACAGCCCAGTGCCTTAGCGGGAACTTGCAGGTGCGGTCCTGGGATTCTCTTCGCAGTGTTGGTTTCTCCTCTGACCAGACTCTTAATTAACTCCATTTTATTGGCCTGTTATGAAGCAACAACCTAATTGCACTACTTAATTGCAAGGAGAGATGGACTATTTTTAGTATATATGTGTGCGTAAGAAGAAAACATGTCTTAACTTTAATAGGGTAATTGATCAAGAAGTTGGATTTATTTCACTTTGGATAAATCAGTGTTTGATAAGCATCAGTAAGGTACTAAGTAATTAATGTTCTATAATTACTTGTTCTACTGCGTATTAGACAAAAAAAATTGGAAATCTGTCTTCTTTGAGGTTTAGAGAAGATATTGATTTTGGAACGTGACAAATTTAAGTATTTGTGTTTAGTAAAGTTTAAAAGTGTAAAGCAATAATACAGGGCACCAACGATTCACCGAGTAACTCAAATAATTTTATTTTAAAAAGTCTTCAATGCAAATTCTTTGCTTCGATGGTTTGTTTAATCCACAAAACTATGTATGTCTCTGTGATCACGGAGGATTATTAATGTCGCACAGTTTAGACTGTAAAAAAAAAATTAGAGTGGCAAAACTCTCATAGGAACGCCTTGAAAAATATGGCTAAGAAATTACCGGATAAATTCCAGGTCTTGGGGAAGGTGAATAGCTCCATACATTGACCTTCACGGCATAGAATCACGTTTACTTCCATTGCTAACAAAGCACTTTAAGCTGTATGTTGGTAAAAAATATATATTAAAAAAAACCATTTAATACGTTAGGTGTCATTAATATACTAAATATTGTGTTGTTTTCGTGTTTTTGCTCAGTATTAGCTGTTAATGTTTATAATTAATTATGAAGGTAGCTTAGCAGCTATTGAGGCTAATGTTCCCATTTCACTGATGATTTTGTCAACTACTATTAACGTGGGATATCTGTTATTTACAGTATCGTTCGGGTTATCAACAGCTTCGTGAGCACAGTTAGCTGCTCTGCTGCCATGTTGATACGCCGATTGAAATAACAGTTTACAGCTCTCCTCAGGTCATATGGTTCAGTCATTTTACTACCAAATTTATGGCAATTTATTTATTTGCAAAAGAAAAAAATCCACATTCGGAATAAATGTCCTTGTGCTTTTTAAGTGCCACATTTGCAAACAGCGCTTGAACAAAAAGTGCTTTTTTCACATTATTTTATCTCCCTCATGTTTATTACTTAGAATAATATTGAAATAAAATAAAAACTTCTGTTTGTTTGTATTGACCTATATTTTTTACTTGTATTACCCCCACCTTCACTCTTTGTCCCTAAAGTGCAAGGTGTGAGTGGGACATTATATATAGAAGTAGTTTTTGCAGTGTTTGGCAAATTTAGCTTGTTTTGTTAATAAAGAATGACAATGGATTTTGAAAATGGTCACTTTTGAGAGGTGGGTGGATTCTATATATGTAAATAAATCAGAAGTCATATTTTACCTGGCAGCCTTTATGGAACATTATACAACATTCTTATCTGTACATTATTTTTATTGGAAACTGGTTAAAAATCCTTGAATGTTAAACATTTCTATGTTAATTTTATAAATGATGTTTTCCCTTAATTAAGGAATTAAGTTTTAGCATACTGCATGCGAGAAAAAAAAAAACAGCTTCCAGCTTGCCAATGGACCAATGCTTGAGATTATTATTATTATTTTTCCAGTTTACCTACAAAATTATACTTAAGGACAGACTCGGGATAGATGTCGTTTGTGACCTGAGGATTTCCTGTAAGAGTCAGTATGTTTTCTCAGCCGTGATGCTCTGTATCAGAAAGTTGGGAGAAATTTTCGGTGGAAGAAATTTTTAAATTAATATGTTGACAGCGGCTTAGTTGCTATTTGCATAAAGGAATACCTGTTACGTCAGTATTTTAAGAAATTACAACAGCAATCTCATTATTGGATGTACAGTTTTACTCATTTAGTGGAAGGAATATGTGTGCTTTATTATGATGTCAGAGAAGGCTTTGTGTGATTTGTTTCATTGCTGTGTAATTGAATTAATTTCATTTACACTTTTATATATATATGCAGCTGCCTATAGTTAGATGTACAGTATTTGTTATAAATGTTATTTTTTGACACTCCTAACAGTGCAAGCATATTCATTTACAGTGTATAGCTTTTACCATTCTACAATATTATTTTCCTAATAGTATCATTGTGTCATTTTCATGCTTTAATTAGTAGTATATTACCAACATTTTACATTATGAAATACCACATACTTTAAAAATCACATTGGCACAGCTTATCCCTTGAACGTTACTATGGGGGGCCCAGTAATACCTGAGTACCCATGAATACCCATACTCACTGACTCTGCAGGGGGCATCGTAACACTGACCATGAGCGATTCTGTACTCAGCTGCTCCCTAACAGCCTGCAGCGCTTTAGCCCTTCAGCTGTTCCCAAAAACTGCTCCATTTTAATTTCACATTTTCTTCACTAGGGAAGAATATAGTACAGTCGACCATCCAGATCTATGAGGGTTCCAGGACCCCATTGGATACCAAAAGCCACAGATGCTCAAGTCTCATATATAAAACGGCGCAGTATTTGCATACAAACTACGCTTATCCTCCATATACTTTACATTGCTTATAATACCTAATATGATGTAACTGCTCTGTTAGTGGTTCTATACTCATTTTTAGGGAATAATGACAAGAAAATTAAGTCTGTACACGTTTAATACAGACACATTATCATAGTGCATATAGAAAATATAATTATAGATGGAGAAAATATACATTCATTCTCGCTCTCTCTCACACACACACACACACACACACACACATGCCCGCACGCCTGTAGTGTGTTAACATTCACCAGTACCCAGAACCTCACAACACATCATTCACATGAATTCAACATAGTGCTCGGTGTGCGGCAAATTCAGGTTTTGTTGTTTGGAACTTTCTGGATTTCCCCCCCCCAAATATTTTCGATCCGCGGTTGGTTGAGTCCACGGATGTGGAGCCTCTGGATACGGAGGGCTGACTGTATTTGGAAGCTCTAGTATATGTTTGTACTCATAAAGTTTTGTTATGGTGTATTTTATTTCAGTCCATGATATCTGAAGATGCGGGGTATCACTGCTGCCTCACACCCCCTGGGGTGCAGGTTTGAATCCCATCTCTGTTGTGTGTGTGGGTTCTGTACTGTATATTTTACAGTATACCAAATGTCCCCCCAGTGTGATAAAAAACTATTATTTTCATGTTGTGGGAACCTCTTTTTGGTCCCCACAAGAGGAAATTCAATTTTCTGAAAATCTGTGACTGCAATCAAAAAACTAAAAATGTCAAAAGTATTTTGTTTGGCTACTTATGATTAAGGTTAGGGCTGGGTAGGGGTTAAGGTCATCATGTTTGGATTAGGGTTTTTCCCACATAAACGGATAGAGTCCCAAAGATATGGATACATACATGCGCTTGTATGTATGGAGTTAGCATGTTCTTCCCGTGTCATGTAGGGTTTCTCTGGTGGTGCTAAGACTTGCCACTGGGTGAGATGGCGTCTCATTACTGATTAGGTGTCTGCACAGCGTTGGAACCTCATCCTGGGCCAGAGGCTCCACACCGAGTTGTGACTCTGACTGGGATAAATGGTTGTAAAACGGATGGATGTCAGTGCCGTAGCAGATTGTCAGAAAATGCAGTATGGATACAGATGACTAAAAAAGAGGTTTATTATCAAGATGGGAGCCTTGTGAAAATGGGCATGCGGCAACCTTCACACAGTTACGGTCTTATGGCTCCTTTTCCCTCTTTGATAGGATAAACAGATATTTGTATTTATTTAGGATGATATGAGTAATGACAGGGCCACTGGCTCTGAGCTGTGCAGACGAAGCAGCTTGGTGGGACTTGAGTGCAGGCAAGGAGACTGGGACGGGGAGTGGGATAAGGCAAACCGCCGGCAGAATCTGCCACACCGAGCTCATTCGGAAAAGCAGAGTCCAAATCCACAATCGAGAGACGGATAAGGGAGAAAGATCCCAAAAACCTGAAGCCAGAATGACAAGCTTTAGATCCAGAGTGAACCTGAATATGTGGAGCGACAGCAGCTGTGAGCGAATGAGACTGTCAGGGCTTGGGTTTGGAGGAGGAGAATCACGCCTGCAGCAGCATGTCTTAGAAGCAGAGTTTGGACTGGATGCACCCCAGAGGGCCAACTCCTGACACACTTATTATAATGGTCGCCAGGCTGGCGTGACACCCAGGGTGCCCCCTGCTTCCTGCCCCACGCTCCCTGTACTGAGCACACGGCTCCTGCCACCTTTAATGGCTGAACATTTTTGGAAAATAAATGAATGGATGTTACCTATTTTATCCCTCCTGTCCTTAAACAAGTCAAACAAAACAGATGTTGGGATCTGAGCTTAGATTTATTCCCACTAGGGTCACGACCCCATTACCTCCTGTCCCAGATTATCTGAGGGTGTAAAAAGCTAAATTAATACTGGCGACTAGTTACCTTCAAACCTATCACATGCCCCCTGAGTTGTAGGGTTAAGTCAACTATCAACAGATTTTTCAACAGTGGCCTAGCACAGTGACTCAACATGGTCCTCAGGGACCTTCAGAGAGTTAATGTTATTTCACCCTTCCAGCTTCCTGTAGGAAGCAAAAATGTGAACTGTCTGACAGGCAGCTGGCAGGAAGCAAAAACTGCAACCATATTGGGGTCACCAAGGACCGCGTTGAGGAACAGTAGTGTAATATAAATCCAGTTGGTATTGATAAGCTCATTGCACTATTGATTGCTCCATTTTCTAAGTGAAAAAGACGTTGATTGTTTTAGCACACGGCATGTTCACAGATAAATGCAGCCATCAAGTAATCACTTAATGAGCGGGGGGTGTTTATTTATTCAGAGGCTTTATCGACACGGCGAACATTCCACTGGTAAACCCAAGGCGTTATTTTGTTTAAAAAAATCATTCTGAGGTGTGCAGGATTAGATGAACAGAAATACAAAATGGAACACAAAGAGGCAGTTACAGTGACCTCTTGATATACACGCACTTGGTTATTTGTGAGTTGGCTGTGAATAACTGAATGACGGTATCTTTGGAGCTTGTTGAAAGATTGCAGAAACTTACAGATGACACATGCCAAGCCAAAAAATATTGAAGATGATTTGGATCACTAATAACATTTACTAGTGTAAAGTGCTTTGTCGTTAATATTAAAAGTCTTGGCTTAGTTACGCTGTGCATCGTCTGTTTCAGCAACCAGCCTCACTCATCTGTTAACCACCTTTGTTACCGTTCGGAACCTTTTCTTGCGGTAGATTTTCAGTGCCGGTAACATTGTGTTATTAATAATGATTCCGTACAGCAGTAACCGTGTCCATACAAGGGCATAATTTAGATGGTTTGTATATTATATAAAAAGGTCTAGATAAGAAATGACAAAGCGATTTAACATGCAGCGTATACAGTACAGTGTAGCTGCTGAGAACTAGGGAATAAGTAGACTTTGCTTGTTAGCATTCATCCTAACAGCCTGTTATGGGCTGAGGTTAGGGGGTACCTCCCAGTGCCTCCCAGTACCTCCCAGTGCCTCCCAGTACCTCCCAGTACTCCCACCTGAACCACATGTTTTTGGACTGTGGGCGGGAATTAATGTAAACTCCAGGCATGTAGAGAGCGGTTGGATTTAAACCCCTAAGTCAGGAGGCAAGGGGCTATAGTGTGACCCCGAGATTGGCCATTATGAACGTCTAATATGAATGTTTTTTTGAAATTGAACTGTTTAATTGCATATAAATATAACATTTTTAATATCACAGTTTATGATTTTTAGCTGACATTGTGTGTGCAGGTTTCTGGTGATGCTGTGTATATCTGTTTGACTGGTGTGAAATGTTGACAGCTCTGTCGAATCGTATCCCATATACGTAGGATGCGTATTTAGGGTGAATACCGTCCATAAAGAGATACTTTCTTGATTACCCAAAAGAAATGCACTGTGTCATTAAGGAGACATTTCTTAAGATGTTTTTGGGAGTACGCAGAGAGCAGTTTCTCTATCCAATCAATCTCGTGACCATGTGGTTGGTGGGCGGAGCCTATCCCTGGCAGCATAGGGCGCCCTGCTGGACTGCCACCAGAATAGGATCCCAGTCCAATACGAGACTCCCACATTCACACATGGTAAGACTGGACGAGAGGTTCGAACACCCGGCTCTGGTGGTGTGAGGCAACAGTACTAACCCTACCTACTGAGCCACCAGGGCACGGGTTATGATGTGTAGATGATTCGCATTTTCTGATTTTAGCGTCAATATCAGCGTCACAAATTACTGTTTTCCTTCTGCTGGTCGATGATTTCATCCTCTTATAATGCCATAAACGGTGGATAGTTTATAAGCCTGTAAGCTCCATATCCTGAATATATGTCTGTATATAGGTATAATAAAAAGCAGGAAATTGCCATTTAATAAGGAACATGCTATTCACTGATAATGCTCACCTTTCCTTCGTGATTTATTAAAGATTCTTATCGCTGTAAACGTAGGGGTGACATAAATTGTTACAATTTGGTGATTTTATGGCAAACATTACAAAGGCAAGGATATCTTTTAAAATTATTACCTTGTAAATATACCATGTTCAGAGATCTTCTGGTTCTTGTAGGAATTTGAAGATCTATCATAACAGTAACATAGTTTCTTTCGTTATTTGGAAATCGGAATCACAGTTACAGAGCTAAAACTTCAGCATTGAGTTTCCGGAGAATCTAATCTTGCACCAGTATCGCCAAAACTTCTATTTACGTGACCACGGGGATCCAGGCGAAGACCCGCTGCCGATACACATCAGCCGTATGAATGAAGCCTCCCGGCCGGCTTCCCTGCACCGCGCCGCTGGCTGCAGCTGCATCCCATTAATATTTAATGCGCCTGTATGCGTAAGAGGGCTGCGCTGTCAAACTGCGACGGGGAGCCTGTTATTTCGTCTTTTTTGTTTCCCTCCGGCGCTGACTCAGCTGCTGCTGTGTGACGGAGAATCCCGACTCGTGTCCCGGCGTTACTGCAGCACATCTCCGGCTCTCGGCCGCCCAGCGGTGTCACCGAGTTCCGCCTGGGTCACGGTGACACAGCTCCCGTGGGGAAAGCTACCCTCGGCCGGCGGTGCGGGTAACGCCGCAGACAACGGCCTGTTATCAGATAAATCAGATTTAAAAAAAAAAACGATAATAAATCATAGCAGGAGCGGCATTGCTCGTAGCAGTAGGTACGCTTATTGTAGATATCATGTGCCTAACGTCGTGGTTTGCAGTATCTATTTTCTGCTTGTCACCCTGATGCTTACAATAAATTCACGTTGACTAAAGTATGAACGTCGTGAAATAAGGAAGGGTGCATCACACACGACCACGCAGAGTCAGCATCTCCGTTGCAAATGCGTAGGGTAATGTTTCATGGTTTCGGGGATGATTTAATTCCCTCGCAGAGTGAACATTTGTGTGGGGGCTTTGCATGCATGCTTAAAATAGCATCAGCTGTCGGTTCTGGGTGCGGCTTGACTCGGCACGGATTTGGACGCGGACATTCGGCTGTGCTGCGGAGCAGGAAGGCGTCCAACTTCCGATACGCCCGGAGGTGTGTGTGTGTGTGTGTGTGTGTGTGTGTGTGTGTGGCGGGGGGGTGGGTGGAGAGCGCAGATCGCCACCTACAGGGCGGGCGTTTAGCGGCCCAGGCGGGCTTTCCGTGTGGAGTGCCGCCTCTGGTTAACATGAACATTTTTATTTGCTTTGTATTGTGTCATGAAAATAAGCATGAATTTCTTTAAACCATTCATACATATACATACATATACATCTAGCCAAAACATTTTGACCACCTCTACGAGAAAGCCGGTGTCTTGCAAAAACTCTTCTCTCGATCTGTACCGGATGAGAGAGCCTTCACGAGTCCTGGCCACTCAACGCCCTGTTGGCAGGTCATGCTTTTTTCCTCCTCAGATCACTCTCAGCACATCCTCGCCATTGCTGACTAGAAGCTCCCCACAAGCTATGCCGTGGCCATTACGATTTAGCCCTTGACACATTCACTCAGGTTTTTATCTCTGCCCATATCTCTGCATTCAGCACATTGACTACAAGTATAAAATGCTACCTTACTGCTTAATATATCCCAGACTTTTTTACACGATGGTCAGCATTATTCACATCACATGGGGGTGGTCATAACATTATATACATACACATGCATATGCAAATATATACATGGTGAAATCATTCTGCTCTTCACAGAATAGTTGTTTATATATACAGCATTCTTATGCTTGTCACTTTGGGAAAGAACGTCTGCTAAATAAGTAAATTTAAATGTTTAATAAGTTAAGTTATAGGGAGATACTATGCCATTTTTATTTATCTCACCTGGACATTACTGATAAGTTTTACTGCTGTGTATGCATCATGTGTGTTTTTTTTTAACTTGTTTTGTCTGACTTTTTGTTTTGTTTTGTTTGGTTTTGTTTTACAGTTTTCTTTTGTTCTTTGTTTTCTTTTTTTTTTAGAGCATGCATGAACTCGTTCCATCCGTCTCCTGCTTGCTTCCATCCCTGTCACAGTCCAGTACCGTTGCTGTTTGTGAGTTCCATCCATTGCGTCGCCCGGGGCAGGGACTGCACCCGCCACTCGTCTCGTTCCTTCAAGCCCGGGGGACAGCAGAGATGTCTCCGTGCACTGTACAAAGCGCAATGTACACATTCACTGCTGAGCGCTAATCACAATTAGAATGGGTCCAGGGGCTCGGAACTATTTTGACTTTACTACTGTTACTTGATGAAGAAAGATGAGTATACAACTGTCATTGCATTTCTACCCATTTCCCCCTCCTTATTTCTTTTGTTTTTGCATATTTGTTACAGTTATTTCAGATTTTTAAACAAAACAATTTATATGACAAAGACAACCTCAGTAAACACAAAATACAGTTCTTAAATGACCTGAGCCAATCGTGGCCTGCATTTCCAGAGATCAGGGGTGCCCAATCTTAACCGCAAAGGGCCGGTGTGTATGCAGGTTTTTGGGATAACCTGCATGTCAGCTGTTCCAACCCAGGTGTGAGGATGCTTCAGCCAATCAGTCCTCTAATTAGTAATCTAATTAAGCAGTTGCAGCGAAAACCCACATACACACCGGCACTTTGCGAATAAGATTGGGCACCCCTGCCATAGATGCTAGTCTTGGTCCTTTTGGCTCATGGGAATCTTACTTACACAAGAATGTTCTGAGGGCAGAATGAAAAATTTTGGTTCAGGAAGATAACCAATCAGGTTGTAGAGGAGGTGGGTCCAAGCAACTAAAGGTGGTGGACCCACCCAATCAGATGTCTTAGTCTCACTTCCTCTAGTTGGTTGAACCCACTGTCTCTGCAATCTGATTGGTTATTTCTCCGAACAAGTCATTTATCATTCTGCCCTCAGAGGATTGTTTCTTAAGCACTCCCCTTTTGTGTCTTCCTGGATGAGACTCGGCACATCCTCGGAGGTTCACCACTGTTCCAGATAATGGCCCAATCCCAGTACCCCCCCAAGACCTAATTTCTAAACCCTTCCAGACTTAACTGATGTGACCTGGTAGGTGACTGAGTGCGAGAGGCAGCAAGACCGTGAAATGGCATGAATGGGCCAGCACATTGTGACGTTGCCTTGACAATGGCAAAACGTGTTCCTGTTGTGGTTTTGGAAAAGTTTATTTTGTGATTTGCATTTTCTTCATGGTCAAGACAGTCAAAGGATCATCCACCTAATCTGAACGTGTTCCAGGCTTCTCGCCATACAAAGTGGATGAGAGGTAATTTTTAAATAGTCAGTTTAATCCTGTTGTCTATACAGCATCGGTAAGCAAAAAGAAATGGTCTACTTGCTGTTTACGCTTCTGGGCTTCTGATAACCCGGAGTCTCATGCCACACTGCTATGAATTGTGAGTAATTCCCTCAAGCAAAATCAAATATGCAGACTTACAGAACCTGTGCATAAAAGGTTCTAAATACCTATGAGAGAGTCCTCATGTACTTGACGATTTGACAGTGGGACAGCCCTAAGAGCTCACAGTGGGAACACACCTTCATGGTTATTGAGATTGGGCCAGTGACTCTCACTGTGGTTTACAGGAGTCGCTGAGCCTTAGAAATAACTTTGTAACCAGTCTACAATTCAGCAGCTTCCTTTCTCATCTCTTTCTCAGGAATTCTTTTTATCGCAGTATAATATGCTGATGGTTGAAACCTTTTAGCCCACGGCTCTCCAACTCTGGGCCTGGAGAGCTACTATCCAGTAAGTTTTCTGTCCTACTTGGCTTGTGATGAGCCACACCTGGCCCAGGTATTCACCTGAGAACAGCCGTAGCTCGTCAGAAGCTGGGTAGGATAGAAAACCTTCTGGATAGTAGCTCTCCAGGACCGGAGTTGGAGAGCCCTGTTTTAGCCTATTTTACATTGCTGAAAAAGGTTAAGTGACGTTTAGATTCAACAGCCTGGCAGTAATCAAGGCTGGATACGTCTAGTGTAATTGAATTTAGTCATCTATTAAATTTGGTTAATTGGTTTCTTGAGTCTCACCATATCTTCCAGGGACAGTTGGTGTGAGACATACGTCTCTGCAGGGTGGAGTAATGGGCGTGTCAAAAGGTGACTTGCAATAGAGCAGTGGCCTGTACTACGAAGTGGGGTTTCAGGCTTATCGGGGTAACGTGTCGAATTTAAGGTAGTCTGGGCAAAATGTAAGTGAACGAATATGAAGTTCATTTAAACTGTGGTACCTTAAGTCTGACAAGTTACCCTGGTAAGTCGGTAACCCCGCTTCGAATTCTATTAGCCAAAATTACTGTCAATAAACGTTATTTCAGATAGAGACCTAGAGATAGAGACATATTGTAGGTCAGGTAATGACATATATAATGAAATGCTTGTTTCATATTGGTTCATATAGTGGAAGATATTTCCTATGCTTACTTACGTTTACTGGCATACTTCCAGAGAGCGCAATGGAAGCTACACATAGGGCTCCACCCACCTCACCACACTCCTTTCCTGTTGACACACCCACAAACCTTTTGACATGCCCACTGACCTTTTGACACACCCACTGACCTTTTTACATGCCCACAGACCTTTCGACGTGCCCAGTACTCCAGCCTGCAGAGACCTATACTTGGTTGGTGCTAGATAGCCTTTTTGCTGTTCATTAAACAAAATTACCATTTTAAAACTATATTGTGTATTTACTCTGGTTATCTTTGTCTTATACATATATTTTTTTGAAGATCTGAAACAAGTAACATACATAAATAGAAAAAACACTTTTTTCCGGCACTGTGTCTCAGTGTACTATACTCAGAATACTGAGTGTTTCATTCTGAATGATATTGTATTTTGGGGGGGAAAGGAACACAATATTTACAGTTCTGTACAAACCTTAGTTTTGGGTTAACGGTTCAGTGCAGTTTCAGTACAACAGGGAAAACAGACTTTGTTTAGAAAATATTTAGTATTAAAGCACTGTTTTGACAGCGAGAGCGTCAAGATTCGCCCTGGCCGCCCTTCCAGCGACGCTGTACAAAGATTTTTTGATGCTCTGACGTAGATTGAATGCTTATCATGTATTTAAAGGGGCCGCAAATCAAACAAGCTTGTTAATCTTGTGCAGACTGACCACAAGGAGGGTATAAGTTAACCTCATGAAATGTATTGAATGTGAAAGTAAGAAACTGACCGATGGAAAGAACTTTTTTGGAGTTACATGTTTTCTTTCAATTAAAAGCCATTTATGTGGTGTGTAATTTTTATGTTTATGGTTAAGTGCTAGTCAATATTTCAATAGTATAGGAGACATTTACTAGTCTTGGTCTTTAATTCACATTAATTTATGTGAAACCTACGGGTTGATGTGTAAAGTTAGCGTAATGCAATTGGTCAAATCGGTGTTTAGTCCAATATGTTTTGATATGTCCGAATATTCTGCAGCAGTAACAGCTCCGCATGCTCTGGTGCTTACAGTAAGTCAGCTTGAAATTCCCGCTTATTTTCAGAAAATACATAACATTAATGCACATTAGAAACTCACCAGGGACCCCAACAATCTCGGACACCTTGGTCCATGGATCGTTTTTTTATTTATGTCCCTGT
>JABFEA020000044.1:18196710-18207884 GCA_019775915.2 Cyphomyrus plagiostoma
GGTGGACTTCTACATTTCGATTAGTTGCCGCCGAACCGCGTCATAGCTCATTACCATAAAGTTGACCTGATTTCAACGCTCCTTGACGCTCTCGCTGTCAAAGACGCGCCGCTCCGCTGCTCGCCGGCTCACGTTGAAAATGAATGACTTCCGGCCACTTTGAGGCTCTCCCCGCGTGCGGTGTGAACGCACGGTCATGAACCAAAAGCAATGCATCTCTTGACATGTCTGAGTAGCAAAACCTAAGATTTACTTACTTGAATGCTATAAACAATAAGTTGTAAAAACAAATATGTAAAACTTAGACATATATTACAGCTGTCAATAGATTAAAGTATTTTATCGTGATTAATCGCACAGCTGTCCATAGTCAATCACAAATTAATCGCAAATTTAATTCATGAATTTATTCAACATTTACCATTAAGGGATTTTTTCAGGTGTTAATTTTCTTGTCAATATTAGAGTTGGCAAGGCATGATTACTTTGTGCAAATGTATGTATTTATTATTGGAAATCAATTACCAAAAATAAACAACAAAGATTGTCCAAATGTCATCAGAAACCCTTCAACAGTTAAGAAAATCTCAAGCCCAACAACAGATCAGCACGTTGACCTGTTAAATATCACATATTACTTAGTCATATAACTAAGTACAGATCAGAGGTGAGGAACCTTTTTAAAACAAAAAAACATTTTATGCTAAATGTCTGACCCAAGATTTACAAAGAAACCCAATGAATAGAGAAGGGGGTTTGACATACAATTTTTAATGCGACATCTGTATATATGCATTTAACACAAAAACAAAACTTCAAGTACTTACAAGAAATAAAGAAAAACAATTTTGGGGGAAGGGGGCTCTCAGTTTTAAATCACTTCACAGCGCGAACATGACCAACATCACAATATCGTTCAGTTCTATAGCGATAGTCTTCACCATCACCCAAGTTCGTTTGGCTACGCAGTTGTCTGCCCTTCACTTCACTACTTGTAACTGTACTGACCGAGCAATGCAAAATGTCCCGAAATCAGCTGGCTATAATATTTAAATCGGAGAAAAGATAATAATTTTACGAAGATCTGGGAAGGTGTGGTAACAGTTTACTACGAAAAGTATATGGAAGAATTAGGAATCCCAATAAATTTAATAAGCCTACATCCAGTCCCGGACACCGAAGAAAACTCCGGAAAGTGTACCATTTCACCGGAGACGTACTCTCGCAGTGAATGACTTTTAAATTATGCAGTTAAGACATCTCAGGAGCACGCAACGGATTGCCACATTTACATATAGCTAAAGAAATACCTAAATATACCTAAAATATATAAAAATACCTAAAAATAATAATATTAACCCATAAATAAATTATTTATATTTACGAAAGTATTATCACAATATGTTAAGATGTGAAAATGCGAATGCGTCTAGTTCTGAGAAGAGCCGCAGCCTGGTATGGTATTTAAGTTATCGATGCTTAACTCATTTCACATCGACAGTAACTGCAACTGTCTTTGGTCTTGACCCAGAGTTTTGAAGCTGAACCTACCATTCAAAATACCATTTTTTTTGCTCGTTATTTTTCATTATACAGTGGTACCTCAGTTCTCAAACTCATTAGAACCCAAATTTTTTAAAGGTCGGACCAAGCAGTTTGAAAAAAATGACCTAGAACTCGATCTGAATATCAGAAGTCGAACGTCGTGAACGCCGACCCAAGATAACTTGTACACGTGGGGAAATGAGTCACGCAGCACATCTCTCAGCGGAAACAAAGGGTAAAGCTTCAATCTCAGCCTCGAATTAGCTGGGATAGCATGGTGCATGTTTACACAAGCTGAATACATATATTTAGACAGTAAAAATACATTTAGACAATGATAGACATTAACAGTAATTATTATAATAAAATACATCTAAAAATAAAGATTTCTTATTATTTTAATATCATTAATAATAAACCATATTATTAATGAACTATTAATGAATTATTAATGAAATTAATGAATTATTAATGAAAAATATATAATAATATATTTAATTATAATAATATTGTCCTGCCGAGCAGGGACGGAACAAAGACAAAGGCACAGACATCAGGGTATCGGGGAATACAGGGTTTAATTACAGGTAAGGCAGGCAAAATGCAGACGGACATTACAATGACCGGAATGGGGAAACAAACACGGACAAAATACAGAGGACTATTGAGAACAACCAGAAACAGCTGATCACACGGGGATTCCACACATGGTTAACGAGGGGGCGTGGCACACGCGAAGGAGCGGACGATCGGGGCAGGACACGTTGTTTTTACACATTGTTTGAATACATTTATTTTCTTACTTTACAAATGACTGTTTTGACAAATGTGGTTCGATGTGTTTAGTACAGTATATGCTCTTCTTGTTTTATCCGGTTCATTTTGTGTTTAAATGCTATAAAAAAAAACAAACATATTTATGTGTAATTTTTTGGGGCCGGGAACCAATTAATTGGTTTTCCATTATTTCTTATGGGGAAAATTCGATCAGAACTCAATTTGATCCTGAGTTCTGAACGGATTAAGTTTAAGTACCGAGGTACCACTGTATATATAAAAACATCATAATAATCATAATGAACTAAATACTGTGTTCTCTGCTACAGAGCATGGTCATATATCTGTAGTGATAAACACCTGCACAGCCATAATTATTTTGTAGTCTAAATTTCCAGACAAAAGTGCCTTAAATGCTACAGAGAGACTAAGATGCAGAGGTAGTTTCTGTCTTGCTCCCGTCGTACACACACTCAAATAATTGTCACAAATAAGTTATCAGGTTGGATGTGTTTATTGCAACATATCTGAGTTTGGTATAACAGAACCGACAGAATTATGAGCCACTCTCCCTCCAGTACTGGTGTAATTTATTGGGAAACCAAAATGTTTACTAACCACTGATTACAACTGAACGTCATCAGCATCAGATGTAACTAACTCATAGCCAGAATTAGTGAATATCAATTTAGATTCCACCCATGTCAATAAATATTTTCCTTCATTTCATTGTGCATACGACCCAAAGACGATGTATGTGTACTGTAGCAGCCCTGCTCTGTGTGTGTGCGCGTATTTGTTTTGTATTAATATTAGTGATTGTTTGTGTGTGCGTATTTGTTTTGTATTAATATTAGTGATTGCTTGTGTGTGCGTATTTGTTTTTTGTTAATATTAGTTATTGCTTGTGTGTGCGTATTTGTTTTGTATTAATATTACTGATTGCTTGTGTGTGCGTATGCCTGCAGGGCTGTATTGATTGTTTATTTCTGTTTTCTGATTTCAGCCCAGGCCTATAGCAGGATTCCGTGGGACTGTTCGCTATGCCTCAGTTAACGCCCATAAAAACAAGGTAGGCACTGCATGCATGGTCCTTCTGCTACACGTGCTTTTCTTTATCCTGTCCTGAAAACTCATGGGCGCTTACTATGCTGATGATATTAAAAACAGTTTTCGGTTCGTCTTCCTAATGGCCCCATCAAGAGTTGTTTTATGATTTGGTTAAAGTTTTGCAAAATGGAAAATTAAAGTCAGATATTTAAAATTCTTCATGGTACCATGACTGTTGTTGGTTTCGTTTATAATCCATTTGTGCGGTTAATCTTATATAAATGGGACTCTGCTGTGATCCATTTAATCTTTTTAATGTCCCTCCACACCTCTGCAATATTCATACTCTTTTATAAGTACCGTAACTTGGGATTTAATGTTGTGTCAAGCAGGAATGAGGCAAATGCCTTTAAAAGGATATTTTTGCAAATTATCTTGAGAGTGCTGTAATGTTAACGTACAGCCTTCCTGTATGATTCAGTGTGCTATACATAATATCCAACACACACTCAAACATGGCATTGATCAGTTTATAGTGGTGGTTCCATGCATCTACCAACTTCATGAAGTAGTCACCCCCAGACAAAATTTAATTTTGTATAAATTTAATAATTTATTTTATTCCTGTTTAAAATAACTAAATTTTCACATAATTCACACAATACATGTAGAACATTCAAATACCATTTTTGCTATAATGTATAATATGAGCACAGGTTCAGCCCGGTTGGCATTAATGTCACCTTTGATTGGCCAAATGGGGTCACATGACACCTCTGTGAGGTTCCACTGCAGACAGTGTACAAGTAGAGGGTGCCGTGGAAACCAAGGGATCTGTTGGTTCATCTCTGTGACAACATGGAGAATGATGTAAAGAAAAAATACATGTACTTCCCCAAAGTTACTCAGATCACAGTTTTGTCCTTTCTGAAAGATTTGCCTGTTTATGATGCCAAACATCCATGACACATGGAGATATATGAAGGAACAGGCACATTCATACCCCTCAAGGTATGAAAGAGTTGGCTAACAGAACACAATACAAAAGCCATGATTTACTGTTTCACACCCATTGGTAGCAAATGAAGAGAATGATCCAGCCAGAATTCTCCTGGAGCTGGCCATCCAAGGCAGAGTGCAAGTTAGATAAGTGAGTGAGAAGCCAGTGGCGTCCCATGGCTGAGTGGAGAGAGCATCTGGAGAAAAATGACCACTGCAGTTCTAGCCTGTATGAGACGGTTGTTTTAACAGAAGCGACTCCAGAGTCCAACAGGACAATAAGGTGAATCAGACAGTCTGTTGTTTCCAAATCAAGCAACAGGATGGCCTTGAGTGCCTTGGCTAAAGGCCGTGCACCAGTCCTATTGAAAATATCCGGAAAGATCTGAAGATTATACTTAACACAGCTGTTACCCAGCTGATACAGACACTCCCAAGAAGAAGTAATTGCTTCTGAAAATTAATGACTTTATTAAAACATTTTATTCCACAACTTCCACAAAAGGAACATCATGACCTGTAATGGCAGGAATCACAACCAGTGGTTTGTGAATCTGTCTCAAAGAGCAGGGAACCGCGGGAAATGTGTCGTGTGAATCTGGTGCACAGGAGGGACAGGTGTTTCAGCAGAGTAGCCGGGGAGTAGAGATGCAAAGAAAGAACTGAAAACAACATTACAAAGTCTACAGACAAGCCTCAGACAAACAGCAGGAAACGCAGATACAAGACAAGAGCAACAGAACCACAAATCCAGATGCCACACTGGCAAAGAAGAGTGACAGACCTAGAGATGGAAACCCAAGAAAGAGAATCATCCCTGTTAACCAGGGAAGTCTAGCAGCTGAAAAGAGAGAACAAGCTGTAAGCGGAGGGTGCTGCTCAATCTGAGTAGGGTTAGGGTTAGGGTTAGGGTCACCCAGAGCAGGCACCATAATTAGGGTTAGGGTTAGGGTTAGGGTCACCCAGAGCAGGCACCATAATTAGCAGAAAAACTGTGGCAGTGTAATAGGCTAGATAAATCTAGTTTTGTTCTTATTTTTTGAATATATTTATATAATGAAACCAACATATTTTTGGACGTTCTTTGACATACGTTCTAGTGCAAAATAAAGCAGTGCGATAGTAATGCAAATTGCACTTATTCAACATGCTGAACTCTTTCTGAAACCAGTGTAGGCCACATATTGGCGAATGCTGCTAAACAGTGAAATATTATCATTTGAATTATGCGAAAAGCCGTACAGCTCAGAATGTGGGATTTTACCTGTGATTGATGCTTTGGAGTTTAATTTACACACCATTATTTTTCCAAACATTAATCTTTTATTTATTTATTTTTTGTTCTACCAGGAGATGGGTCGCCATGACGACCTATGGTCCTTATTTTACATGCTAGTAGAGTTTGTGGTTGGCCAGCTGCCTTGGCGGAAAATAAAAGATAAGGTAAGTATACTAGAGCGCCCACTGAGGCCGACGCCATCCACATCTCAGGGCAAGTTGACTAACGATCTGATAGATTAAAGATGTGTGTTAAGCAACTACAAATGCGATACAATATGATTCACTCCTATCGCGATATAATGCGATTTGACACAATTTGATTCAACACGATGCAGTAAGATGTATCGCCAGACACGCCTCCAAGTTGCACGAGACTTGGCCGTGAGACATGCAGAGAATTGACCACTGACAGCAGCGGAGAACCGGAGAAGAAAGATTGCGCTTGAGAAGCAGTTTGGGGTGGTGGGGGGGAAATCAATCTAAATATAAAATTATTGTTAAAATTGTTCACATTTTTAAATAATAAAGGCATGGTGCTCCTACTAATAATTTTATATGAATAAATTGGATTTTACTGGTGCCAGTGCGGCGATGCCAATTGGTGAATATCAGCTTCCCTAGTAAACGAACAGCAGGTATTAACCTGTTTATCTGATCACTGCCATTCAAAGGCCAGTAATGAGTGTCTGTGTTTATGTTCTAACAGGAGCAAGTGGGCCAGATAAAAGAACGATACGATCAGAAGGTGCTGCTGAAGCACATGCCCACTGAGTTCTGCACGTTCCTCGATCATGTCGTCAGCCTTGATTACTTCACCAAACCGGATTATCAGGTACTGCTCCGCCTTTTTACGGCCCTTCAGAAATGTACTTGGTCACCTGCCATATCCCATTGCGGGTTGCTCGGTGGTTTGCAGTCTCACCTCACCCCTTGGGGTCCTGGGTTCGAATCTGCACATTGTGTGTGTGACCTCTGCACATTCTCCCCAGAGGTAGGTAGTTCAGATCCAGAGTAAAATTCCAGACCAGGGTTTTGTTTCAGCCAACCAGCTGAGTATAGGTTCACAGTCACAGAGTGCTCAACTGGTTGGTTGAAACAAACGCCTGGTGTGGACTTTTACTTTGTGGACCTCAGTTATCCACCTCTGATTATCTCTGAGGCATGAGGGTTTTCTCCCGCAGTCGAGAGATGTTTCTCGTTGCATGTCCTGGAGTCAGAAGCTGTCACGGTAAAGTAATTCAGCTAACTTTAAGTGACATATCGTCTAGAGCTGGAACATTCATAGTGCACCAGAAATTAGCTGTGCACTCACACAATCATGCAGGCAGCACGGGGTGTGCCAGGGAGGGGGGAACGGACACCCCCCCTAATTCACTCATGCTCCTTTGGGCCTCTTGTCAGCCTGCAGTGTATCGTTGTGTCACACTCTCAATGCAGTTCTGTGATGTTTCCTCTAAAAGTCAGCTTCCTTTACTGCCTATGAAGTCTATCCCCATTACTCTTTGGTTTTATGAAAATGTAAAGCACAAATAATGTACTTTTATTACTTACCAGAACGATTCATATTTAAATCCCCACTGTGTCCTGCAGCGGAGAGATTATATAATTTATATATGTGTATTATATAAGTCCGCCTTTGAAAAACATGAACGTAGTAGCCTAATCAGGACCTGAATCCGCCAGCGTTGCACTAAAGCTCTACTGTCTGTCACTTATTCATCTAATTTACTTAATGTTTTTCACAGCTTCTGATGTCGGTATTTGATGACAGCATGAGGGAGCGAATAATCCTGGAGAACGAGCCGTTTGACTGGGAGAAGGGGGACTGTGAGGCTCTGCTGTCCACCAGCATGTCCACAGCACCACAGCAGAACACCAGGCAGACAGCCGCCATGGTGGGGTGAGCACCGCCCCCCGCCCCGGACCCGGAGGCCCAACCCTGCCTTGTGCATTTATACTGCGTCTGTCCGACTATATAGGAGCGATTCTACGATTTCTCAATAATGGGAGGCATAGCAGCAGCCACGATTCATGCAGAGGGGCCAACCTTTTCATTAGCCAGTGATATGTTTTTAATCTGTGAGTGACAGGGGAGATGGCACACTCAGGGCCAGTCAGCTTTCAGCTGGGTCCAGTTGCCCTTGTGGCCCCACCCCTGTAACTATGGCAGTGCTATGGGGTTTCACTGAGTCCTGCCGATGCCTGAAATTTTAAATTGATTAGAATTATAACAGACAAAATGTACTGTACTTATATACACATGCAAACTTACTCTCACAGCAGAATAGCGTTACTCAAGAAGTATGTTCTTTTTTCCCATTTTAATGTAGCGGTTTTAGTGCATGACTGTTTTTATATCAGTGTGTGTCCTTTAGATCTGGGGTCTGCAACTCCAGTCCTAGAGAGCTACTGTCCAGTAGGTTTTCTATCCTATGTGGCTTCTGGTGAACCATAACTGGTCCTGGTATTTATCTGAGAACAGGTGTTGCTCAACAGAAGCCAGATAGGATGGAAAACCTTCTGGGTAGAAGCTCTCCAGGACCATAGTTCGAGACCCCTGGTTTAGATATTAACTCAAAGAGCAATTGGAATGATTTTTACTGTGTTGCAATTTTTAGACATCTATTAATTTTATGTACTGTAAACCCTGTGCTTTGTATTCTGGCTTATAGCCACGGCCAGGTTTAGTACATTGTACAGAAATTTATCTGTATGACTAAGACAATGACACTTTGAATTTTACTGTCCTGATTTGATTGATTAGTGTGCTTATATCGATCCCTGTGTGCATGCAGTCTAAAGAGTATGGTCGAGCTGGCTGTTGCATTCTATTATAGTGCAGAAAGGATTACCCTTTGTTTGCAGGGTGGTCAATGTGACCCCAATCCCCGGAGACCTTCAGCGGGAGAACACGGAGGACGTGGTTCAGGACGAGCATCTCAGTGACCAGGACAACGGCCCGCCCATGGTGCATGTCCGCCACGGGGAGAACGGCCAGCTGCCTGCCGAGGGGGAGGCTTGGGAGGACACCGACATCAACCGCAACAAGCTCAGGGTTAGCAACGGAAAGGTGCTTCCCTTCAGCCTTGTAAAGTGGGGACTATAACATCCAGTGGAAAAAGGAGCACTGGGCTTTTAAGACAGCTCATATTAATACTGCATCAATGTGTAATGTTGCAAATTTCTGAATTGTGTCTGGAGAGTAGTAATATTACCCCAACCTCCTTATATTAATTTCTTATTGATACTATTGGTGTCTGGAGTATAATATTTCTAAAAATGAATGTATTACCGGGCTTCCCAGGGTAGTGTGAGTTAGGTGATAAGTGCACTCATTCAGTTGGCCAGTTTACTCCTTCTGGTCCATATAGGTCAGTGATATCCATCCCTAAATCCAACGGCAGGGGACGCCCCACACCCCAGCACCTACTTTGTGTCCTTTGTGTATTTGTGGCTCTGAAACAGCTTCCTTTTGCCTCTACCCAGTCCTTCCAATAGCTCATGGGTCTGCTCATCTCCCCACTCATTCCTACACATGTTGCAGTTTTTTATTCATCTGTAACATATCTTAGAAACATCGTAAACACTTGTTTTAAGGAGATGTAGCACAGAGAGCGTTATTAAAATTGAAGGTATCAGGATTCCGCTGAAGTAATATTATGATATTTTGTAAGTGATATTTACCTTACAGAGAAAGTAAAGGGAAGGTTGAATGTGGCTCCTTCAGAAGTGTGTGAGAGCACGATGGTGCCCATGTCTCTGCAGCAGGGCACCCCCGAGGAGGAAGCTGGCCGAGGGGGCTGTCCCACCTCTCCAGTACGCCTGGCGGCCAGCGATTCCGCCAATGCCCGCTCCCCCAGGCATCGGCGGGTAAACAGCCCAGAGACTGAGCACCTCTCTGCGGCCGAGGGACGAGCAGAGGGCCACGGGCAGAGGTGAGGCCCTTGGGAGCCACTTCAGTGTTGTTTCTTTATATGGTGCGTGATGAGCATCAACAAATCATAGGTTAATGTGAGCGGACCGAACGCTGCGGAGCAACAGAGTAGAGGGACGCTTGTAATTTACCTGGCAGGCGTTTTTATTCCAGGTGGCACACATTTGCGGTGAGAGAGCTGGGTCAGCCAGCATCCCTGGAGTGGTTGGGGCCAAGAGCTTTGCTCAAGAACCCACCAATGATATGATTACTCTTCCGGTTCTGGGATTTGAGCCCGCAAGGTTCTGGACATGGGCAAAGACCACTAACCTGCTGAGCTGCAAACCATCCAAAATACAGTATGGAAAGATTAGTGCTCTGATATTGATGTATTGATGTTGATATATGATAGACATACGTATAGTGGCACTAGATTTATTTAAAGTAAGCTAAACTCAAAGTAGACCACTACAGTGAAGTAATATGCCAGTTTGAATCCTGAGTCTGGGTGGCATCCGTTATGTTGTCTGGCTGACTGTTCCATTACCCGTAAGTGCAATAGCTGAATGCTTTATGGCCGACTTTTCATATTCTCAAGCTGTGGTAGAGGCCTGCATCGTGATCTCCATGTCCTGCAGAGCTAGATAAGCAGGACACAGGCTTTTCTGTCCCATAAAAGGATGGAGAATCATTTTAACATTTTGGTGTGAATTTCTTGGGAAACCAGTGATGATGTGGTCCAGTGTGATCACATTTTTCAGCATCTGTTTAAAATTGTGGTTTTTTGAATTTTGAATTTGCTAAAGCAGATGGTGTGTGATCTGTACTGTAAACCATAGCAGAGGTGTAATCATCTGTAGAGATATTTCTATATTTCTGTTATTATCTGTTCGGTAAGACTTGCAGTTTTTCTGAGCTCACAGAGGCGTGACCGTGATAACGTGTTAACATTAGTTAACTGGTCTGTGCTGAGATGCTCTCAGAAAATTAGTGAAAATTAACTTAATGTGTCTGAATGACCTTCCCGTGTAGAAGTACCAAAGGACAAATCATACTAATCCCAAAACAGATCACTTTGAAATAAGACTGATCCCAAGACTGATCCCTGTGGAACAAATAAGACTGATCCAAAAATATATCGTTCTGGAACACATAATACTGATTCAGAAACAGATCCTTGTGCAACTCTGTATTACCAGTTAGAACAGCGACAGAGCGCAGTTATTACATTTCTGGATTTAATGCCAGTGATTTATCTGAGAACAACTTAAAGGAGAAATGGCCAATCACAGCAAAAGCTGAACTGCAGTTTGTATATCAGCGGATAGTAGTGCATCACTGACATCGGCGGTTGGAGCAGGTTTCGTGGTGTAGCTGTGAGTGAAGGCAGACTTTTTCAGTACTATGTGGGCATATAAACATATTCGCAGTTCTGCAGTTTTTTTTGTTTATATCAAGAATTAATTAAATAAACAGGGGTCGGACACGGGTCAGACACAGGGGTCAGAGACAGGGGTCAGACACAGGGGTCAGACACGGGTCAGACACAGGGGTCAGAGACAGGGGTCAGACACAGGGGTCAGACACGGGTCAGACACAGGGGTCAGAG
>JABFEA020000044.1:18233633-18248776 GCA_019775915.2 Cyphomyrus plagiostoma
TAGTTAAGTTCTCCCCAAGCGAGCTTGATGGGCCGAATGGCCTCCTCTCGTTTGTATAGTTCTTATGTTCTTATCACCACAGGTGGGGTGTAGTTCTGTGGCTGATGATTGCACATGTGATCAGAAGGTTGCTGGTTCAAATCCCAGGGCAGGTTGAATAATATCACTACTCGAGCAGGGCCCTCAACCTCCAGTCCCTCCAGCAATGCTGGCACACCTGCTTTCTCAACAGCATCTGGTAAATACAAATCATGAAGCTCTCCTCTAGCAATGGTAGAATCTGCCTTAAGCTGCAGATTAACAGGCCTGGTGTGAACTATCTGACATAGAAAGAGTATTTAAGCAATAGTACAATGTTAATTTCCAAATTTTTAATTATGTGCATCAAAAAGGTTTAATATTACTTTAGAAAAAAATACTCCATGTACAAGGTTAGAAATTGATACAATGCATATTTTATTATCTCAAACAAAAGCAACAATTCTATACATCAAGTGTGCAAATTAAGTTAAAGATTTTTTTTTTGAAAAGGTACACAACATTAAGGCATTAGCTCCATGAAACATGAGCAGATATTACGCTGATGGATATTATATAACGCCACTCAATGGTCTGTGACTGTAGCTTCTTCTTCGTTGTCTCTCTCATAGACATAACAGCCAACATCTCCAATGTTCACCCCTTTTGGCCCAAACAGGTATCCGTAGCACGGTACATGGCAGAAAGGCCTTCCATCGTGCTGAACAAAGAAAGAAAACAAAAAACACACATTACACACATTTTGTAAAACTAATACAAAGGTACTTTCATGCCAAGTTCATGCATCTTCCCCCAAAAGGACCTTGGCTCAATGCATTTGGTTCGTAAAGGATAAGTGTTATTAATCAAAAGTGGAGCAAATATTACTATAAACATTTTATAAGCCAGAAAAATGGCAACACCTCAGCATGTCCACCAGGGGTCAGCGTCTTCCTGCATCTGTCACAGCGGAGACACGGCCGGTGCCAGTTCCGGCCCAGAGACGACACTTTCTCCGCTAAAGATCAGAACATGAGCAAGCAAGTCAGAGCTCCGGGAAGCAGGTTTATCTGAGACATCTGCAGTTAATGTGAGAGTAACTTCAGGTGAAGACCTTTTCATATCCTGTAGAAAGAGCTTCTTAAATTTTAACTTGACGTAAAATGAGGAATTTTTCCAAAGCCTGAATTCCTGAAAGCACTTAGTGCGGAGGGTGGCCAAACTTATCTGCAGAGGGCCGGTGTGTTTGCAGGTTTTCACTGCAGCTCACTAATTAAGGACTGATTGGCTGAAGAGTCCTCACACCTGGGTTTGAACAGCTGACCTAAAGGTTATCCCAGAATCCTGCATACACACCGACCCTTTGCGGATAAGATTGCCCACCCCTGATTTAGTGTCAAGTTAATCTGAATTTACTTACTTTTGTGAACTATTTGGCAATGGTTAAAGCTGCTTTTATTTTTTTCAAGCAAAATACATTTTCAAGCGTTTATAAAATTAAGTACCGGGTCTGTAATATTTTCTTTGAAGTCGAGACTCCATGACAGATTTGTACTCTGTCATGAGTATGCATTTTGTCTGAATGTTACCTAAAATTAGTTTAAAGGGGTAAACATAAGTGCCAGATGGGGGGATTTTGTGCCCTGGGATACCAACTCCTGTTCCAACTCACAACGGTTCAGGAAAGCTAAGCATTATGCCGGGGGGAGGCTATCCTAGGGTTCTGGTTTGAAACTCAACCAAGCTAAACACATTCAGAAGCTGCTTGTGAGTGTCTGAAACGAAGGATAAATGAAAGAGCAGCCATTTCACCAATGTGTAATTACTGCACTGACCTCAGGCTTACTATAGAGCAGTGTTTCTCAAACCAGTCCTAGGGGATCCTGAGATAGTCCAGGTTTTCGGTCCTACCCGGAGCTGGGAGGGAGCAAAAACACAGACTCTCTCAGGAACCCCAAGAACCGGTTTGAGAAACACTGCTCTATAGTAAGCCTGAGGTCAGTGCAGTAATTCTGCTCTAGAGGACTGACAACTTAAATGGGCCTAGTTTTCGTGCCAGACGTGACATACCGAAATATACAACACTTCCACAACCAGGACAGCATGACCGCTCCTCTGCCAAAGACTGCATGCAGGTGGGGGAAACTGGGGGGGGGGCGATAGAAAGGGCCATATTAAAAAAAATGTATAACCAGAAGGTTTAATTAACTAATCATCCTACGACAGGTGCAAGATTAATGTAAAACAAAATGGCTAATTACGATTTAAGTTTTGTAAAGCAGACAGTTACTTAGAATTCCATATTTCCATGGTCCCTATACATTTTCAATTTTAAAATCCCATACTTTTTCAGACGGGGGGGGGGGGGTTGGATGGCAAGGAGGATGGCGGTTGCCCCCTCGCCTTCGCCAGAACCCCCCCATCGGCCACGTCTAGACTGCAACGCTTCTGCTTCCTAGCCCATGTCGAAATGTCAAAAAACTGTACAGGAAGTTTGCAGTTTGCTCTCTGTTCACATTTAGGACCCTTAGCCCACCGGTTATAATACCTGGGATTAGCAAACCTAGCATCTCCCCACTGTCAATTGCAAGATCTACGTCTGGGATGTTGATCTTCAGTGTTTTCTCTGTGCACGTTCTGCCACTGGTTCCCAGCTCACATCGGTGATTTCATCAAAAACATAAATAAATTCAGATTTTGTTTTGTAAGAAAACATAGTAGGGCAATTTGCCACAAGTCTCTAAACACCAAAATATTTCCATTTTTTCCTTTTTCTGTACTTATCCATATTTGGAAAATGCTAAAATCAAAAATTCCTGTATACTGCATAGGATCCCTGTGTTACCACAGCAGTGGCATTTGCTAGAATCACGTGTGCCAGTGTCTCAGCAAGGAGAGGCAGCTTATTAAAATTCCTCACCCCCAACAGCAGCTGTGAGAAAGGCTCACGGCAGACTCCCCGGGGGCTAGAAGGGACGCTGCACTCATGCCAACAATCGCGCAGGAATCCCAGGCACCCAGATAAGATGCACTTCACTGAGCCTCTCAATTAGCTTCCAGGAAACGGCGCAGGCCAAATGACAACACACCCTGCGCACCCACTTATCGTCCATCTTAAATTAGCGGTGCACTGGTGCAGTAATTCTGGTCAGTATTAAAAACCAGGACATTTTTGTCTAATATTACTGAGATCAATAACCAGCTAACCTCCACAAATCTTTAGTGAAACTGATGTCGGTGATGTCACAACCAAGGATGCTTTGAATCTCTAACAAACACATGACATAATGCAGGCAGCGAGATACCTGCAAAGCAGCATTGATTTGGGAGACTGAAACCAGGTTCTAAATGGTGAATGAATCAATGAAGTCCCTCGTCCTCCATTACACAAAATGGCCAATGCAATCATCTCCATTATTCCAGTCAGTGATGTCCCAAGGCGATGTCACAGATCAGGACTGGGACAGATACAGGCATTGTTTTACTTGATTGGCATCAACTATCACAGCTCAATCCAGCCCACTTTATATCCCTTGCCCATCTATTTCACGTCAACTGTGCAGATTCTAAGGTTGCACCAGATGGTGTAGCATAGGGGTGGCCAATCTTATCCGCAAAGGATCAGTGTGAATGCAGGTTTTTGGGTTAAACGGTTGGGTCAGCTGTTCAAACCCAGGCATGAGGACTCGTCAGCCAATCAGTCCTCTAATTAGTGATCTAATTATTATGGCAAAACCCACATACAAAGTGGTGCTTTCTGGATAAGACTGGCCACCCCTTCTATAGTATGGCTGTGGTAGTGGCTTCCAACTGCAAACTATCAAGATGGCCGCCGAGCGGAAATTATTTAAATTGGAAACTCAAGGCAGCTCAACTAGCTGCAATGTCTGCGATGCAATCCTTTCAAAAGGAGGAAACAGAACTTCATGTAGAACAACAAATCTAATTCGACGCAGAAAAACCATGAGGAGGAACGCACTCACATCAGCTGTGTGGGTATGTGCAGTATGACCAAAAGTTTATATTACGGTATTGTTCAAAGTTATATTGGGTTCACGGTATGCAATCATATTTTTTTATTTAAAGTATGAATGGGCGTTTACCACATTTTACAGGACACATTTTTGCTTTGTTCCCACATTACCTATATTTTATTATTAGCCATTGCGCCTGTCCGCTACCTTAATGATGACATATGGCTAACGTGTCTGTTGGCTAACTGCTTATAGATAAACGGCTGATGTTAAGGTGCGCGCTATTACACATTTATCAAAAGTGTTCAGTGTTGCTGGAACGCGAACTTTACCGACCTTGCGAAATTTCTGATAAAGACCGGGATGTCGGTCTTTAAGACGCTTCGCCAAGTTTGATGTGCTACTTCATTTCGTCGCCACAACTTTGTAGCTCTGTTTGCATAGAGGCTTATCGACATCCTTAGCCTTTCTATGCTCGTCTGCAAGATGCTTCCAAAAGGCACTTTTACGTTTTTTTTTTTTGGGCAAAAATGACTTCAACATTGGCCATAGAGACCCCCACAATGCAGTGTATTTCATTGGGCAGTCCAGCAAAGCAAGCACTTACCTTTCTTTTCGGTTTTGCTGGTCTGGGCAGAGCTCCAGGATGTGGTGGGGGAGATGTCAGAAGGGCTGTCCACTGATTGGTCCAATGGGGTGTTTGGAGGGGTGTCATAAATGTAGGACCCTGCCCCACCGATGTTGACACCTGACAAAAGGCAGCCCAGATGGAACCGGAGCTTAAAATCATACATCCAACCCAAAGGAACCACGGCGCTACAAGAACCTCCTGGCAGCTTCATGCCCACAGATGTGAGGCTTGGGTCATTTCCCAGATGCCTGTGCAGGAGTGTTAAGCTGACAGCCTGGGTACTTAAATCTGTTGTAAATACAGTTTCTCAACCTGGTCTATGAGGATCCCCAGACGATCTACGTTTTTGCCCCTGCCAGCTGGGAGGGAGCAAAAACACGGACTGTCTGAAATCCCTGAGAACCGCTTCCAAACACTCAGCAGCCCTGCTGAAGTGGAGGAATTTGGAGGAGCACAAACTGATTTGCCAGAGAGGAAATTCCACAGTTAACAGGGTCATCCAAACTGGATACCAGTGGGGCTGCTTTCACACAAATTAAATTAGATCTTCTTCTCTAGAAACAGAAGATTTGTGTAGCGGGTCACACGTTAAGCTTGGGCAGCCCGACTCTATGGAATGACAGATTTGCCTGTCCAACTGGAAAAGTAGAGCGGGAAAAGCCCCACCTTTAGGCCCAAAGAGTGTCGCATAGCACGGTCTGTGACAGTAGGGGGTTCCATTGTGCTGCAGGAAGAAAAAAAAAAAAAACTACATGCATCACAAATCACAAACACAAGCGTGCAAGTCAGAAATCATTACAGACAGACCTCATACCAGGGACAGAGTACAGACTGCTATCCAAGTGATTTATTAATTCATGAAAAAAAACTCACTCAAAAGTAGGGATGTAATCATACAGTCTACTCGTGATTCAGTTTGACAGAAATCATGGTTCATGGTTCGATACCATTACTATATTCAACATTATACTGAAAACTAACTAAGATTTCACAAGTGTTATTTATTCCTTTATCGTTCATTTACAAGAAAAAGCTATTGTCAAACCATTTTTTCTTGTAGTTTTTTCCTGTATTTTCCAGACTGTGCAATATTACACTCCTAATCAAAAGGCAGATGTATGATGCTGTCAAAGGGGGTGATGCGATGTAGAGACTCAAATACTTCAGTTTAAAGACCATAGAGCTGCATATTATGAGATAACCATTTAAAGACATAGCCTAACATCTCTAATTATTTTATCCTGATCAGGGCCAATTAATGATGCCTTTAAAATCCTCACACACAGGCCAATAAACCCACGACAAACACAATCCCAATTGTGCTTTCACAATTAAAAAAATACTTTCAGATTTCGACAACTTCCTCCTTTACAAAATATACCAAGTAACGGGAATCCAGGCTCCCAAATGACAAAAGTCAAGCTGTGCTGAACAAGCACAATGACCACTTCCTGTTTAAATGCAGAATCATTTATCATCACTTCATAGCCCATGCAGCTCACAACGGATGTCGGACCCATTTGGGATACAAACACACGATACATCTATTTCTAGGCAAAAAAATAACCCAGTGGCCTTAAAATTCCACAAGTGCAATCTCACTCAAAACAGGAAAAACATTTTCAAGAATTCATCCAGAGGGTCACTCTTCATCTTGTGAGAAGGAAATCTGTTCAATGACCTGCCACTTCGACTGAATCTCACCATTTGGCTGAATTATTGCTATGCATATGAAACACAAACAGTCTGAGGTCCTGTCCACAGCAAACAAAAACGATTACCGGAAAATTACAACCAGGAGAGCCATTACTCACATGAAACCTCCTCATAGAGGAAGGAATGTCAACAACACTGATGGCTTAAACATTAGCAAATCAGCTTAAAATGGTAAGCACTCAAGCTACAAGAAATGCCCACGCTGCCCAAATTCCAGGGAGCTGGAGCCATTACGCCAACTGATAAATGCCGCAGGCAGAAGCAGACCACATACAGCATTACACTCATATTCCTGTCCACCCAGTGGGTTATAGCATGTAGGACCTTCACCTAGAGGCCTTCACCTAAATCGACATGCAGATGTAGGAGGACTCTCCAGTAAGACTATACTGATGGTGCTCATCCTATTCATGACAGTAACCGGCTACAGTAATAAAACAAATGGCAGCAAAACATGATATTAGGAAAATTAATGCAATATATCATACCCATGAGTAATTACTTAGAGGGAAAAAAATACTAGTTAATTACAATCCACGTTATAAACAGTCATCATCCAGCAGTACAGTTTTGGTATACAGTTTGATATGTGAATGTAGTTAAGGAGTGAGGCAGTGAATCTCAGCCCTATAGCATCGGGGGAAACAGGCTGAACATCACGATCACGCCTTACCTCGGCGTGTCCCCCAGCACAGAGCGTCTTGTTACAGCGCTCACATTTCAGGCAGAATCGATGCCAGTTTTTCCCCAAAGAGCTCACTTTCTCAGCTAGGATGAAGGAAACAACAACAACAACAACAACAACATGTGTATACCAGAGAAAAGGGGAAGCCACAGAAGTCACGCTGGATTTTCCCACGCTGCTGCTGGACTGTAAGCACAGCCTGGGGTGGGCAACGAGGCTAGAGGGTAAAACAACAAACGACCCCCGCCAGCTCCTGTCAGGTGCCATGGCTACAGCTCTGTGAAAAGCCGCATTAACTCACGTGTCAATAAACGGACCATAAAACATCACAACGTAACGTTGGGTCACGGTATGCAAATTAACCAAAAACGCGTTTTTTTCAGCGGGAAACAGAGAAAAACAACGAAAACAAGTGGGGAAATGAAACACCTTGGTGTTGCTGTACTAATTCAGACTTAATAGAACTACATAAATGAATGGAATAAAACAACCAAACAGGTTTAAAGTGACAAAAATGTTAACATACACTTTAGCACAAAGAAGGATGGTCAAAACTAAACCAACCACGAACACACAGGGTGGTAACTACTAAATACCTAAATTTAAGAAATCATGGAGCAAGATCAACTAGCAAAAAAATACGATAACGGAGAAAAAGCAGCGCATCCCTGGACCCATTTGGCATTTCATGGAACGTTTCCCAAAACCATTTAACGTTTAATTATAAGAACATATCTTATGTTAACACAAATCACTCTGAGAGAATTACATGTGCATACCAAATATATAATTTAAAAAAAAGTTATCTTACCAAAAAATACAGCCTTTTCACATCTGGGACACTTCGAAGTCATTTTCGAAAAGAGCCGCAAGCCGGCGTAGCTCTCACCGGCGCGCTGACTTTCAACTGTGAGAAAATATAGCCGTGTCCCCGCCCCAAAGAAACGCCGTGCTCCCATTGGCTGGTTTGAGGACGCCGCGTTACGTGTGGAGTGTTTCCCCCTGCCTGATTGGTGAAACACTAAAACCGCAACGCCTGTCCCCCCACTAATAAGTACGGTTTACGTCAATTTAAATAGTCTGTGGATGGTATATGATGCCTGTGTTTATACTTATACAGTGACGTAAACATATTACACTGTTACCACTGAAGTATCTCTTACACTGCAAGACTGTTCCGATCAGTAACTACTACAGAACACATTTTTTAGGAAGAAATGTATACATATATCACTTATTATTGAATTATTATTCGATACTACAAAAACATGAATAAAGAATTAATGCAAGGACTTTTAACCATCCGAAATCGCAGTTTTTCTTCGGGCATTAAAGAGACTATCCCGCATCATGAAAGACAATCGACATATCAATCAAAAGCAACATATCCTTTTAAATTCACCTAAATCAATTCTGAATACAGCATTTGAAGGATTCAAGGTTATATATAGTCAGATTCCACAGTCTCGTTCGCACTTTGTCATCATGTGACCCTCTGACTCTTGACCCTTTCCGTATTTATTTACTCTGTACAGTTTACAGTTAGATTACAAAGTAATGAAGTACAATTCCAAATTATAATCCTTTAATAAAAGTACTGTTGTTTTAAAAGTATAATTTCAAGAAAATAATAAAAAAAACATTTCATCAATAAGGGTAACCTTATCCCATTATTTTCCATCCCAGGTATTTAAGGACAGTTTAACTTCATAATAAAACTGCTAAAATCGATCGTCTAACACTTTATTCCCCATGGTCTACCTGCATCTCGTACATCTATATGCTTGTCTGTGGTGTTAGTGTTTGTTATGTTAAGGTTCATGCTATGATAGGCTAGTGCAGTTATTGTCTTGCGTTTACTTACTATGATTACAGATACTATGATCTGCAGGAAGCACACATAAGAATTTTTGTGGCATATAGAGACTGAACATTTAAAAAAACTGAACATTTTAATATCTGCTATTTGGCTTCACATTTCTCCACCAAGAAAAACGACATTCCACAGGTGAGTCCTACTGTATCCAGGCTCTATCATCTGATCTCAGATTGTATGGATGCTCCCCCTACATTATTTGGGAAAATCGCAGTAAAAATGTCAGTACATTTCCAAACAGTAGGTAACAGTCACAGTAGTGGATGCTTTGAAATCAGTTCCCACCCTTCCTTTGCTCTCTGCTCCATGTCCAAAGACATGTTGTGAAGTGGCGTCCAACACTGGCCTGACATCCTGCCAGGGGCGTCTCCAGTCCTGTGCCCTATGCTTCCCGGGATGGGTTCTAGGCTGGGTTGTAGACGTCAAACGGCATCACAAAATAAATAACTTGCAACACAATAGTCATCTCCCAAATAAAGTAGTGAGTGAATAACAAATAAATACATAAAAATAAGAATGTGTGTAATACAGTGTGTGTAGCAGCAGTGATGCTGAAGTCTTGTAAACGCAGAAAGTGTACAGTTTAGTGCATGCAGGTGCAGCAGTACAGTTGAGTAAAGGGAGCTGGGTCAACATCCTCAAAGCTGGATGCTATTCTTTATCCTCTTGGGGCAGCGTGTGGCTCTGTGGGCTAAGCCCCTGTGCCTGTGATCAGAAGGTCACTGGTCCATGCCTGGATTCAGTAGAATAAACATATGTCCCTAACCCCCAGTTCCATGGTAGCTGCCTTTCACTGCCAGGTTGGCTCTCACCTGCATGTGTGTCATGGAGAGCAGGATGGGGTAGGTAAAAAGATAATCTCCCCACAGGGATCAGCAACAGCATTATTATTATTATCTAAAATATTCTCTGGGTAATAGAAATATCTTCCTGAGAAGCCATAAGGACCAATATGTCATTTTATTCTCCCATTATATCAAAGGTCAGCAGTGAACAGATTAAATATTTAAGCAGTAATTTAACTTTGTGTGGTATAGGGTAGCACTGCTGGCTCGCACCTCTCGCATCACGTGGCCCCCTGGAGACCATTGTAGGAAATCACATAATGTTCGATTGCTCTGTTTTCCACTTGTAAGACCTGCTTTTAGCGCGCATGCGCCATTTAATATGGCAGTTCAGGTAGAATTGTCATGTTTGGATTCTTTTCCTACTCATATAAACCCTTTGCACCTTCTTGCGAGCAAGAGCCAGTTTTGCCGTCTGCTCCAGAGAAGCGATGAGTCCGCCTACGTGCTGGTGTTCTCACGAAAGCGGCAATCTCCGTCTAGTTCCGACATGTTTTTCTGTGTACACTTAACGACGGAGGGAGAGGCGATGGGGTCCGAGGAGGCTGTCAGTTACGATGCTCCTTTAAAACTGTATACCAGCACTCTGTTTCATAGGCATTACGGTTTGCAGCATGGTACAACGGGCAGCGTGCGTTTAATTTCGCCGATCGGGCTTGAAAAAATAGTGATCGGTGCTCGAAGCCGGCAGAGCTTCAAATGGGCGACGTCTGACAGTTTTTCTAACGGGCTGCTTGTGTTGGCGTCCTGTCAAAAGCATGCGATTGTGGCCAGACAGGGCGACGCTCTGCTGGTGCCGTACCACCCCTTATTTGGGGACGACGTGGCTCAGGTGCATCAGCAGCTCTCCGACCTGTTTGTGCTGGAGTGCACGCCTGTCACCCAGGGGGTTGTAACTGTCAGCACCAGCGTAGTGGTGGCGGATTGCAGGGACCTGGTGCACAATCCGGAGCCTTTGCCCAGCGCCAGCACCGGCAGGGTTTTAAACGCACTGTTCGCCTCCGATTTCGCGCATTATGCCAGCAGTTTGGATGGCAGAAGCTCCCTTTTGCAAAAGAGCCAGCTTATGAACTCGGACTTTTCTGTGGTGTTACAAGCGCTGGAATGTCGCTTTGAAGTCAGGGTCGTCGACATCTTCAGCCTGAGAAAGCAAGGCAGGCTGCAAGTGGCGGAAGAGCAGCAGTCTGAGATTGACGTGGACGGTGCTATCTTTGTAGGCAAGAGCCTGCTACTTAAACTTGGGCTATTTAATCACGAGTGGGTGATTGGGTCCGCGTTAAGTCCTTCATGCGACAAAACTAAGCAAAGTCCCGGGAGAGCAGAGGAGAGACCCCCACGGAAGGATGCTGCCAGGAGCCGGGCCAGCGGGGGTCACCTCGCCTCTGTCGTAGCCGCCGACTTGGGGAAGTCCGCTGATTTGGACCTGCAGGAAAACGTGGCTTTCGTCTCTCCCGCGCTGTGGTTTAACCTGACGGGCGGAGAGCCGGTGCCCGTCAGCAACAGGATGGTAAAGATTAAGGTGGGGCATACTTTACAACTCTGAAATATCATATTTAATCTATTAAGATGAAATATTTATCTGAATAGTCCCCTATTTATTGTGTCCTTTTTTGTTTTATAGCAGACCGTCTTTATAAGATATTTAGAATACATAGGCTATTGGTTCCCTTTTTTTGGGGGGGGGCTTGTTTGCAGAGTCAGGGAATGACAAAAGGCTTGTGGTCAGTAATTCCCAATACACCTTTATCAATGAAACAGTAAAAGTGTAATATAGCATCAAATTAAGCAGTCATATTTAATATAGGCCTACGCAATGCTAAATTGACATTCGCTTGTATGTAGTTTAATGTTTGCCCATATGAACTGTCATTTTCTGTTGTAGTAAGAAGGTCATTGACAAACGAATGAACACAATCTTTGAGTTTAGTCTGAGTTATGCCTCCTGGTGTTAATGGTACAGTCAGAGGCAGCAGCTCGAAGGAGGTCTCCATTCATGGGTGTGAATTGTGGCGGCCCCACAATGATCCAATAATCAGAACCGACTAACACATCGCCCCCAATAATCATCTCCCCCTAAATGGGTAACCCCCTCCCTCCATGTTCAAACCAAAGTTACACCCTTGTTTCCAGGAGCATGTTTATTGCAGGAATAATTACAATATGGTGCGTTTTAGGTCTCCGTGAATATACTGCCTCAGATCATGTTTGTCCCTTGTCGTTTTGCAGCGGTGCAGCGAGCCGGCACCGGAGGTGGGGGCGCGGCTTTCGGAGAGCCGCTCGCGCAGTGCCTGTCCGCCGTACGCCGAGGAGCTTCACATCCAGCCGGTCGTCTCTCCCCAGTACGACTGCAGCGCCCTTTTTGACGGCATCCTTGCCGAGCATTTCAGCACGCCCAGGTCGGTGTTTTGGCGTCAAATAGCCGGAAAGCGGGCTGTCAGTCTGCATCTTCTCACAGTCAGTCCCGCCCCCTAAAGCGGATCCTCATCCTGCTCTTGCCACGCTGCTGTTCCGCTCCAGGCTGGTGCAGGACGGTGATCTGTTGTGCGTACCCAGCGAAGGCCGAGCGGAGCTCCTGGAGACCAGCTCCGAGGGCTTCACGGGGTAATGCTCAATGGGAGCTTCACCTTGGGTCCAAGTGCACCGAACCTCAGGCCATAATTGGGTGCTTTTAGCATACTAATGCAAAGATGAATATATTCCCTGGCATTCAGTTTTCTATTCTGATTTTATATAATCTGCGTATATATAGTAAATAAGGCGAGTTATGTCAGGTGCAAGTGAGTATTTTGTTGGTCTACAGAAATATTATTTTGTCGATTATTTATTTTTTGCAGTTGGCCAATGCTCTACTTCAGGGTGAAGAAAGTGTGCAGCAGCCGGGAGATGGGAGACAGGAGCCCGGCTGCGTATTTAGCGGATACGGCGCACACGTCTCTCTACATGGTAAGGAGCCCGGCTGCGTATTTAGCGGATACGGCGCACACGTCTCTCTACATGGTAAGCTTGAGTGCTCATTAATACCTCGGTAACCACATGCACTGTCCTGTAATTTCCGTAATTAAGCTTCCCTCTAACGAGCTACACCGCCAGGGCTTATTTCCCTAAACGGGTTAAAAGTATCTTCTGGGTTTCCAGTTGTAGTAGGTGTCCGAGGTGTTTACTGTGGCGCTGGATTCTTATGGATTCACTGGAGCTGAAGAATCGCCGTTTCGCTTGTTTAAGGGCGGCCCCGTCAACAGCCTGGTCCCTTGTTCGTCGCTGGGTGATGCTCCTTCCTACTGGACGAGCCTCTCTCCCCCTGGCCTCTCCAAGGCTGTGGATCAGCTGACCACCATTATGCAGCCTTACCTCTATGACAGGTTAGTGTTCTGCTTAGAACAGTGTTTCCCAGCCTTTCTGCTGCCACGACACACTTTTCACAAGGTGATTCTTTTAACAAGGCGCACCGATGCTTAACACATGCTGCTAACTGGATTTTGCCTTCAGTGTGAAACTTCAGGTTCAGAATGAAGTACGTTTTCTGAAATTTCCCTTTTCAAACATTTGTCCATGATATTGTCTTTATATTACGGGACAGTTTGCAAATTGTCAAACAAAAGTAAGAGAACGGGTGCTTATTGTTTTGCTATCTTATTCTCGGCAGCAATTGATTACGTGAGAAATAGGTTTACAGCTCATTGGATAATTAAATGAATAAAATGTCACTGTTCTCCATATTCCCGTGGGTTTTCACCATTCTGGCTTCCGCCCGCAGTCCCAGGACATGTGGTTCAGATGTTGTGGTTGCTCTCAGTTGCCTTTCATCCTGTACTGAGAGTGAGTCAGTGTATAAATGGTCTGTAATGGAACTGTTGCCCAGACTGCCAGACTGGGGTCGTCTGTAGCTCAATGCGTCAGTGATCTGTGCCCATGTCTAGAAGATTGTGGGTTCAAATCCTATGTCTAGAAGATTATGGGTTCAAATCCCATGTCCGGAAGGTTGTGGGTTCAACCCCCCTGGCTGGCTGAGTAATCATATTACTGTTGGGCCCTTGAGTAAGGCCCTTGCCTCGTTTTCTCCAGGGACACAGCCCGATCCTGCTTTCTCATCTACATTGGTATGTCACTTTGACCAGCACCATCTGCCAAGTTAGTGTAAGAGTAGCAATTAATAATAGGTAGATGGATGGGTCTATGGGACAGTAAACCAGTTTATTGTGAGTTTTAAGCCTGGCTGCTTGTTTTCTTGACTTTTTTTCGCCTCTTTACACATGTGACGTGACTTTCTTTGGCCCACAGTTCTGCGGCACTGGGCATTTGCACGGTCCTGCTGTCGGGACCCAGGACATGCGGCAAAGTGACGGCTGTCAGAGCTGCCTGCCGCCGGTTAAACCTGCATTTCCTCAAGGTAACATTAGGTGGGGGGGCTGCTTTGGTGTCTTACACCTTAGCAGGCAGTGTGGAGAGAGAGGGACTGTCATGTCAGTCATTAAAAGGTCTATTCATCCGCCTTGTCTGCTATAAACTGCTCTTCTCAACTTATTTAAACACTTATATTTAATTACTTGAGTCCTTTTCCATGCAGAGGCTGATTGGAGTTGCTAAATTGCCCGTAGGTGTGCATGTGTGAGTGGCTGGTGTGTGAGTGTGCCCTGCGGTGGGCTGGCCCCCCATCCAGGGTTGTGCCCGTTGCTTCCGGGATAGGCTCCGGACCCCCCGCGACCCAGTAGGATAAGCGGTTTGGAAAATGGATGGATGGAGTCCTTTTCAGCTAATGCCTTATGGCCCTACAGCAGCACATCCCTGATATCGCCACCCGCAGCTCTTTGCGTCACACATGCTTGAGTCAGGCCTCTTCTTAAGTGTCTCCTTGCTCTCTCCGGGCAGGTCGACTGCGTGCAGCTCTGCGCAGACACGGCCTCGGCCTGCGAAGCCAAGCTGCGCTCGGCCTTCGGCAGGGCGGGCAGACACTGGCCCTGCGTGCTGCTGCTGAGGAACGTGCATCTGCTGGGGCGGCAGCACGACGGGCCTGACGACGACGCCAGGGTCCTGGGCACCCTGGCGCGGCTCGTGCCCGGCTGCCCGGCCAGGTGGGTGGGGGGTCAGGGGCCCGGGGCCCTGCAGTCCCCTGCTGCCGTGCGCTCAGCACCCTACTGAGGCACCGGACAGCTGGTCCCGCTACCAAAATAGCTTTTGTAATATGTGAAGTGTGTTTGGTTCATATATCACCACTGCTGGAGTTCTGTAAACGATCTGTGTGGATGCGCTTGCATAAGAACATAAGAACATGAGAACATGAGAACTATACAAACGAGAGGAGGCCATTCGGCCCATCACACTCTCTTGGGGAGAACTTAACTAATAGCTCAGAGTTGTTAAAATCTTATCTAGCTCTGATTTAAAGGAACCCAGGGATTCA
>JABFEA020000044.1:18313873-18328661 GCA_019775915.2 Cyphomyrus plagiostoma
ATATTCTCATTTCAGGTCTGGCTGCCAGTGAAGCAGGCCATATTCTCATTTCAGGTCTGGCTGCCAGTGAAGCAGGCTATATTCTCATTTCAGGTCCGGCTGCCAGCGAAGCAGGCCATATTCTCATTTCAGGTCTGGCTGCCAGCAAAGCAGGCCATATTCTCATTTCAGGTCTGGCTGCCAGTGAAGCAGGCCATATTCTCATTTCAGGTCTGGCTGCCAGTGAAGCAGGCCATATTCTCATTTCAGTGAGACCAAAAACATGTCGTACTCATTGCATTGCTGGCACAAGCTTAGACCAGAAGATCACAAAATACAGTCAACCATAACGTGGGGGTTAGGGATGCAGGCCCCCCAGGTTAAGGAAAAACCACGTAAAAAAATTTGGGCCCTTTCACAAGCAGAGAGATGCAAAACAGAAGGATATGAGAAACTGTGAGATACAAAGATCACTGCAAGATCACGTGTGAGGCTGCAAAACCAGGAAGTTGTCATCTGCTGGCCTTAGCAAAATTCCCAAAAAAAACTAAATAAATTCTGTTTAATTTCTTATGTCAATCCTGTGATATTTCGAAACTGTGATGGGGAAACTTGTGATTCAGAGAGGTTGACTGTAGTCAGACCTCCAAGCCAACCCTGGACGTATACCCCAAGCTTTCCTCTCAACTGTGTCTGTATAGCTCTGGAAAAATTAAGAGAGCACTCCATATCAAAAAATTATCTGCATTTTCAAATCCTGGTTTAATCGTGGTTTTGCTGGCAGGAGGCTTCATATCAGGCTCACAGAAGCAGGACTGAGGTCCCATAAAGCAAGGAAGAAGCCCTTCATCATCAAAGAGGAGCAGGGAAGAACCAGGCTGCAGTTTGCTACTGTGTGTGTGTGTGTGTGTGTGTGTGTGTGTGTGTATATATATATATATATATATATATATATATATATATAATTCACATCCTTACATTCAGAAATGAGTGAAACAAAAAGTCCTTCTTCTAGGAGCCTGATATGAACTGTCCTAGCAGTGCACTTCACACCAGCAATTAATGTTTAGAATTAGAATGTTACTTCCGCCCTTTACCTGGCTGCTTCCTGGTTGTTCCCAGTCTCTCCTGCTTCACTTTATTTTTGTGTGCTGCTGTCTTAGAAATGTTGAACCAGAAAGCATCCTGCTGCTCAGTGTATCCTCCTGCCAACATAACCGTGATTCAAAAATGCAGATTTGTTTCAAAATATTTTTTCCGCGGCCGTACGTATGTGTGTGTTAGGATACATGAAAAGAAGTACTCCTGTGTACCTGTACCTATACTTGTACAAGTGATAGATAAACCATTACATCATTTAAGCCACATGATTATGGGATGGCATAAGGAATAGCGGGGCTAAATAGAAATTCCGGGATTCCAGCCTTAGGAAGTGATGTGAGTTGGTGGGTTTGTAGGAGACCCACGGTACGATACCTTACGGATTTTACAATGAGTTCATAATTCATTTTGCTTGATGCTATATAATTCCAGTGGACATACTGCCCAAGTGCAAAGCACCTTCAGGCATGTAATGCACTGGATAATGTTTCTGGCTGGTCGTAATGAGATCTTTTTGCATCCTGACACTGATCTTACAATTACAGTAAAAGCTTTTCTGCATCTACGCAGAATAGGGCTGTTAGACGATTAAATATGTCAAGATGGTGTGTTATTAAATGGAGACTTACATGTAATGTATCCAATGTCTAACAAGTTATAAGGCCATTTTAACAGCAACTGATTTCCTGTTTTCTCATCCATGATTGGCTAATCAGTCACATGGGCTGTCAAAGGCTTCCTGTTATGTCACAGTGACCTGAAAATCACTGGGAGAAACGATTGAAGGTCTTGACCTTGTACGCCACATATCTGCTTAAATTTTATTTTTCCCTGATGTCTCTACCACCGTCCAAGACTGCTATGTACTTTTTGTTTTAATTTGCCATCTGATCAATAACCAATTAAACTGAACTCACCCATCCAGCTTGCAGCCACTTACTCGTTACAGAGTCTTGGTAATTCAGCCTTAACTGTGTTCATAAAACTGGCCTTGCGTATAGAATACAAAGCTTTCTAACTGTATGTGATTTCCTGTGATGCTCACCAGGGGGCAGAATTGCTGCAAGGGTTTCATTAAATTATTATTTATATTTATGTACAATAATATAGGTTTTATCATCGTCTATTCTTCTTCCAGTCGCTTATCTTGGTCAGGTTGCACAGGGAGGCAAAGTCCAACCTCTACAAAGGATTAACTATAGGCAATCAAAAGACCATCATTCTTAAACTGGTTCTCTTTGAACTGCAGGAGTAAACCAGTGTTCCTGGTGAAATCCCATGAAATGCCAGGAAAAACCCTGCCTGCACTGTGTTGCTTTCACCCAGGATGTGAACTAGCAGCCGTGAGGATACAAGCCATCATGGTGGTCACAGTTAGAGATCAAAAGGAATAATTCATGCACGACGCTATGGATTTATGGATAAGGATCATCAGATTCTTTGTATGAGTCCAGGACGACAGCCAAAACCTGTTAACAGGGACTTCATGTGGGGAACATGAGGGAGGCGATGGAAGCACAGAAGAAAGTGACTTTGGCTGGCCAAGGAGAAAACGCAGAGCCGAAAGAGAACAGGCAAAGTGCACACACACAGAGCCAGGAAGTAAGCGTGCCGCTCTGGAGGTGTGAGGCTGCACACACACAGAGCCAGGAAGTAAGCATGCAGCTCTGGAGGTGTGAGGCTGCACACACACAGAGCCAGGAAGTAAGCGTGCCGCTCTGGAGGTGTGAGGCTGCACACACCTCCGTCACTAAATAAACTGGCCGCCTGACTTCCTGCTTCTATTCAACCAATTTCCCCTTCAGCTAGGAGACAGGGAAAAAAAAACAAATATATACATAAAATATATACATGTGCAACTACTGTATGTTGATTTTATTTCATGTGTGGTCTGTTAATCGTCTACAAACTGACTAAATGATTTTTTCAATGTCCGTGATGAATATTTTCCAATATTAGTGGATCTCGTCAAAAAGTGCTGAAGGCTTAAATACAAGGAACCAAAATGATTTTAAGACCAACCTAAATTAATCAGTAAAATATATATAGTATATTTACAACATATGACTATATATAATATGTCCAGATACTGCCTGTTTTTATCAAGGCTGAAATACAAGAAAGTGACCAATTTATTTATTGAATTAACTTTTTTCAACATTGTTGAATTGTAATTGGTGGCAGAAAAGCAAACAAGTTGTTTTTTAATCTTGATGTAATTACCTGATGTAATTGCCTGATGTAATTGCCTGATGTAATCCTGAACTCATGTCTGATTTTGAAAATGAATAATTACATGAGTTTTACAAACCTGTTGACACCAATACATTCTTGGATGGTGCCCCTGGGCAGTGCTGAGGGTGAAACAACCAACTGTGCAGCACAAATCCAAATACAACATTTCAACTGATTGAATATAACTATGCTGGATTTTCAAAATCTTTTGCCAGAGAATGGAATGAAGATTTCTTTTTTTAAATAACTCCTAAGATAGTATCATCTGACATATGAACAGTTAGAGGAACAAGGAACTATACTTCTCTACTCCTGAACACTTTTAAGCTATATATAGCACAGTAGTGCTGTACTGGGTCATCTAATTAAAGCCGAAAGAGGCCCAGTTCTTTGGTTTAAATGTAGCCTAACCTTTTGGAAAGCTAGCATCATACTCCCTGCCAACATGAAGTCTGCCCCCCCCATACAGACACAGGCTTTCCAATTCGAGGCAGGCCCTCTAGAGAAAACTGTGTATGTGTGCATGTGTTACCATCCAACAGGAACACTCATTGTACACTGTTTTTACTTACTCTTAGAGTCATCCGCTGAAATTCAGCAAGATCCATATAAAGCAGAACTCCTGTACTAGTATCCAGTCTGCTTCCTCCTGTCACTGGCCAGATTGTGTACAGTATAATCAAATGGTGTTCCGTGCTACTGCTTTATTCCAGTAGAACCTTTTTTCCAGTAAGATTAATAAAAGCCATACTTTCAGAAGGAAAAATAGGCAATGCCTATTTGTGGTAAGTGATTAATTTGCATAATCTGTTAAAAAAAAAGCCTCTTGTGTTCAAAGGTTAATTTGAGTCTTTTGCAACTCAAATGATTTATTTTGGCTTTTCTACAAGGACAAAAGGCTGTTTAAAATGTTTTTGCAAGGTAGCTAAATTATATTTTGCTAAGCACAATTGAGAAAGTACACGCAAGTCAATATAGCTATTTAGGCCAAGAAGATATACAGATTAGATTTTATACTTTTCATTAATTTATGGAGACTGGGTAAGAAGCAAGACCTCATGGCTTCTCAATAGCTATGCTTTCAGGTGGACATAGAGTTACCATTTAATCCAGATAAAGTAGCACAGAGGTCCTGCTGTTAAGGGAGCTGGAGGAGTATGATCTCTGATATTCTTCCTAATATTCCGCCTGCAAATCTTATTTGCTGCTCGGCCATTTGTGCCGAATCTCCACACTAATCTAGCAGCTCTGCGGGGGGGGGTGCATGTGTCACTCGGATACTGGCTCCAGCGTCAGCCGGGCCTGGCCAGCTGGCCCCCTCCCTCCAGCTGGGGGGGGTTCACGCTCTTCCATGATCTGTCCACCGAGGGCCACGCAAGACCACAGCGACAGGGCATTTTCCTATATAATGAGGACTATAATCAGGACGGCAGAAAGAAATGGTTCTAATTCTAGAAACGAAAATGAAAAGACAATTACTCATGGTCTCAATACTGCTCTGGGTGGGCGGGGGGGTATTGATGCTCACCGTTACAGGACTTAATCAGCTAAAAAGAGAATCACTTAAAGAGCAATAAGTTTTATATTATTATTATTTTATTTGCAGGGTAGATTGAGTAGCATAAAAGCTGCCATTTGGCGTCCTGATGCAGTGTTAGAACTGAGGTTAATAGAAAAGGTAATAATTAAATACAATTAGAAATATAATTGTAATTAGGGTGGCATGTGGTGGAACAGATTGTGGGTACCAGCACAACAGTCGCCTCAGAATAACATGTGGCTTAAACGGGTCTCCGAGAAATAGGCGAACAGGAAGCTGGGAAGCTGACTGCTCAAAGCTGGGAGCGTTTCTTAGGTAAATCGCGCGTCAGCTGATAAGGAGACTACAGTACACCTGCATGTTATACCGAGGGGAAAAGCCCGGAATAAAAGCAGCACTCGTTAGCATATTGCACCATTTTCCTTCAGCATTACAAGAGATTTTAGCAACACAAAATCACAGAGGGAGGTAGACTGTGTAGCTGAACTCACAGAGCGAACTCATATATTTACATTTCATCCACTTTAACAAGCCCCATTAAAAGCAATTAAGACTTAAAGACTTGGGTGAGAACAGATTACTTATAGACTATCATGTGCAAATGTAAAGTAATTTACAAATCTTTTAGTACTTGGCTAGTTGTTAGAAGATTTCTATTTCACTAGATTTCTATTTTACAAAATTTTCTCCAAATAGAGTCAAAGGATGGAAGGATGAACAATATGCTGGTAGCATAAGTACTGGTAGCTCACGTTCATTAGAGGTAGCCCCTGCCTCAAGGGCAATGTAGCACGGCTCCTGAATGCTACCCTGATTCAGAGTGATGTTTCCCCAGTCTCCCTTCCAGATTTGCTTCTGCTCATGCCGATTCCTTAGTTGACTGCAATTTTCCCAGCATGCCGCAGATTCTCCAGGGGGTTTTTGGACAGTGCTTTGGGCCCTCCAGGACACCATCTCGATTTTCCTGGTAAACCCACACGTTGCCTGGGCTCTGAGCTTTGGAACGTTTTCTTGCTGAGAGACTAAACGTCCTGACAGGCTCCAGTCTCTTGGCAGACTGAATCAATAGCTCTTGCAGTCTATCCCTCTCCTTTGCATCATCCATTGCTCTTTCGCTTCTAACAGTGCTGAACAGCATCCCCACTGCATGACACTGCCGCACTGCACTCCACTGGAAGCATGCATGAATACTGCACATTGTTCCTGGATTCAAAGGGTAACACCTTGGCCAGCTGTGGGTAACACTCCCAATGCACTTTCAGGTGGCTATTTTAGAGTAAGGCTTTCTACTGAGCCAGACCCCATACAGACTCATGCCATGCATAGCTCTGGTAGTGATGGACAAAATAACACTTCATGAACCATTTGCTATATTTTTTGACCCCACTAGATGGTGCTCTTGGCTTGCTTTGGGGCATGCTTTGTGCCCTTTATTGTACAAAGAGCCCCATATATTGGAGTCAAAAAACACAGTAAATGGTTCATGAAGGGCTATATTTTCCATCACTACTGGATGGCATCTTCACACCACATTCCACCTCTGTGGCTCCCTTAGAATGGCTGCTGGCAGCTCAGATGTTTCTCATATGTTTTTCTGGTCCACAAGATGAGATCCAAGGGAAGCCCTTCCTAGGCACTCTTTGGCTTGATGAATGATATTGATGAATGAGTTCATTGAGATCTGGGCTATGCTGGGACTTTTTAAGGGGCAGTTGCCCCGTGGTGAAAGTTATTGGCTCAGTGGTGCTCAAAAGTAAGAAGCACAAATGGACACTTAAAGGGACATGCTTTTAACACTTTGGACAATAGGGACTGGTGCTCAGGTGCCCCCAGGACCCGCCTGTGCACGTGTGTGATTGAGATTGAGGTCCCCCTTGAATATTTAAAGATTTGGATATAATTTTACAGTTTTTCTATTCAGTTGTATGACTTTATTTACAAATTTGTTAGCACATTTTTATTAGCCTTGATCCGAAATGAGAAATGAAAAAAAAATCCTTACAAGAATTGAAGTGCTCATGCTGTCTGGCAAACTAAACACTGGTCACACTACTTAAGGGGACACATTGTTGTAGTTCATGCTTACTTATTGTATCGTTCATTAACTAAATGTAATGGTACTTGTTCATCACTCATGACAGTCCATATATTCCATTCAGGAACTATATTAGTTGACAATTAATTAATTAATTACTTAATAATTAACTAATATAGTTCCTGCATGGAATACATGAATTGTGAAACCTGATTAATGATGAACTAACACTTAGTTACTAGTTAATTAATGCATTAAGTAAGTGTGTATTACTACATTATTTGTGTCCCCTCAAGCAAAGTGTTTCCCAAATAACACACATTAATACCAAACATGACTACGAGCCAGGCCTTCTCGTCCAACATCAGTGTCTGACCTCACAAATACTCTCCTGGAAGAATGGTCAAAAGTTCCCATAAACACACACCTATACCTTGTGGACAGCCTTCCCAGAAGAGATGAAGCTGTTATAGCTGCAAAGGGTGGGCCGACTCCATATTAAAGCTTATGTATTAAGAATGGGATGTCATTAACGTTCATGTGTGTGTAAAGGCAGGTGTCCCAATACTTTTGACAATACAGTGTAGGTTTCCTCACAAAACACATGAACTGTTATGATGGTGACAGTTAGCATATATAGCATGTATATCAGCTTCAGTTTATACACCTGTGGCTATGGAAGTGATTGGAACCCCTGAATTCCATGATTTGGAGGGGTGTCCCAATATAGTGGGCAATATGTGTATATTAGTTCATGATTTGTTCTTGAGTATTGAATGAGTTAAGTAATTTGTGCCCCCTCAAGTGAAATCTTACCATTATTAACTAATTACCGTAGTTAACTGTTAAATAATATAGTTCCTGAATTTATGAGACAAGCATGAAATCAGTACATAACTTAAATTTATTTACTGGTAAAGTAATGCATCAAATAAGCATGTACATTCTTTGTATCCCCTCAAGTAAAGTGTGACAATGTTTTTGCATTTTGTTTTAAATTTTACTTTTCTAGCAGAAGAAATATGTTTGGATGCTTTCACAAAGTGAAATAATTCTTAATTTTCCCCATATTTACTGGGATTTGATTGACTACATATCTAATGCAAAAGCACAAAATCTTAATGTACAAATGTTTTATGTTGATTGCTGCAATTCAACAAACCAAATAATAAATTCACCACATATCAAATGATATATTAAAAACATCTTTTACTTCTGTGCTTACAGTAAGTACAATTTTCAATGCATTAAATACTACAGCCGGTGCATGAATCATGTACTGTTGATGAATATACATGGATGCATGACAATTTTCAAATATATTTATTGTTTTCTTTTAATAATCGCTCTTCAAAATGTACATATTTGGTAAGGAAAAGGCAAGAAAAGTATTTGGTGATACAAGAAGGACAAGGTTAGATTAGCAGACGAACATCTTTGCACAGTAGTAATGGGTGGTGATTGGGGCCAAAAGCCAAAGTTAGTCACTCTTCTTCATTAACTATATTGCTTGCTACATGACACTACAGGAACACACAAAGTTCAGTTAAACAGTACAGACTTGCTGGTCCCCTTCCTCAATTTATGGTTTACATTGTTATAGTACAGTACATTCAGGAAACAAATACAGGCACATAGAATGTCTCAAATGCCTTAGAATGCGTCACCAGTGATGTTAAAAGTGAGTAGTGTAACTGTCTATGCAGTTTATATAATTTGGCAAATTGTGAAAGTCCTTCTGACATGACAGTTTAGCGCAAGGCTCTTTATTCCAGTCCTGGAGGGCCAGTCTGTGACACAGTTTGCCGATTTCCCCGCTCACATTATTCAGCTCACCAGCCAATCACCAGGTTTAGTCAAGGAAATCTGCAAACTGTGTCACAGCCTGGCCCTCCAAGACCGGAATTGGGGAACCTTGCTTTAGTGCATAGCAGAAGTCTTTCATTTTTAGTGGTAAACTTTATTTTGGCCCTTTTTTAAGTGGTTTGTAAAAACACACAATTTTCACTAATTTTACTACTGTATTCATGCCCTTTGATATTCATTTGCTTGAAAATCTGTGCACTGGACAATCCACATGTCTCCAGATGTGACAATAAATACATAACAAAATAGCAGGCAGGCAGATATGTTGGTGTTACTGGTGTTTATTGCATCCTGCTGCACACAAGGCTGTATTGTTGATGTTCCCGATCACCTTGAGTTTCATTTCAGGATAGGTCACACGGCCACCATCTCTTAGATATTTTTTTCCATGTAGTAATTTATTTTTCATAAATAGCCATTGAATACCAACTGAAAATCTACTGAATAGATGTGTGAATCTTACATGCTGAAATGACTCACTTCATGAATTTTCCAAAACTTTGTTGCATCATGAACAATTGCACTGTCATGTGACTTAGCTGGCAGCCACAAGTACTCAGCGTTGCTGCAAAAGGAGAACACGTGACCGGGGTGCGAACAGCCACAATGAAAAGCCAAACCCTCATGCTCCAATTCTGAGGTTTATTTTATGTCTTGTTTTTTATATACTGTGAAAGTGCTCTGAAATGTTATCTACAAATGGATTTCCTGAGCAAATAAATCATTTCAACAATACACAGTTCTGGCTGATTATGACATAAAGCAGTCATTTCATTTATTATTATTTTCATTCCTTTTTCAGACATGCAAGAAAAAGAAAAGTCCTCGCAATACAAGCACCCCCTCAGAACCAATGCTGCCTCTCCAAGCTGTAACACTATACTTCCCATCAACAAATACTCACTCTATGGCTGCATGTTGTTATGTGTGGAACTTCAGACCATTAATATCAATCAGATTGATATAAACCTCATGCATAGTAAGGCGCCTGTTCCTTAACCCCACACAACCATACACCACAATCACACTCATCACTTTCATAATATAACTCTTGCTATTTATTTTTCACTGCTAGAAGACTACGCTATACTTTCATTTCAGTGTTACCGTTTTTATAATACAATTTATACAGCTTTACTAAAGCGTTTCTGCTCAGGTAGGTGAGGTACAAACAGCAGTGCTCCCCAGGACCTGCCACCTGCAGGCCTTTCTCTAACCACTACGCCCCCTGGTGGCCTCCAACACAGTATACATTTTACCGGATTTGTTTGATGCTATGATATATAAAAAATATAAAACAGCTTGGGAATGTTTCCCCAGATATAAAACTAAAATTATTTTAAGGCCAATAAAACAGAAATAAAGCAAGCATGATGATGATTAAAGCACATTCTGAATGTAAAGTGGACCTTCCTGGTGCACTAGTTAGCTGCCCAATTGATTCATTTTGGACACTGAAAGTCAAATTGAGTGTTAGGCCCTGGATGTATTTCAAACTACTTGACAGAGCATTCTAACGTGTGAATTCTCAAATTCTGATGTACAAATTCTGAAATACAAGAGGTGATAGCTGTCACATGTATCAAATAGATTGCACTTGTTCAATATCTGTCTAATACTCAGTGATTTACAATATCTAACATAATAAATATATAAAATATATATTAATAAATCATCCAATCATCAAATATTAGGCATCGAATATTTATGCATTTTTATGAGAAAAAAAAATGTATGGTCATCATGATCTCAGAAAAAAGAAATGTAAACAATCTTTTGGGCTATGGACTATGTGAAAGGTCAACTTCAAAATGAATTAAAAAAAAGTAAAGGATGTCAGTGAAAAAGAAGAAGAATCAGTATTCAGTATCAGGAAAGGCAATACTATAAGGACTATAAGACATTTTCACACTCCATCCGTCCACCCATCCATCCGTCCATCCGTCCATCCATCCGTCCTTCCATCCATCATTTATCCTGAACGGAGTCACAGGGAAACCCATTCAACATTTTTCAATTTTTTGGTGAATTTTTTGGAAGACATTAAAAACAGCAGTGTAGTAAACCAGTGGATCAACACAGATGGTCTTTATAATTTCAGGACATTTCAGGCTCTTATCAGTAATACTTTCAGGTTGGGGGGAAAGAAGTTGGAAATTACCGGCAACCCTTTAGTTGCTTACTTACATACTGAACTGATATGATCATTTTTGTGCAGAAAAACACATCAACATTAATTTCATTATTTCCACTGAAAAGGTGACAGATATTTATTATCAAGCTTGGAAGTCAGAGAACAGCAAAAGTATGGCTCTTCCATGGTGTCAAAAATTATCCTGAGTGTTTGCTATTTAATTACCATTTCTGACTGAAAAATCAAATTACTCCTCACATTGTCAATTCATTTTATGGCAAAACTGGGAAAAAAAAAGCTAATTTCGAAATTTGGCCACTCAGTTCATTCATGTGAATGTCGAATTGCCGCTTTGCACAAGCTCTATTGCTCATGTGGAGGCGGGAATGGACGTGTGATCCAGTGTTTTCCCAGAATGTGGCGGGTACACGCTACCCTGTTAGAGAGCCAATGCTCCTGTATATTCAGTGGCTGGGAAGTTCTGAGCCGCAGACATTAGCAGAAAGCGTCGTCTTTGTCTGATGCGGGTGACTCCGGCTGTGATACTTCAAAGATCCGCTCCGGGGAAGCCGCTCCTCTCCTCGATCTGAGTATCCGGAGCGTCTCTGCCAGCTGGCCCTCCAGGGCGGCCATCCGGCCACTGAGGGCACTGATGTCTTCTTTGAGTTCGCGCTTGAGCTCCAGGAAGGAAGCCTGGATGGTGTGTTCGGGGATGGGGCAGAAGGCCTGCTTCAGCCCAGGCTGCACGGGGCTACGGTCCTGGGGGCTCCGCACCTCTCCCACGTTGTCTAACCGCAGGTCACTTTTGGTGATCCCACTGTCGCACGAGTCCGTCTTCTTCAGGGAGGCCTCTTCTTGTGACTTAGTTCTATCCGGAAGAGTTTCCAGAGACTCGGCTTTGGACACCTTGCCCCAGTTCTCCCCGCTCACCACCGCCTCCTTGAACCGCCCCCAGCCTTTTCCCTTCGCAGGCTCCGTGGCCTTCCTGCCCCCGGAGATGACGGAGGAGTTCAGTGCCGGGGTCTGCGGCTTGACGGAGGGCGCGGAGGCGGGGGCGGAGCAGGGGATGCTGGATGCGGAGGTGATGGGGCTCTCCGTCTCGGTGACCAGGCTGGTGGAGGCGAGCACGGCGCGGTCGTCGTCCTGGAGGACGCGCAGGGTGCCGCTCTCCGGGTCGAGCTCCTCTTTGGCCGCCTGCTCCGCCGCCAGCCTCCGCGCCTCCCTCTGCTGCCGGAACCGCTGGAACAGCCTCCGTACGGGATGGTCGGGGGGCAGGTTCAGGGGGGCCTCGTTCTTCCTCCGCAGACGCTCCTCCTCCTCACGCTTAACGTCGCTGATCTTGCGGAAGATCATCTGCAACGACACGACGACGACACTGAAGGCAGCCTGTCATACACACGACAGCGTTATTATAAACCAGCCGACATGAAACAGGCAGCGGAGCCCGGAGTGGAGGCTGTACAGTCACAACAATCACAGGACGCACGCACACAAATTTATATAAGGGCAAAAATGGGAGAATGTTAGTTTAATTATATCGTAGAGTCATCAAGGGGGCCCACGGCATATTTAAAGACGGCACACACCCCCAGCACATCGTGTTCACACCGCTCCCCTCAGGAAGACACCACAGAAACGTAAAGTCACGCACCAGAAGACTGACGAAAAGCTTTTTCCCTCAGGCAATCAGACTCTAGAACAATGCTAAAAGCTCAAGTTAATCTGACCCCATATTCATATCCAACTCGTATTGTATGTCATTTAGCATTGCGCACAAATTATTCTTATATTTTTATCATTTTTAAAAAAAAAAATTTCGAAAGGGAGCAAGCAAAGTATAAATTTCATTACATGGTTCTAACATGTACATGTTTTTACTGTGTATATGACACTAAACGTCTTGACTTGACTAGTTTAGTTAGCTTAGGGTGACCAGATTCGCCATGCCAGGGAGACTCTTTGAGCTGCTTCAAGTCTTACAAACTGCTTTAAAACTGAAAGGCTCCTGTGATTGGCTAAACAGTTCGGTGATTCTTGTGCTTTGACTGGTTTGTTTCCTTGATCAAAAGACTCATCCAGCTGCTTCATATTAACATTAGTGACACGGGCATAATTATAGGAGGCTGACCAATCAGCACACAGCAGGATCTCAGTGCTTAAGTGAAATCCAGGTCTTTTTAATTGAAATGGTAGCTTACAGACCTTGTCCTAGCTCAGGGGTAGGGAACCTGACCCATGGAGGGCCGGTGTGGGTTTTTGGGATGGCCTCTCAATCAGCCAATGACAGTGGGTCCCCAGGACTGGAGCTGAGAACCGCTGATTTATTATTGGCTGACTGAGAGGTCATCTCAAAAATCCACACCCACACCGGCTCTCCATGGATCAGGTCCCTCACCCCTGTCCTAGCTCAAAGCGTCCTCCCTGACATGGTCACCCTAAGCTAGTTGTTCTATTCTCATGAAGTTTGTATGGTGGGACACACCATATTTTACCAGGCTGTGAATGATAAAAGAACAGGAGATATTCTGACACTTGTCAAACACTGGCCAGTAAAACCAGCAGCAGTGTCCATGCCTGTCAAACACTGGCCAGTAAAACCAGCAGCAGTGTCCATGCCTGTCAAACACTGGCCAGTAAAACCAGCAGCAGTGTCCATGCCTGTCAAACACTGGCCAGTAAAACCAGCAGCAATGCTCATGCCTCTCAAAAACTGGCCAGTAAAACCCGCAGCAGTGCTAATACCTGTCAGGCACTGGCCAGTAAAACCAGCAGAAGGTCTAATTACAGTCACACACTGGCCAGTTAAACCAGCAGTAGAGCTCACACCAGAATGAAGCCGGCATATGGACAGATACTATAAAGCATCAGGATGCATCATGGTCACACACGAGCTGTAGCCCCTTAGCTCCTCATTACATTTTGAGGAGATTCAGTATAAATACCATATTTAAGCAAGTTAATACACTCTGCTTCACGGCCAAACGTGTGACACTGCAGTTAAAACAAAACCTGAATCTCATTCTCCTGGCCAGAGCTGCTTTGGTCGTGAAGTTGGTTGTGAGATCGGCTCTCTTTGGGGTTTTTACAGGAAGCTTCCCACGGACAGCTGTGGGCAGATAAGACCCTGAAACCGTCTCAAACACCCCTCAGCCTGCGGCTTGGCCACAAAATCACAGCTGAGTCGTCAGCACAGGTTTAGGATCAACGGTGATCAGTCAGCAACGCAGCTGACCCAATCAGAATGAGCGTCACTGTCTTCCTGGTGAATTTCCAGCTGAAATAATACAGCAAAAGTGAATATAAAAACACTTAAAAAGCACAGGCTGCAAATGTATGTTTTCACGAGAGTAATGCATATTTCTTAAAACATAAAAAATCCTGAATGGGTTTCATCTATCCATCCATCGCCAGGGTCACATGGCCCTGGATGAGACGCCAATCACAGACATGAAATGAATTCTTTTGTCTCCTTCAGAAGAGAAAGGGACAGAAGACACGGTCAGTAGAGAAAGGGACAGAAGACACGGTCAGAAGAGAAAAGGACAGAAGACACGGTCAATAGAGAAAAGGACAGAAGACACGGTCAGAAGAGAAAGGGACAGAAGACACGGTCAGACGGGAAAGGGACAGAAGACACGGTCAGAAGAGAAAAGGACAGAAGACACAGTCAGATGGGAAAGGGACAGAAGACACGGTCAGAAGGGTAAAGGGACAGAAGACACGGTCAGAAGAGAAAAGGACAGAAGACACGGTCAGATGGGAAAGGGACAGAAGACACGGTCAACAGAGAAAGGGACAGAAGACACGGTCAAAAGAGAAAAGGACAGAAGACACGGTCAGAAGGGTAAAGGGACAGAAGACACGGTCAAAGGGTAAAGGGACAGAAGACACGGTCAGA
>JABFEA020000044.1:18328761-18339151 GCA_019775915.2 Cyphomyrus plagiostoma
AGGGACAGAAGACACGGTCAGAAGGGTAAAGGGACAGAAGACACGGTCAAAGGGTAAAGGGACAGAAGACACGGTCAACAGAGAAAGGGACAGAATACACGGTTAGAAGAGAGAAGGACAGAAGACACGGTCAGAAGGGAAAAGGACAGAAGACACGGTCAATAGAGAAAAGGACAGAAGACACGGTCAACAGAGAAAGGGACAGAAGACACGGTCAGAAGGGTAAGGGGACAGAAGACACGGTCAGAAGAGAAAAGGACAGAAGACACGGTCAACAGAGAAAGGGACAGAAGACACGGTCAGAAGGGTAAAGGGACAGAAGACACGGTCAAAGGGTAAAGGGACAGAAGACACGGTCAGACGGGAAAGGGACAGAAGACACGGTCAAAGGGCCATTTCTTCGTGTCCCACATGCTGCTGAGTACATGTGTCACTGAGAAAATCACATTTTCAGCCAGATATAGTAAGAATTACCACACTTTACTTCTCTCTCCATTCTATTTGTGCAAGTGGCTCCAGGTTATTATTTTCTGAAATATAAAAGAATATATATATACTCCAGTTGTCTGATTCAGCATCTGTTTTTTCTCCTGTCTAAAACAATGTCCTTGAGGATTGTGTTCTGGTCGGATCCGCAGCACTGAACCATCTTCTGAGGTTTTCATGATTCTGATACATAGATTCTGTGTAATCTAAAGTTTTAAATAATACATCAATTATAATTGTTCATTATATAATAGTTTCTTTTGTTGGAGTAAACAAATAAGTAAGTAATACTTAGGATTAAATGTATTTTTTGTATCCTATCAAATGCTCCACAGGGATAACAGTTCATGGACAAGCATTTCCCTCTGATGGATGTCTAAGTGTGTTGCAGTTTCATCTTTAAAAGAAGACCATTTCACTGACAGCCATTTTACTTCACTTTCTTTGCTGGACAGTTAACGTAAAAGATGGGCTACTCAGTTCATCTGTACAGTTATTTATAATAATGATTTACCAGTAAACACCAGCTCTAGTTCTGGGCCTTTGAGCTGCGCCTTCCCTCGGTGTGTGTGGAGTTTGTTTGCCCTCCCTCTCTCATGCACGTTTTCTGCCACAATCCAAAGACATATATAATGAGGAGTTTATATATCCCAGAGGTCTGCAACTCTGGTCCTGGAGAGCTACTATCCAGAAGGTTTTCCATCCTACCTGGCTTCTGACGAGCAACACCTGTTCTCAGATAATTTCCAGAAACAGTTAATGGTTCATCAGAAGCCAAGTGGGACAGAAAACCTACTGGACAGTAGCTCTCTAGGACTGGAGTTGGAGACCCCTGTAGTCAATGCAGTCAATGGTGTTTATGCGACCGAAAATATCTTGGTAACGACAGCAGTTATGGGAGAATGGTCAGACTCATTACAGTTACCGCAAGTGCAATATCTCAGTGATGTACAGGAAAGGTGACCTTTGAAGCTGTTCTGGACACAAAAGTGGTCCTACCAGGAACTAGCTGGGTGTACCTAATAAAATGAACACTGAGTGTTAGTGTATTTGTATGTGCAAACCTTTTGATTATAGTGCTTTCTATTTTAATATAAAGTGACAGGTTACGCTGTTTGCAGCTGTTGAAGATGGAGGAATTAAAATGTTTGCATCTGCAGATTTTAAGTGAACAGACTTATTTTTAATCAATGCATTAGCAGAGTTTATGTACTCAGACAATCACCTTTTGCCAATGGAAAAATAATTTGAGATCTATTTGCTTTTTTATTAATACTTCAAGTCACCAGCTGGGTACTCTGGGGAAATGACAAACTGACTGACAACATTTTATATTTCAGGGTTTAACTGATTTATTTATGCATCGGAACAGCGTACCTCTAGCCTTAGCGAGGGGCTAATGAGGCAGTGATGTCATGGCCACGGATTGGGGTGAAGACAGGGCCCCCCTGACGAGGCTCCACACATGCCACAGGGAGCCGCGCTGCATGGATAATTAATCTGCTAGGTCATGCTCAGAAGCATGAAGAATAAAATTGGTGCTAATGTTCATCTATCTTTCATCTTCCCTGACCATTTGTCCAGTAGAGGGCAGTGATGAGCCTGTGGCCCCTCCCAGTCTGCACAGTGCTGGGGTCACCTTTAACTGGATGCCAGTTCATCATGTTCACTTCAATGGATTAGCCCGCGTTTAGGGATATACCAGGGCTTTTACTATATAATGGTATTGAAAGGGCTGATTTGGAACATTCATTGAAATCATCTGGTCACAGTTACACCAGAGTTTTTCGCATTTTTACATTTTTATGAAGATGTTCTGGAAATCATCTCACAACCCTTTGGGACGTCCTGTATTAACATACTGCATTAAAATAGTAAAAATGGAATAAATTAATTAAAAATAGAGCAGTTCCACGTGGAAAGTGACACATGACGATCCTGATTACAGCACAGCATGAGAGCAGGGACAGTGTTCCCAGCATGCTTTGCGTATTGACGAATGTCATGCGAGGAGAAGCAGAAGCTGAGGGGATCTCTGTCTGCGGGGAGTGGCTGGTCCTCTTTAAAACACGCTGACGGGCAAATGCTGCTGCTGGTCGAGCCACAGCCCAGCCAATCGTGTGCCTCCCTGCATGACTCAGTGCTTTTAATTCCTTTAGGTTTGGTGGTCTGTGGTTTTTGGTTGAGTGGTCTGAGTTAGACCATAATTACCTTCTTAGCAGGGAATCTTCTGGTCACTGTACCAGATAATGCACGTGACAAATGATGACCTCAATTCCTTCAATATTTCACAGGAGATATTAAGAAAATTATGTTTTTTAATTCCAAATTAACATGGTCATTAATTTGGTATACTCAAAAAGAGGACTTCAAAAGTGGGAAGAAGATTTTAAAGTATTTTTAGCAATGAATACTTCCAGAACAGATTTCTCTGATACATTTTATGACAAACTCGTTCTCCTGGTTTTGAACTTGACTATCGTAATGAATGCAGGGTCCTGACACAAGACGATTATGGTCCTACATATAAACGTTAACATGCAGGTTAGGCCTTAATCTCCATGGTAACACCTTTGAACATGCTGTAGGTATGTGAACGCCTCGCTAGTTCCTCCAAATGCTCCCCTTCTCAGCCCTTAGCGGGAGATTGTGCCGCTGTCTATTTCACTGACCAGCCGTTTTTCATGATTTGACACAACATGGTATCACCTATTGCTTTTGTTAGTGATTTGTAACCTAAGAAAGTATCCTGCTTTCAAACCGGACCATGCTCTCCACGGATGCCTGTTCCCTTTTTAAGGCTTTCAGAAGCTTTTTGCTCCATAACTTGCTACTCTGCTTTACATCCACAGCTTAAATATCAGTATTAAACTCTGTGAACAAACATGCAGATGAAATATACCTGCAGTAAACAGAAAAAAAAGAATGTTATGGGGAAGAAATGAATAAATGTGTTAGCGATATCTCCCGGATAACCAAGAACGATGGCTACCCCCGAATGACACGTACCAAAATTGCAGGTCGTGGCACATGATGGATTGGGGGGGTGAAGAGGGGGTGGAGCCAAGAAAAGCTGGGCAGGTTTGAGAGGAACAAAATGGTGGGTGCAGATACGAAAGCTTCATCTTGTGGGTGAAAAGAACTGTGATGCTGTCAACAGGCAAAAGCAGTCAGCTGACTCCCCCCCACACACACCCCTCCCTCTACATTGAAATATGCAAATATATTCACAGATCTCCCTGACAAAGTATGTCATTATCTGAAGTTGTGCACTTTGAACCACAATAAATGCAAGAAAAAAAACCCGCCCCAGCGGTGAATGTTAATCATGATTCAGATTAGTGTGCCTGAAATATTAATGCAATCCTTGGGGCATCAGCTATGGCTTTGCACCTTTAACCAACTATAAACTGGATACTGATACTTCCTGAAAGCAAATTAGTGAGTTGTTTCTCAGAGGTGTAGAGTTTCATTTAATTTACTCAAGAAACGTTATTGCTTTACAAAGTCCACTAAATATTATGTTTTGTGACAAACTGAAGGTGCCGTGACAAACTCAAGGTGCCGTGACAAACTCAAGGTGTCGTGACAAACTCAAGGTGCCGTGACAAACGCGAATAATAAACAAAAGGCTTTAAAATAAAAGTAAAACAAGGACAGAAAAGTAAAAGGGGTCTAAGTATCAAAATAAAGGTGGAGCTGAGAATATGAACTAAAATATATGTAATAATGGTAAGAAGATGGATGTGTGCAAAGCTAAAAGTGATCAGATGTGGGTGAGATTTGATTATATTATCAGGCTCCATTTCTGTACTTTCCAAGTCAGTGTTTCCCATTCAGGTCCTTGGGGACTCACAGTCAGCCCACATTTCTGCTCCTTCACAGCTCCCCGCTGTTACGTCCAGTGCCATCCGCTCCTCCTGTGTGCCACGCCCACCTCGTTTACCTCCTGTGATTGCCCATTGTGTTCACCTGTGTGGCGTTGTCGCACACCTGTCCTGTGCCTGTCTAATGTATTTAGGTCTACGTCTGCATCTCTTCCGGCAGACGCGGCATTCTGTTGCGTATACGGGTAGTGCAGGACGGCGAAGGAGGTAACATCCGCCAGACAGTCCACATTTTTGCTCCCTCCCAGCTCCCTACCAGACTTTACACATTTTTGCTCCTTCCCTGCTCCCTGCCAGACAGTCCACATTTTTGCTCCCACCTAGCTCCCTGCCACATAGTCCACATTTTTGCTCCCACCCAGCTCCCTACCAGACAGTCCACATTTTTGCTCCCTCCCGGCTTCCTACCAGACAGTCCACATTTTTGCTCCCTGCCAGACTTTCCACATTTTTGCTCTCTCCCAGCTCCCTGCCAGAAAGTCCACATTGTTGCTACCTCCCAGCTCCCTACCAGACAGTCGACATTTTTGCTCCTTCCCAGCTCCCTGCCACACAGTCCACATTTATGCTCCTTTCCCAGCTCCGTATCAGACAGTCCACATTTTTGCTCCCTCCCAGTACCCTACCAGAGAGTCCACATTTTTGCTCCCTCCCAGCTCCCTGCCAGACAGTACACATTTTTGGTCCCTCCTGGCTCCCTACCAGACAGTCCACATTTTTGCTCCCATCCAGCTCCCTGCCAGACAGTCCACATTTTTGCTCCCTCCCAGCTCCCTGTCAGACAGTCCACATTTTTGTTCCCTCACAGCTACCTGCCAGACAGTTGGGGTTGGAAAACGGTGCTCTAAGTGATTGGAACTGCACCAAAAGTCTAAAGGAAGGCTTAGGAAAAGCAGGTATATTTACCCCTCAATGAACTGCGGATGGCAGGCAGCCTTGAACATGACAGGAATGGAGGAGCATGAGAGAATCATTACAAAGAAGCCCCGCCCTTAGGAGAGCTAAGGATGAGGTCAGGAGGGTCACCCTCACAGCCAAGACACGAAACAGCATCCCTGCCTGTTACCACCAGGGGATACAGAGCAGAAGCTCAAATGGAAAATAGTGCTCTGACCATCCTGCTGACCCTTAGCAGAGCCTCCCAGGGAGTCCCTGAGTTCACAGGCTCTAAAAGCGGCAGCAGGGAAGATGTGGTGGGTGAGTGACTCAGTGGGCTAAGTCTCTATGCCTGTGACCAGGAGATTACTAGTTCAAGCTCCCTCAGAACAGTCTCACGTGTGTGGGTCCTTGACCTTGTGGATGATTTCATTTGAATATTTTTCATTTATGGAGGGAAATTTAGGTGAAAAGGCAGAAGGACCCTGATTAGTTGTGGCTTAGATAAGGAAATCAGAATATCTCAAGGGCTTTGAATCTTTTGCACACATAGATGAAGTCCAAACAGCATGTCTCTCATGGCTAGAGGATGTGGTGTGGCGTTATCTCAGTTATCTGCAGAGAAGAACACATTTAGAGCACTAAAGTGAAAAGTCCATGGGACTTTATTTACAAGTATAGTTTGGTGTAGTTTAGATCACTCTTCTCTTGAATTGCCAGCCATGACTGTGGGGAGTGTCACAAGACCTCCTTCCCTTGGGTTTGAAGTGTGATCCACTCTTCTGAACCGGGTTGACTTGTTGATGCTAATATTGCTGGCCTGCTCTACCCAAAAATGTGTCATTTAACTCATCAAATGACAGTTAGTAGTATCACGGGCAACTGTCAGCCATGTTGACGATCTGCATAATCACACAAATATTTTCTATTGGAATGTCAATAAAACATCCACCGGACCGTAGTGCCAAGCTTAGGCCAGTAAATATGGACTGGGGTGAATGTGGGACACGAGGAGTGGCTGAATGGGCTTTATAAAGGCCAGGATCTGAGTGTGTACTGTCAGGGATGCCAATAGAGATGTTGGACCCCCAACCCAGATGAATGGGAAAATGTTCCCAATTATTCAGGGCTGCCGTAACTCAAGGGCCCTTGGAGTCGTCCCACTTTCCTCCTCCTCACGGCCCCCAGCGTACTGGACTGATGCTTTTGTGTTGGTGAAGAGGACTGGATCTAAGACTCAGCAGGGCTCAGACAAGAAGACATTTCAACTTTCCCTCACACTCTCTCTCTCTCTCTCTCTCTCTCTCTCTCTCACACACACACACACACACACCATTGGTGAGCCCACTGAGGGCAGTGTGTCACTGCATTGACTGCATGCTAAGAGAATGTAAAGGAATTAAAATCTGTGAAGCTACTGCATGTTCAAGCATATGTGTTTGAAACATATATTCCATTTTCTCTATTAATAATTTATGGTGTAATTTATGTAGGACCCACATGTAAGGCCACAGTGCATCAGGGGCTACCTTCTAGCATATTCTGACAGGATATTTAAAATGGTTTAAAATGTATCTATCCTCCTGGTTTACAGTATTCCTCTGCTGATCATAATCAAACTGGCGTTATGCTGATCCTGACCTACCGAGAAGAAAAGCATTTAAAATCCATTATGCGAAGGACATTATAACCGCTGTGCTGATGCCAGAGCACTCTGCTCATTTATGGTAAGGCATTTAGCCGTCCTTACAGCTTGCTGACACCTGCTACCATCCATTTCCCACTTTCCACTAGTGGAAAAAGGTGCCATCGTGTGTCACAAGGGCCAAAGCCCCTCCACTATTCTGACACAAACCAGACTAACTTTCTCAGACTCTGTGTCAACCTTCTCTCTGCTGTTCAACACCAGCACTGACAACTAATACGCAACATTAATAAATATTGTCCGGCTGCGTCTGTTATTTATCTACTGAATTGCAGTTGTTCCATCATAAGCTAAAAACACATGCTGCGTAAATAGAAATACACATTAAAGAAATAATGTGTTTTCGGAGGAAAGTGGGGCATGAAAAACATGTTATTGCTTATTGGATATTATGATTCTAATGTAATAATGGCATTGCATGAATCATAGACCATGCATTTACAATAAACTGTGTTATTTTGTGTTATTTCCACATAATTAACATTGGACTGGGGTATAATGGCAACTTATAAAGTTATGTGCTTTTAATAAAATAAGAAGATTGCTGAATATAATTATTTACGGTTACAATTCTGATTCATTAAAATGCTAATTAACAGGTGAATTAAAACAAGTGAAAAAACAATAACTAATGAGAAGCCAGTTCAGTTATTTTACTGGGTTCAGGGTTGCCAGATGTGTTCTGTATTTATTGTTTTCTGAGGCACAAATACGTTTCCAAAAGCTACGTGGAGACAGAAGCCCGCTGTGATACATCACATGCTGTTAAGGATCACATGACAGCATCACAAACCTTCAGAGGTGTCACCTCTTTGCATAAGGCATCAGAAGTTGCCAGCAGCAGACACCTCAGAGCTGCACAGTTAAAAACAAAAATAAGACACCATGGGTTTATTAACGAAGAACTCTGGGTTGTGTGGGTATTTTAAGACAAAATATGTTGCAATCATCTTCATGTACAATTTTTATATATCTGAGTAACAACATCAACACGAGGTAAACAGGCTAAAACCTAATGACTCCTCATAACCTGAACAGACGTGAGGAATCCTGAACATCCATTCTACTGATATTCATAACTCCAGAGAGTGAAACGGTATTCAAATCTCACAGTTGTTTAAAATGCTTAAATTACCCAATGGTAATATGATGGTGACCCTCTGCTAGAAGGATATTGAAAGTACACAAACAAACAAACTTCGACTTTAATGCAGACACTTCAAACACCCCAATCATATCACAAAATACTGAAATCACTGAAATCGCATCGCCGGTTTTCTTGTCAGGACATTGCAGGAGCACTTCAATCAGGTTTGTTTTGAAACAGGAGCTGCGAGATTAGGTTACTAATGGCCTGCCCTATGTGGTGGTAAATCAGGGTGCTTTACTGCAGATCGTAGGATGCAGGAGGCAGCGGATGAGACCTTGCACTAAAATAGACTGATAGCCAAACCTAAATAATGAATCACATAAAACACATGGGAAAACACAGCCACCCATGATTATCTGAAAGGATGCAGTGATGATGGATTTATTTTGTAAACAGCGTAATCCATATGTTCTGTATTGTCACCTGTAAATGCCACTTTAAAGAATCTTCACAGCTTGTCCGCGACTCTTTCAGCTTCCCACAACCTGGCTTCCCAGAGTTATCTTGATGCCTTATGCTCAAATACTCCTTCACTGCACAGAATTCGCCAGCTTCCATAAAGTCAGAGTCGGTCCTGCAGGCTAATCCATTATATTAATACAATGAGAAAGTACTGCAGTGTGTTGACATGGCCCACTCCCACGGCACAGCCCAATGATCACCCTTCTACTAAAGCAAACATGAAAATATTATTATTATGATTTTCTAATATAAGTGAAGGCATATATGGTTTCCACAACGATTCACTACTTTTGCTTGTTTTTGTCTCATCCCATAAACACCAGTTGACTCAATGACCGTTTGACCATGTGACGCATAAAACCAATGCAGATTGTGCCTTCCTCTATTTCAAGTTATACTGCTTGGCCGAATGCCGCAAGGTTCCTGCATTAATATTCTCATATTAATGCTTTAGTTTTTTTGTTGAAGAAATGCCTATGAAAGAGGACAAAACACAAAACACACATGTGACACTTCAACAGGGATGTGAATGGTGTCAGGCTTTGAACCTTGACCTCAGTCAGCACTGGGAAACATTCTCACATCTGTGATGCCTTCACTGGAACTCCAACTGTAAGCCAGTGAGGCTGCCGGCTAGATGCCTGTGGATGGGGAGAGGGCCTCAAAAAGGCAGTGAAGGGGCACCAAAATCAAACTATTACTAAAATAAATTATTCATTCTGAAACAGGAACAGTCCAACCCAGGAGTCTGTCCCGCGTTTCAATCTGTCTGAAGAGTATGTCATAAAGGCAATGATGAAGCTTATCTCAGGAAATCCTCATCTCTTCAGCATCGACTGCTGAGACAGTTCCTAACAGAAGGGAGTGTAAATGCTAATGATGCACAGCACTGCAAGGCAGCAGGGTCCTGGAGAGCGTTTGGGCCATTTGAGATGAAGAGCTTCTTTCTTACAAGCCAAGGGCAGGATTTCAACGCATTTTGTGAGTTTTTTGCAAGAAGGCAGAAAAATGGACACTGTTATATTTTTGGGGGATATCACTATACGACGTAAGGAATTCAATTTACAGCTGCAGGGGACGAACCCCTCAGTATGTGATTTGATAACAGCTGTCTGGTCTTTCCAAAGGAATCTTCAAGGCTGATCTGTCAAACTGTGTAAATTTCCCATTGAAACAGTAGAGTTACTGAGAGGGATGTTATACTTCATGTTGATCCTGTGCAGAAATTTCACGGGTCATTCTGACAGTCTTGGAGAACAGATCTTCCTGTTTGTGCAGAATCCATTCATTCCCAAAGATGTTAAGTGATTTTGAAAAGAACCGAAAGAAAGATTCAAGTGGACACATGCTAGAGCTGAAGATGCAGAGAACAGCCTGGGGTGCGTGACGCTCTGGATACAGCTTGTGCCTGACATGAATATTCCTGCCTTTGCCAAAATGGAAGCAGATATATTCACCATGTTGAGCTCTACATACAAATATCTAATCAGGTTGACAAAGGCCTTCTGAGATGCTGGGCTCAATTTATTATTATTTTTTTAAATAACACAACACATAGATATAATGTCCTCTCTAAACCACTTATATTATGATTTTGGTCAAAATATTATAATGTATAATGATATAATATACCTTAAATTTGGCCATTCAATTGGCCAGTGAAATACCCCACTGATTACTTTGATTAGTGTTACGTCCTGCGACGTCCGTCCTGTTTCAGCCCCATGTGTGCCACACCCACCTCGTCACCTCCTGTGATTGCCCAGTGTTTTCACCTGTGTGGCGCTGCCGCTCGCCTGTCGTGTGCTTTGTTTCATGTATTTA
>JABFEA020000044.1:18347391-18365759 GCA_019775915.2 Cyphomyrus plagiostoma
TATATATAAACCTCTGAGTATTGCCTGGTATTAAGACCCTGGGGTGTTATTACCAATAATTTGATCAATTTTACCATGCAGACACTGACAGAACCTTTGTTAGAATGTAAAACGTGGAGATAACGTTCCCTTAACGCTACAGTAAGAACTTCTTTGAGAAGACCTTATGATAGCACTGGCTAAAGTTCTGGGAAGGTTCCCTGTTAGCTGGGGAACCGTCAGCATCAGCAGATTGGAAATGATAATGAACTCAGTGCTGGGCTGATGTGTGAACACACTCTTTACAGCGCTGACGTCAACATCAATAGTATTTATTTGCCGGTATATCACATGACCCCCCCTCCCCCCCACTCGGTGATAGCATGCTTGGAAGGACTCAAACAAAAGCTGCGGAATGCGGGGGCTGCTCAGTGGCCACAGACCCTCTGTCAGATGCTCTGCTCAGGTGTTTCTTTGGCAGAAGTACTTGCTTATGAATCACTCCTCTATTTATCACACACTTTTAAACAGGGCGATTCTGCTTTCTAGCAAAGTATGAATTGCCATAAACGCTACAGCTGAATGACACCATCACCCTGTTCTTTCCACTTAGGCCTGGACTGTGTCTGTCTGAGATTGTTTTTGCCTTTTTATGATAATGTCAGCATTATAATTGTTATGCATGTTTTATTCAAATATATGGCACTTACTTCTCAGCATGTGGTGTATCTAGAGACGTAGATATTTACAACATACACGATTCCTACATGTGTGTAAGTTGGCAAGGAACTTTTTAATTGCTACCTAACTACAATATCAGTCTCAATGACTCTTACACGGCGCCCAGGTTCCACATTTACCATAATGCACCCTGCTACCTGAGAAGGAATTTATGCGCCCCATAAACTCGCCATGAATAGGCACATGATGCATAAAGCACAAAACTTATAAATGGGATTAATGTTCAGTTGGGTGCAGCATTTCCTGCGATGTAACCCAGGAAAGAATTTACACACCGATGGCCAAGAGAAATACCATCCCCCTTAGATGGAGGCATGAAATCACAGGTAGGTAACTCAGGCTCAGAGAGTAAAGGTCCAGACCAAGATTTTGTTTCAGCCAATCAGATGAGTATAAAAAGTCACAGTCACAACGTACTGAAATGGTTGGTTAAAACAAAATGTTGGTCTGGATCTTTACCCTCTGGACCTGAACAACGCACCTCTGCATGATACCTGTAAATGGGATTTTCCTCCAGTAGTTGAATGTATTGTGTGGACAGTGGAAGCACAGTGTATTTGTTAGAGGTGGATAATAGATTCCTTTACGGGTGGCTCAGGAGTTTTAAGAGCTGAAGTGGCTGACATTGCAAACCAGGCCAGTGACACAGGAGGCCCAACTCACCCTCTTCCTCAGGTTGTAGGTCAGCACCAGGTTGCGGGAGAAGTGGTTGGAAAAAGCAGCGTAGAACTCCAGCACCTTCTGCAGAGCATCCCGCTTGATGATGTGGAGGTCGCAGTAGGTCAGCGCTCGCACGTTAGCGCTGGACTGAGCCAGATTCACTTCCTTCCAGAAGATGTCCCCAAAAACATCCCCCTTGCCTGAGGAGACAGTCGGGTTTTCACCCACGGTGACAGTGATATGTCAGGAATGCAAAATTCTAGCATTCAAAGAACAAGAGTCAATTAATTACTGTGTCATTTACAAATCAACTGACAGTTAAGCTTGAGCAAAAAGGAACAAGTAAAATAGCCCAGCACACTGTACGTGCTGGAAAATACAAAATTATTTAGAAAAACTAAATATTAGTACATGTAGTATATTCAGACATAAGATTCACTGTTGCTAATTTTCAGTGTAGTTGAGTAAGCCAGCCAGAAGGGGGCGTTACACACAGCTACTTGCTCTATAGTTTGTATATAACATCTGCACACAGGTGGCACTAGCTGAAGGAGTCCGGAGAGCCACTATAACCTAAGAAAACTATGAAACGTAAGTCTTTGATTCCCAATATCTGATCATTCATCTTAATAAACAGGCCAACACCCCCCCCAGGAAAAGTCACCATGGGCCCAATATCAGGCCTTTTAGTGAGTAATGATGTTATAAAGGCTGCTCTGGGAGCCAGAAGTCCAACAGCAAGAGCAGTGAGTCAAACATCACCAGCCAGAGGCCAAGGACCCTGGGAGCAGGGACGGATTACGGACCTGGCCAGCGGGGCCGCTGCCCAGGGGCCCTTGGGGTGCAGGTGGCCCGTGGGGCCCCTATCCGAAAACAATTTGCAACGCTCATAAATAATGTATTTTCGTTTGTCTATTTTAGAGGGCCTACATTCTTTGATCCTCTGCCTATAAGGGCCCCTGACCCTATAGGGGCTCTGATGGAAACATGGAGGGAGGGCGTTTGGATGCCAAGGGCCCTTGAATTGTGGTGGTTGTGGTGGTGGTGCTGGTGGTGCGGGGGGGGGGGGGGCCCTCGCGAACGTTTTGCCCAGGGACCCACACAACCCATAATCCGTCCCTGCCTGGGAGGATTACCTTTCGTTTTGTTTTATTCTATAAGCACATAGACACATAAAAGTATTGTTTTCTTAATGTTAAATAAAATGTCCGATGTTCATTCAAGTCAGAAAATGGAGTTTCATTCAGTTAGTTCAGTAAGGCTCCCAAACACGAATAATTTCTCTAAAAACACAGTTTTACTGTTGAGCCTGCCCATGTCACCAGTAAGAGCTTGAGACAACATTCAACACGTTCAACATTCAACAGTCCTTATACTAATTAGACCTGACACACCCCATTGGTTATTTCATTTGCAGGAAGTGACTGTGGACAAAGACTGCGACTTCCTGGGCATGCAGTCTTCAAGCACCTGCAACTGTCAATTTTGCTTTGGCACCAATGACTGATTAGAAGTCGCATCTAATTTGTTTGTTTTTCTGTGTCGACCCTTCACTGTAGGCTGTGTCGTTCAACTCAATTCATACTTTTGCATTGGCGTTTGATGGTATGTAAGATTGATGAGCTTAATGTGGCACAAGGAAGGGGGACTTTTCTGTGCTGATATGACAACCGAGAGAGATGGATGAAGAGATTAATCGTAAATAGTTATTTTGTAAATAGTTACAAAATATCATCATTACATCATCCTCTGTAATTCTGGAAGACTGTAATGGTCCATGGAAAGCACTGCAATCAGTATTTCTTCCCAGCACTGACCAAGCAAACCAATAAGAATTGTTGGGGTCCACGTCGACACAATGCGTAACTACATTTTTGGTGGTGCACGTTAGCCTACGTTGTAACTATGTGTCAGGCTTGACGCAGGAGGATAAATCAGCCTAAGGCTCTGGGCTTGGAACATTAAAACTGACAAAGAACTTTGTCAAAACCTGCCCGGCAGTGTTTGGTTAAATAGAATAGTGATCTTTCATTTGTCCCTGTGGAGAAACTGGGTTGTATCTGATCTTACTCTACATGAGACACACAGACATACAGACTGGTAAAGCAAGCTTGGGGTGAGAGAGCAGGCTCAACCAGCATTCAGCAGCCCTGGGAAATTTGGGGTTGAGACCCTTGCTGGGACTGTGTCCATGTCACCTTACTCATATCCTTGGTGACCACGTGACATATAATTTGCCACTTGTTTTGAATATGCTTGAGGAGACACAGGATCTGAAAGCCCCAGTCTTTTTACGTTGTCACCATCAAGATTACATCTTTCCTGATGGCCCTACAAAATTGTACAGATCTACAGCAGTGTTACCTAATCCGGTCCTCGGGGACCCACAGACAGTCCGTGTTTTTGCTCCCGCATGTGGACTGTCTGGTAGGGAGCTTGGAGGGAGCAAAAACATGGTCTGGCCGTGGGTCCCCGAGGACTGGATTGAGAAACACTGCCCTACAGTGCAGGTACCAGAGTAAAACACCCAAGTGTTACAGCTGACAATGGGCTGACGGTTACATTTTTCCATCTACGACACATGGCCAGGGTTAGAAGGCAGTTGTGCAGGAGTGAATTGAGGGATGCATCTGCAGAAAGCCTGGTTTCTGCATTCATTACCTTGACACTAACAGCCTCTTGCTATACAGGGACACATTAATCACGCACCTGCCTCGCATTATGGCCGACTGCCAGATTTGGAGCAGAATATGAAGCATCACTTTAAACCCTTAAACAGACTAATCCCAATGCATCTTGGGTAAGTACCACTTCCATATACTCCAGCTCTGTTTTGTCATCCATAATCTACCAGATCATGATTCAGGATTCAGATACGCTCCTCATATTTAAGTCTAGATTTAGCTCTCCAGTCTGGCCTTTAGCTACAAAAGCTGAAAGGACGCAAGCTCTTTGCGAGGCAGGCAGCCCGTGCTGCTAGCCTAATGCCGCATGCGATTGCACCCTAAGTGATCGCCTCTCGATTTGTTGACAGTCTCAGGTCTTTCTCGTGGCTGTACATTTCAGCTGCCTTTTCATCTTTATGCTCTAATTTATCATGCCAGTTTTGAGTTGTGTATCTCTGTTTCTGTACAGCCTAAACTACATCCCAGCACAATCCAAATCCGCTTTTTCGACGTTCTCTACTCTGTCTCCCATGTAGCCGTGAGATAACAGACTTTTAGCTGGTCCCAGATGGCCGGCCTGTGAATAGTATTTAGAGAAAAGTTCCACGTGTTGCCATTGTACTGACACAGATATCAGCATTGAGCAGCTCTGATCTGGGCCATTTCCATCCATACCGTACATTACTGCAATAAAACTAACACATTTTATGGAAAGCTCCTTTAAAAATTCGATTAAACTGTTATTTAAATGAACAATAATGCAACATTTAAAAGAAAGGAGCCTAAAGTTGAATTCTGGCACATTCACTCTGTGGTGTTTTGATTTTGGGGATTGTGAGTACAGTGCTGATTTTCACAGAATGTAACTGTAATCTCTGCAGGACATCTGATTTAAAGAAACAGAACATTTAATAGGAAACAAGCCATTAATTAGGATTTGAACCACAAGGACAGCAAGTACTTTTCTTATAAAATATCTCTCTATATATTTTACATCCAGTCAACCCCAATGTTCTGATTGATAACTTGCCATTAAAACTTTCCTTCCTTTATTTTGACTTCCAAGCCACTCATATAACAGCCTGGAAACTGCTAGATGGAAACAACAAAGGACGCCGTTGGGAGACACAGCAGGCCTGCCAGCCCTCACAGCAGACCTGCCAGCCCCGACCAGGCACTCCATTATCGTATCAGGGCTACGGTGCAGCCAAGAGGCCAATCGATACACCCTGCGCTCTGCAGAGAGGTTATGCTCAGTCTGTCATATAAAATATCTGGGTACTGTAAAATCATAGATCTACAACAAAGTAATAGAGTTCCCCCAATAAGGCATGCTGAGACCAAAATCACATAGACTTTATCAGGTACACCCAGGTACTGCTGGGTAGGACTCACTTTGTCTCCAGAGGCACATCAATGGCAGATGAGTTTGAAGAAGCCTTTTTACACATCTTCTGCTCTACTGAGTTGATTTTTGCACTTGTGGTTTTCCTGTTCGCTTTAAGAAGTCTGGTCATTCTGCTCAGACCTCTTATTAACGAGGTGTTTTTTTGCCACAGAACTGTCACAGTCTAGATGCTTTTTGTTTATCGCACTATTCAATGTAAACTTTAGACACTGTAGTGCTGAAAATCCCAAGAAATTTGCCGTTTCTGATATTGTGGAACCACCATGCGTGACAGCAACAATCACACCACGTTAAAACCACATAGATCAGGCGTCTTAGCCATTGTAATGCCTAGCTGAGCAGTGAGTGAACTACTTGATCTCACTGGTGTGCTGTATGTATTTGGTTACAGTCACTGGATAGTTTGGCTGTTGGGATGGGAAAGGTATAACTAGTAAGATTCAGTTTCTGAACAAGAACACGTCAAGTTAACATCATTTTATTGGTTAATGATGTAGTAGTACACACTTACTTAATGCCTTAATTAACCAGTAACTAAGTGTTTTTTAAGTACCAATCCCAAGTTTATTCACCATTAATCAATCATGACAGTTCACATATTACATGGGAGAGCTATATTAGTTCATCATTTGTTCTTGAGTATTAAATGAGTTAAGTAATTTTTGCCCCCTCAAGTGACATCTCATCATTATTAACTAATGAGTTAACTGTTAACTAGTATAGTTCCTGAATAGAATACATGAACTGTCATCAGTCATTAATGATGAAGCATGGGATCAGTAATAATACTAGTTACTGGTTAAATAATGCATTAAGTAAGTAAGTACTGCTACATTATTTGTGTCCCTTCAAGAAAAATGTGACCATTTATATTAATACGAACATAATTATTTTTATAAGAATATTATATGAATATTACACATTGAATGTTTTCAGTGCTGAATTCATTTAAAATTTCAAAGTGGTTATGTAAAGATTATGGACCTTAAAAGTAAACAGATTTTGAGTAAGTGCTAGCAGGTAAAACAGCACAGGTCAGATCAGTCGTGGTTCTACTGCATGTGCTGGGAATGTGTCTTTGGAGGTCAGCGAGTAACGTGAAACCTCAAAAGGTTGGGGGTGACACAGCAGAGAGGACGAGAGACAGACTGTTGTGGTTTGGCCGTACCGCGTGACCCCTGCGTGTCTGTGCAGTGTCTCCATCCTGTCTCCCTCGCCAGCACCGACTGCTGCATGAAACGAAACAGCTGGCCAACTCCAAGGCTATACATAAGGGCTCTGTCGTGTACTGTCATATTTTTACATTGAGCCCAGTTGATGAAAGTGTCAAGAAGAATTCTGGAGGATGACAGTTACAAAGGAAAATTAAAAATAATTGTCCACTGGATGTCATATTGTCCATCATTTCTTTCATAGTCCACTTAATATGTAACAAAAGGGAATTAGTGATAGGAATTAGGATCTATAACCTTAGTTCTGTTTGATTCTCCAGCAACTGTGCTTGTGTCAGACAGAAAGTTCATTTGCAAACAGGAAATGGATCATCTGAATAACTTGGAGGCATGTTCTTTCAATTAACTGATGTTTCTACTGGATTTTCATGGATGACTTTCAAACACATGCAGTGTTACTGAATTATACTACAGAACATGTTGTGTACTTTTACACAGTGCTTTAATTATATTATATTGGTTCTGGGCGCCCCAACAGGTGGCTGCCCTTCTCAGACAGCTTACTCCACAAAGAGCAAGTTGAGGGAGGCAGGGATCAATAAAGTACCAATTATTATTATCATAAATACACCTGGTAAAATACTAATTGGGAAAAAGAAAGAGACCTAAGTTAATATAAGATTTGTTTTTTTTAATTTGTTTCTTGTACATCACAATCTGTGATAATTCACTGTTTGTTGTGCTTTTTCATATCTCATAATGTTGTTTTTCCTGTTTCCTGTAGCAGTAATTTCCATCAGATAACTTCAGGTTTATGGTGTTTTACTGTTTCCATTTCCCTGACCTTCCGGACACACAGCAAACGTACAATTCGTCATCTAGACTGGTATCTCTCAGGGACCCCTGACAGCTCATATTTGTGATCCTTCTCAGCTCCCAGCTCACCTGTGCCAGTTATATATCGATTGTTTGGAGGGGGCAAAAATTTGGACTGTCTTGGGGGACCCCGAGGATCAGGTTGAGAGATACTGGTCTACAGGACTCTTTACCTTTTCAAATAGGAATCATGAGGAAGGAACAGGAAGTCAGACAGCAGGTAATGGGTCTTGTAAAGTATACATAATTACGCTGGAATGTGATTTGAAACCCATCTACTGACAGAAGATTTTTAGGAATACTAAGAGTAAGTATTTCCCGAGCTCAGAAACATACAATTTTCAGACAGTGTAAATTTTACTACAGAGTGCAGAATAAATTGCAACATTACTACCTCTAGGTGGGTGCCAACAGTAATTCATGTTCACCTCAGTTCAAAAGTACACAATTTAATTTAAGATAACACTTAACATTTTATTGGGGTGAAATTTTAAAACCTCACATTATCATCTAAATACTTTACTCTTTTAAGTCGAAACAATCTGGATGGATTTTCTGTGCTGGCTGGTGGTTGTTTTATATGATGCCCTTGTGGTTAGTAACAGACGGGACAGAGCTGTGGGTAATGATGCGGAAACGGCCCCCCAGGAGGGACACCCCAGCACTGGTGAGCCTCTCATTTATGCGGTGGGTGTAACGCTGGGACAGGACTCTGAGGAAGCTGCTGCCCAGGATCTGCTGTCCATCTTAAATCCAGCTTTATTATAATCCATCTATGGCAATAACCATCTGTAACGGCTCTCTATGCAGGAAGAGAAGTCTCCTTCTATCAGGAAACACATAATTTAATGTACATTTACATTAGCATGCTTGTGCGTACGCGTTTTTGTAATCTGTCATTTGGTGTTAAGCCTATCCTTATGCCGACCTCGTGTCTCTGTGTTCCTGCCATTTATGTGGCTATCGCAACACAGAAATATCACCTTGGGGATAAATAATCTGACTCTCAATCTATCCATCCATTTACTGTACCCACTTGTCCTGTTCAAGGCAGGGAACAAGCAGGATGGGGGGCCAGCCCATCACAGCACACACTCATACGCCATTCATTCACACATGCATACCTATGGGAAATGAGCTTCAGCATGTCTTAGGACTGTGGGGGGAAGCCAAGGTACCTGGAGGAAACCCCACAACGACACGGGGAGAACATGCAAACTCCACACCCACGCAGCCATGAAGGATTATTATTATCATTATTATGAATATTCAAATTAACACAGTTGTGCATATAATTACTTATAAAAAAAAATAATTATATATACAACATACTTATCCACAATTCACTGACATTTTCATCCGATGAAGATTCTGAGAGAGCAATATGACAGACGGAGTACTGACCGAGAATGGCGACGATCTCGTCATCTTGGATAACCTCCAGGGAGCCAGACACCACGAAGCAGAGGCTGTCCACGCTCTCGCCCACATGGAAGATGAGGTCGCCAGGGGCAGAGTGCACCGTCTGGAACTCCATGGCCAGTGCCCGCAGGCAGCCGTCGCTGGCCAACCGGAAGGCGGGGTGCTCCTTGAACACCTTCCTGTTGAGGTGCACGCAGATATCCGCTCTCATGTCTTTCGGGCAGATCTGTAAGACCTGCGTGAGGAGAGGACAGCGGGTCGTCCATGAAGAGAGCAGCCTCTGAGCCCTGCTGCACAGATCACGCTGGGGTTCACTGCAGACACACCACTAACTCTGCGTGCAGAAAATGGGATTCCTGGGCATCCCCAGATAGACTGAACCTCATGATATAGTCATTTCAGGTTCTCTCCTACTTCACCTTCAAGGTCAATATCAGACGGACAATTAATTGATGCGATTTGGACTCCACAGTTACAAATTGTGAATTTGTTAAAATGGCTAAGGTTCAGCTACCAGTGAACACCCAGGTACAGCCAGGCTGAGCTTCCAGTGAACGCCCAGGTACAAGTGTAAGCAGTATTAGAGCAAGAGCTACAAAACATCTTAAGTCAAAACTCCTGAATTCCGACGCTAACTTACTGCAGTTCACTGGGAACAATGGAAAACCAGCCACTAACAGACACTGGTCATGCAGGCAAACCCTCCAAGCAGTTCCAATCTTTTTTGGTTTTTCTGCACCTCAATTCTGGAAGTTCAGACCTCAAAACTCCCCAAAACCCAAAGAGAGACAGAAATGAAGTTGCTTTGGGAGAAATGCTAACAAACTGTAATATTAATAGTAGAGAACATTCTAGAGTGATTCTTGTATGAGCTTTGTTTTATTGCATTGCCAAGGGGAAGGTTGTGTGCATGTACCACATTTGTTGAGGTGCATCAGTGATAACTGTATTTGAAGACCATATTTAATTCATGAGTATTGCACAGCAAACGGTATCTGAATTCAGAATCAATAGGCAGTGACCTCAGTTGACTCAGAGAGGACACTCAGTCATTTTCTCAGTTATTCATGCTACAACGCCAATCTGCAATACTACTAAATACTGCCACACTCAACATATTTAACACAAAAGCTTTTAGCAATACTACTACATACTCCAACGCTCAGCATATTTAACATATATACATTTAATGATACTACTAAATACTGCAACATATATTACATAAATACATTTAACAATGCTAATAAATGCTATAGTTAATATTTGATAAGCTAAAGCCAGAGATATAAAGGAGAGATATGGGTTAGTGATTGTCACTGCTCAGGAAAGGGTTGTCTAGTAACCACGGAGTGCAGAGTAAGGTAACCTGTAAGTGGTGGGGCGATGAGATGTACTTTATCGATCCCCAGAGAGTAATTAGGAACTGACTCAAACAGCAGAAAGTCACGTACATGTTAAATCAATACATGTATTACTAGTATGCAAGTATTTTTACAGTTATGTACCTGTAAGCATGCACTGGTGAAGGCAGGGATAATAAACACATATCAAATAGGTTGCTTTCTATGTGATCATAGTCAACATAGATATTATATAACCTTTGAACAATAAACTGAATAAGAATCTGTTAATGGGAACAATCTTTGTTTGTCCAGAATGAGTTGCTGTTGACCTTTTCAAGTATGCTACTAAAATATCTCAATAACATTTGCTATAGGAAAGTCTATTGCGTGTAAATCAACAAAGAGAGCATGTATGGTTGGGAATGTCTTGGGGTCTCAAAGTACCTTTTCAGTATCTATTCCCCTGGACATGGACCAGGTGGAGACAATGTAGTCCATGACTCTCTCACTCAGGCCCTTGGGCACCTGGTAGAGCTTCAGGAAGTCCCTCACGCTGTTGAGCATCTCGTGGTACCTGTTCGTGTTGGCGTACATCTGCTGGAAGATGGTGGTCACATTACCAAATATGGTTGCGTACAGGAGTGCTGAAAAAGAAGAAGGACACACTAGTTAATGTTGTTGAAGCAACAGTTTTCGGCATATTCAAAGCATTTCAAGTTTGTTTATGCTTAAAGTTACCTTATTGGGAAGTTTTAATTTTAATCCCGTGTCTCTCAAACCATTCCTGGGAGAAACACTGCTTTAAGTCTCTTAAATTCTCTTATAAGCAGAACACTAAATGATTTAGTTGTATCCTTTTGCCACACTGGCATCACCTTTTAAACTGGCACCAAGAAACTGCAAAAGAAAACTGAAAAGGCAGAAGCGACTCTAGGCAGGACCAAGAAGGTGTTGGGGTACGCCAATATATAATCAATAGGCAAAATTGCACATTTCTGCATATCACGTATGCACCACACAACCAGTAAGTTATTCCATTTGCTCGGCTAGGTGGCGTGTGACTGTCAGTGTGTCTGTGAGCTCGGCTGGGTGGCGTGTGGCTGTCAGTGTGTCTGTGAGCTCGGTTAGGTGGCGTGTGACTGTCAGTGTGTCTGTGAGCTCGGTTAAGTGGCATGTGACTGTCAGTGTGTCTGCGAGCTCGGTTAGGTGGCGTGTGACTGTCAGTGTGTCTGTGAGCTCAGTTAGGTGGCGTGTGACTGTCAGTGTGTCTGTGAGCTCGGTTAGGTGGCGTGTGACTATCAGTGTGTCTGTGAGCTCGGTTAGGTGCCGTGTGACTGTCAGTGTGTCTGTGAGCTCGGCTGGGTGGCGTGTGGTTGTCAGTGTGTCTGTGAGCTCGGCTGGGTGGCGTGTGGCTGTCAGTGTGTCTGTGAGCTTGGCTGGGTGGCGAGTGGCTGTCAGTGTGTCTGTGAGCTCGGCTGGGTAGCGTGTGACTGTCATTGTGTCTGTGAGCTCGGCTAGGGGCCGTCAGTGTGTCTGTGAGCGGTATGTCAGTCATAGTTCAAGTTGACCCATGTAAAAATCTGTTTAACCATTAGTAAATATATCACACAAGAATTCCAGTTATGTAATATGCATTATCATAAGAATAATGAATGAATACTGCGGTTAAGTTAAAATGTTTTGTCCGGATTCCACAATAAAGTGGACACAAATGTGGAGAGAGGCAAGAGCTAATAAAATAGCCACTAAGAGGCACAGAAATACCACTCCACAAAGGGAGATGGAGAGAAAGGGGAAGAAAGCTCAGAGCACCAGTGGAAAAAGCACTGGAGGAGAAAAACAGGCAGAAATTACACCAACCCACAAACAAGGATTTCAAGACTGCGCAAAGTCAAACGACACGCAGGTCAGGTTAAATAGCCATCTCTATAGGGCATAGGTGACTCCTTAAATTCAATAATCCTCCCTTGGAACCCAATAACATCACTTTCTCTTGGGATTCTGGGAGGATTCCCCAGAACCTCTGTCTCGTTGGCGCCGCCCATTGCTTGTGTGTGGCATCACAGCATTAATATATTTTGCACTGATATGTAATGAGACATCAAATTGCCAAAAAAATGAACAGGCACAATACTAACTAAGTTATCATAAAATGATAAACCAAGACAGAGAATCTGAACAATGCAACATGAAATCATCTACAAGAAATCTCGCCTTTTTGGTTGATTTGGGTTGACACTTATTACAGGAAACAGCTATGGGACGTGGTCTACTTCCTTTCTTTTTTAACAAAGCCATCATTGATCTCTAAAGTACACGAAGACTGCAGTCCTGTGGAATGCAATTTGAGTGGATGGAATGTGATTGGAGTCCTATAGAATGAATGCGATCACTTAAAATGAATTTGCATTTACTGCTATTTACTTTGTCTCTGAAGGGTAGACCGAACCAACACCAAGCTAGAACAGACCTCCCACACCACGAAAACCAAGCACCTCAGCCTGCAGACTCCGTAGCACAACACCTCCAGTCATCCAGTTCCTTTAACTGTTTTACATACTTCAGTAATTCAATGCCAGTTTTGAATGTACAACTTTACTCAAAGAAACATGATTCTCTGTGCCGTTCACCATGGACTATGCATCAGCTAAGTGATTTAGAGCTCTCTCTTTCTCCAACCAATGCATCAATATCATGGCTAAGGAATATGCACTTCCATCCATTGTTGTGCCTAACTGATGATGCCATCATTTAGACTTCAGTGTCAATATCACAATATTCACTGTTTCTTGTGAAGCATGAGAACGAGAGGCACTGTCACTGAATCAGCTCTCAAATGTCTTCTATCCACAGTAACGAAAAACCAGGGAAACCGGGGCTGCCCAGAATTTCAATACATGATTCTGAACATGTGAAATAATGACTTAACCTGCACTGAGTATGATTGAGTCCTCAATTGAATTTTAATTCCTTTATTTTGGCACTCATCTATTGCTTATCAATGCAGCGATAACATGATAATATATAATTATAATGATATGGCCCATCTTCATTATTCAATGGTACAGATCAGTATATCACACCAGCTTATTTAAAGGTCTACAGGGACAGCTAGATGCCAGACAGCAATGTGTTATAGGGTTCAAAATAAAACATTAAGATAATGGGTCCTTATGAAATTACAGCAAGCACTGAGTCATAGAAAACAATATTACCAAAATCAATATGGATACCAAGATATACAATTACAGGATGCTGTATGTTAATAGAAATAACAATTAACCAATTCCCAGGCAGGACAAAAAAGCTCTTAATTACTCTTAAGGAAAGATTTATCACACACATGAACAAAAAGCTAAGGCATGTTCAGAATGCAAGATTAAATTCACCTGTTTATTATGTCAGGTATATTGGCCTTTGAAATATTACAACTATATTAAAATATTAAAACAAAGGGTATTAATATGAAGCTGGCCCACCCTTAGTTGCTATAATTGCCATGAGATGTTGGAACATTGCTGGTGGGATTTATTTCCAGTGGGGCTGGGTGATCAGGTCCCCTTCACAGTCACTTCACTTGCATTTACCAGGACAGCATTGGCAGGGCAGCAATTTCCTAAACTGACTTGTTGGAACAGTGGCATCTTATGATGGTGCCAGGCTGAAAGTCACAGATCTCCTCTGTAAGACCACCCATTCTGCTGCCATTAGTCACGTTTACAATTTTGAACTAAATCTTGCTGATCTACAGTTTAGAATGTACCAATTACATGAAAGCAAAAAAAAAAAAAAGTGATAGTTTACATGTCTCACGTGTCAGGGGTATTTCTAGCTAAAAATCATGGGCTAAGTTTAGTTTACCTGAGCAGTGTTTCCCCTACCATCATATTAGGGGATCATCCCCCCCCCCCTAACAGCTCCTCCCACCCCCCTTGAAGGTCAAGTTAATATAATTTTATTTAATTTTCTATATAGCGCCAGATCACAACAAAAGTCATTTAAGGTCACCTTTCCTATAGAACAGGGCTATACCTTATCCTTTTATCAAACAAACTAAATAGCCTTATGTTATTTATCCTATTTACAGAACAGCTTGTCACTTTTGTCTCTACAAGGTCGCTCGTTTATAATCCTCCTCTGCTCTCTGTATCCTGCATTGTGATACAGAGTCAGGGGAGACACTGCTGGCACTTGACTTTTAATATTTCCAAGGAAGACTTTGCCATGTAGCCAATTTGCAAAGATGAAACTGCAGTGAAGGATAGCCAGACGCTTTGGGCTTTTATTCTTTTTCATTCAATTGAAACAATTAAAAAAACCTATTTCTGTGTAATTTGAGAAGGCGAGCAGTGTACACAGGTCTGACGTTCCTATTCCTGCGTCCCTTAAGGCTTCCACACACCTTCACATACCCCATCATTGTAGAATTTACACACTTCCAGCCTTTCAAGTCCTTTTAATCTTTTAAAATAGTTAAAAGAAAAGTTTCTAAAATACTTAAAAGAAAATACTTAAAAGAAAAGAAAATCTCCTTATATGTCCACTTATGTTTTCCACTCACTGCTTTTTCTCCAACCTATGGATAAAACGTTATGAACATTCACAGAAAGTACCAAATGCAGATGGAATTTGCTTGAATTTTGATATAGCCTCTACTTTTCTAACGTCCCGTTTACATTAGACAATTTCATTCTGATCAAACTTCATTCTGATTATTAACAGATTACTAAGAAGTAAATGTAGCTCTTGTTTGATGCTGGATATTGCAAACTGAGTTCTTAATTAAACATGCGTATGTCAGCAATGGGTGTGCGTACTTGGCCAGTTCCATGTTCTGCAGTGAGTGTAGCTTTTAACCCAGGTTATCTGGTTCCATCTTCTATCCCTTAACCTGAGTCCTAAAGAATCTAGCGCCTTTAGAGCACCGTAAGTATGTTTATGAACCCTGTAACTCACTAGGTATCCCAGGTATCAGTTATCACCCACCTTCCACACGTCCTTGCAAAAACCTGTTTTTTTATAGCCCAGTGAGTTCACCAACTGTTCCCAGTGGGCATCCCCCCCCCGCTCAATGTCAAAAGCAGACAGGCCAACTCAACCCAGGCCCTTTTGTACTCCTATTTCCGAGGGGGGCAGCTTGGTCGTGCAGAGGAAATGTCTTAGGTGCCAACGCACGACATCCTTGACCCTTCTCTGATCAAGCAGTGACATCATACCCATCCCTATCGCCTGTCTCTATGACCCAGGAGCTCCTGGCTGGGTGCCGGTCGTTCTAGGGTATCCAGTGCCTCGAGTGAAGGGGGAGACACTGTCACATGACCCTCTAGTCAACACTCCTTGCAGCCAATTAGTTGAGTATCTCTGTGATTGAAAGTTTGCAAGAGTACCTTGTGAATGGGCTTCTTTGCCAGCGATCTACATATAGTAACTATTGCCTATATTTCTTGATTTGACATTTATACTAACAGTCATACATCGCTTAACAACAGGGATACATTCTGAGAAATGTGTCATTAGGTGATCTCACCACAGTGGGAACATAATAGAGAGTACTTACATAAGCCTAGATGATATAGCCTTCTACACACCTAGGCTATATGGTGTAGCCTGAATACCGATAAGTAATACAGTATACTAATACAGTATACTAAACATTACTAATTATCATTATTGAGTATTATCTACAGTACATCACTGTGTGTGCTATACTTTAATATGACTGTCAGTGTCATTACCAGCTCGTCTGATCCTCTCATGTGTGCCACGCCCTCTCATTAGCCTCATGTGTGCCACGCCCTCTCATGAACCTCATGTGTGCCACGCCCTCTCATTAGCCTCATGTGTGCCACGCCCTCTCATGAACCTCATGTGTGCCACGACCTCTCATTAGCCTCATGTGTGCCACGCCCTCTCATTAGCCTCATGTGTGCCACGCCCTCTCAATAGACTCATGTGTGCCACGCCCTCTCAACAGCCTCATGTGTGCCACGCCCTCTCATTAGCCTCATGTGTGCCACGCCCTCTTATGAACCTCATCTGTGCCACGCCCTCTCATTAACCTCATCTGCAATCCCGATTGTTACCAGCTGTTTCTTTTTATTCCCATTCAGTCCTGTGTATCTCACTCCATGTTTGAGTATGTTTCCCCAGTCTTGTCACTGAAGTCTCATGGTGTTGTGCTGCCTGTTTGTGCCTGCTTCATGTCCCTGCTCCCTGTTTCCATTAAATCCCATTTTCCCCAGTCGTGCGCGTCCCTCTCCTGCTTCCTCGTTCGCTGCACCGTGCCTGGATACGACACACACTGCAGTAGCTTTGTTTATACCAAAAACTGTGACTATTGCGGTACCACATTATTATGCAATAGGAGTATTTCAGTTCTATTATAATCTTATTGGACCAGCGTTGTAAATGCGGTCTGGCATTGGACCAGTGTTGTAAACCCGGTCCGGCATTGGACCAGCGTTGTAAATGCGGTCCGGCATTGGACCAGCGTTGTAAATGTGCCGCATAGCTGCATTTGCAAAAGCTAGGTGCTGGAAACATAAGACTTCTCCGGACCTCAGCGAAGACAGAAAGGACGGCGCTTCACATGCAGAAAGACTGCACCCTCCTGAAAGCAGCAGGGTAATTGGGTTCTATATAATGAATCTGAACACATTTATTTACTCAGCAGATGTGTTTGCCCAAAGTGTCACGCGCAGAAGCCCCACCATGAAACCTTGTGGCCAACTCTCAGATTTGAGTCCCTGGCCTCGCAGGCACGGTGACCTGACCCACTGAGCCACACAGCAGCCCAGACTCCAGCACTCGACATGTGACTAAGCTCCCAGTCTGGATCAGCGTCTCCCTCACATCAAACGAAGACCTTGCTTTACACCCATTCCTTACCCAGCTGCCTTTTTTTCCTCCACATTAAATTCTATTAACCCCTATTTCCTATTTCCCCCATTACTCTACTCATTTCCAAGAGATAGAAACACACGTCTTGCACACAACGCCACAGACGTCTCTGTTTACCTCATTAATCCATGATGTTACATCACAAACAGCAATGAAGCTAAACTTCATTGACCATAAGGTGTCTCTGGCGATATGATGAGAGTTGGAGAGGCTAAGTGAGCCATATGGGGAGCGTCGTAATCGACCTCCCTCCCAGGCTGAATCAGCATATTAGCGCTGCCCCCGCTGAGACTGGCCACCCCTCCTCAGAGACAGAGAACTCTCAAGGTCTCTATTAGGCCACACTGTGCAACTGTCATGACAGGTCTAGAGGGGGGTATGTCACCATTAAATGTGTCTGTCTCATATTTGAATAATTTCCTATTTTGTGTAACAAATAAAAAATCTGAATAACTAATTAATAATCAAATTAATAAATAATAAATAATTAATTAATAAATAATGATGTGTTGCATGCTGGTCTCTCATCCTGCTGTTCATATTGCAACACTGAAGCATTACAGTGTCATCATACGGTCAGTATTGACACCCAGCCAGGCGGAGGCCATGTTTGCCTCCAGAACAGCTTCAGTGCTGGATGAGTTGGCAGATGCAGAGAAGCCCGTCGATGCCATTGTCTCCTCCAGGCTGGATTAGTATGATGCACTTTTCATTGGGATTCCTGGCAAGAGTATCCAGCGCTGCCAGAGTCCTGATGAGGGTGCGAAAGCATGACCACATCATCCCCATCCTGAAAACCCTTCACTGGCTCCCTGTCCCACTCAGGATACAGTACAAGGTCTCTTTCCTCACCCGTCACTGCTATGGACATAACCCGTCAGCCGTCTATGGACATAACTCCTCACCCCCCACACCTCCTCACGCACCCTCCGCTCTGTACACACTGACACCCTGTAACACCCTGCGAGTCCCCAGAACCAAGCTCCGCAGCATGGGTGATAGGGCCAGTAACACCCTGCGAGTCCCTAGAACCAAGCTCCGCAGCATGGGTGATAGGGCCAGTAACACCCTGCGAGTCCCCAGAACCAAGCTCCGCAGCATGGGTGATAGGGCCAGTAACACCCTGCGAGTACCTAGAACCAAGCTCCGCAGCATGGGTGATAGGGCCAGTAACACCCTGCGAGTACCCAGAACCAAGCTC
>JABFEA020000044.1:18373322-18386614 GCA_019775915.2 Cyphomyrus plagiostoma
TACCGTTATACCTGAGGAGGCAGGACAGTTATACCGTTATACCTGAGGAGGCAGGACAGTTATACCGTTATACCTGAGGAGGCAGGACAGTTATACCATTATACCTGAGGAGGCAGGACAGTTATACCGCATGCAAGGTCGTAAACAGGACAGATCCATTCTCAGACATATATGCGGTTTGCTTAATGAGATGCTGGACAGGCCAGGCCTTCTTATCAGGCTACACTGTGATAGCTTTGGCTGATCTGCTGGAGCCACACATTGCCTCTTGCTGTGTTAGGGGCCTGCAGTCTGGACCTTCAGCCTGGAACTTCACAAGTCATAACCATGACCCAGAAACACAGAAACAGTCAACTGTATCACAAACAGTATCCCTAATGGCCGGTCTGCCAGAACCCCAGGCCTGGCAGGCACAGTCCACACTAGAACCAGAGCAATCTACTCACCATCAGAACAGAATTAACTGGAGTTTAAACAGGTGCATCCATCCAGACTTCCAAATACCATCCAGACGTTTTTCATTTCCACTTGGTGAGAGTCACAGTAAAACTAAAACCAGTGACAAGAAGAACAGCGTGGTGGGCATCAGCACGACACTGATCCATTAGAGGTCATGCACAGGGTGGGATATGACTCAGTGTGTTAAGATGCTGTGTCTGTGATCAAAAGTCCCAGCATCAGCGAGTGATGTCGCCATTGAAGCCCCAGAGCAAGCTCTTAGCACAAGGGACTTGCGGACCCCGTCAAAAACGTATTTTGCTTTGAAAACAGTGTTTGGTAAATGAAGTAAAAATGAATAGCAGGCATGGATCCGGGAACAGAATGAAGGACATGAGAAACCGGAATTACACTGAAGGGTTAGATCCTGGCCAACCAGTAGTGTGTTTTATTACATGCATGTTATTACAAGTGTTTGGGTGATTAAAATGGCAGCAGAGACAAACCACTACAAACATGACCCACTGTAGAGAACAGAGGGAATCTACTAGTATGGCTGGGTGATATAAATGATATGCAGTTATCAGCTATATCACAAAGCGGATATATTACAAAAAAATATGGTGATATAATGTTTTACCATTTCGCCCATAACCAGTATGAGTATGTTACCATGGTAGCAGCTTGTTTACTCAGAGAAGTTTTTAGAGCTACTTTACTCTACTTTGTACTGAAAGCGGTTGTGCAGGATTTTTTTAGATTGTTAGAGTGTTAACAAAGGTTGTGACGCAGGAGGAAAGAGAAGGATAATAAAGGAAGAGGGGGTGTCTTTGATGGAAAAGGAAAGAAAGGAAGCCCACTGTACACAGCAGCAGGAACCCTTCAGAACGAGCCCCCCCGCTTATAATGAGAACCACACATACAGCTAGAAATATGAGGTATGGAATGTGATATGTAATCTTCTGATGTCAACGTGCTTCCGTGGTAGAGAGTGTGCCAACATTAGGACCTGATGTAGATCTTTTGTCATAATTTTCTTGAGCATCTTCGAGAATGGAGACATTTTTCCCGTGTCTTAGCATGTCAAAGAATGGAGAACAGCAGCACTGAGAAAATCAAAATTAAGGTAACAACTAAGAAAACTGAAAAAAAAATATCAAAAGATGAGGATCCAGAGGAGAAGAAGGTGGAGTAAAAAGCGGACGTGGAAGAGGTGATGCAGGTGATGGGGGAGAAGGAAAATCTCCCCCCACAATGCAGGTGCCAAAGGTCGAAGTTCATATGTCAAAGGTCAGGCCCTGTATAAAAACTAAGAGAATTGCCAAATTGGCTAATCTGAAATGTAGCTCGATTTCTGCCAAAGGTCCACAAATAGAGATCAATGAAATCTCTCAAACCAAACAGCTTGGTGATAGAGCGAGAGGGACTTGCCACTCCCCAGAGAGGAGCCAGGGTGTGCGAGGAAGAGCCCACAGCTGGCCTACCTGAAGAGGACATTCCTAGACGCTGGCTGAAGAACAGCTGCCCTCCACAGGTCCTACCAGCAGTATCAGACTGCAAAGTGGGGTTACGGCTCCAACTAAAGGCCTCGGCTAAGGAGCGAGTGGGACTGGCCACCCTGGGCAGAGGAGCTGGTCTACCTGAAAAAGGGCTGCCCAGAAGCTGCAGTAGGAACATCTGAGCACAACAGATCGCACTCTGAGAGCTCTGTGAGAGATTAGGGACGCCTTCAGCATAATCTGCTCCCTTACATCATCACAATAAAGTGCTCATTTAGAATTCCAAAGGTGGTGTTCTGGTAGTCTTTCTGAACATGAGTGTCTGTAAGTGCTGTCATCACTTCGGCCATAGAGATGGTGCAGTGTTCTCTGCCTTCATTTACATGATAAAAGTACATGCTCAGGACTACTCTTAACATGACGTTATTAGAATGTCAGGGATAAGGCTGAGCGCAAAATAATAAAAATAATCGTAGATTAAAAACAATACATCAGTATTTTTCAATATCATTCTGCTTGTCAGAGGGCCTGTATGGATCCCTAATGAAGCTCTACATGATTCCAGTCATGAGAGATACATATATACAGCTAGAAATATATGGTGTAGAACAGTACCTCACTTATTATGGTATGACCTAGGGCTGGGCAGTATAAGCCATATATACACTTATGTAATATTTAAACGAAAAGACAACCAACCACAAGCTACAATATATGAAAAGACAATGAGAAATTTTATACAGTTCACCTCAGAAACAAATGTAGTTCCAAGCAACCATTTGTTAGTCTTTTCTATGCCCAGCAAACGCACAGCAAGGTTAGTTGAGTCAGTGGCACATGTCACTGTTTTGGTGATGTCATAGAAGTGGTAAGCGCTCCGTCAGAGGAAGCTTCAAATGCAACCACGGCATCCTTTAAAAAGGGGGATATTGTGGATAAACATGGAAAAATGGCACCAGTGGTGTGGTGATGCTTTGGCTATTTAAGGTTCGAAAGGCAACAGACTGGTACTGTGTACAGACACTTATCATTAATGGCAGAGGTCCATTCCTACGACTCGGTCATTAATCAAATCGGTCGATAAGAGAGGAGCCCCACCCCCTTACCCATATTTCAAGCACACTGTGCTGGTAGGGGATTTGTGTCGACTACGTTTAGATATTATTTTACTGTCACCTTTGCACCATTTCTAACATTTTAAGTATATTTATAAATGATGTGAAATAAGACGTCTGATGCTGAGACGTCACGTTGCTGTTTCCATGACCAAAATTCTCGTACAACATACAATACCGACTGGCTGGAGAGCTGGCTGCGTGTTGGGATGGTCACTGAGGGGGGACGTCCTTAAGTGGGGAACTTTGCCAGAAAAGTGTGCCAGCAAAACTGGAAATACCGCAAAATTGTTTCAACACTCGACGTATTGCCATCCAGTGCCACATACAGAATGCCAACGCTTAGAGTGTCCCAGACACCAGCAATGGCAAACATATTCCCTGGAACAAGCAGCAAGGCAGTCAGAGATCCATCCCATGAATAAAGCACACTGTTAGCATTTTCTAGTCTTGTGTCCTATTACAAAGTTAAACTTGTATGATTGATTTATTAAAATTTGATTTCAGCTTGTATTCCATTAAATCTGTGGTCATTTTTCAATGCTGTAAAACTGCTTAAATGGAACCCCACAGGAATTTTAAGCAAAATAATTGTGATAATAATCAATAGTGATTGATATGAACAAAAATGATTGTTTTGGCACATTGCCCAGCCCTTTCCCAGAACACAATGAAAAGATATATCACCTTGGTACTACCAATGTCAAAGACATTAGTTATTAAAATAGCACAAAGAAACAGGTCAGATAGGATTAAAATCAAGAGAATGAAACTGTAAAACATCTTTTACACAGGGCTGCTGTCAGCTGTACCCCATGCCTGCTCTCACCAATCAGAAACTCTCTGATAACTCCAGAATGCCTAGGATTATGCACCCCAAAAACACGTGGCTTGAGCAAAAGATGTGCAGATCGATACTGAAATATCAATTCTTTTTGTCTGAAAGTTTTCAATTCTTAACATTACAATACTGCCTGCGAGACACAGACTTGTGTGACAAATAAAGAATCTTGAATTAACCAGAACGTCCCTTCTTTGCCACCAACCAGAAGCGGTTACTCCTGTCACCGGCAAACTCCTGAAACATCCTGCCAGACAGCCCATGATGTCCACACAAAACCCTCTGCGCAGTCTGAGAATCACAGGGATTCTCCTGGAAGACAGAGGCATGAACAAGCCGAGGCTAACTGGCAGCCTAAATAAAGTGGTGACCCACCATCTGGAGTATATGTACACCACTGAGGGCCACACCACAAACTGCTAGCTACAGAGGTAAATTAACCCATAAATAGTACATATGATATAAGAGCAGACCTTTACCAACCAAACACAGGAGAATGCCTACATATCCAAAACAGCAACACACCACCACAAACCTGAAACGTTGGTAGGTAGAGGTTAGAGGGAACAAGCTGATTACAGCGCGTTGCCACACCCACCACACGACAAACCACCTCAGGGATGAGAACCCGAGTGCAGCAGGTGACACCTCAGCACCAAACCAGTCCAAATGGACCACAGTTTTATTCCAGTGGCTGGAGTGCCAATCCTGCCACCTACCCCAAAACTTTCCTAAAAGTTGGAGGACCTCCTTAGAGGGCTGGATGTAGACTAACAACATGCCTAGGACATCACACATTTTAAATCACAATTTAAGGGCCTTGCTCGAGGGCCCAATGGAATACAATAACTGCAGGCATTCGCAGAATTCGTTCTGATTGCTGGTACAGATCCATAGCCTCAGCGTCGCCATGCCTCCCTGAAACAAAATCTGTAATGCAAATCAGTTCCAGAAAATATGCACACATCAAATACTATTTTCTGCATGCAATCTGTGAATAAAAATGCATGTTGATGGTGTACAGAGCATGTGACGCATACAGCAGTGATGAGTAATGATGTATTTTTATTACAGAAGTGAAACGGATGTGCTTGCTGACACGAGTGAGGAAAAAGCCAAGATCGTATCTCTCACACCAGCCTTCGGGGACCCAAACATTTTTGCTTCCTCCCAGCTCCCAAGGAATGAGGAGGAAGCATAAATGCGGACTGTCTGGGGGTCCCGTGGACTGGTTTGAGAAACACTGGCCTAAGACACAAAACAGTGGCGGTGAATCACCGATACGAAGGGAAATGGCAGAAGTCTCCTTCAGTACGGGCCACGATCCCACTGCTGTTTAATGACACGTTCAGAAGCTACATATCACTGCTTTGTACGGGACATGGGAGGGACATCCTGCTCCCCCATGGAATTCAACGACGTTTGACTGTTTTCATGCCTACTGGCTCTTCTGCTTAACCTTTCTGGGAAAAGATTCTTTTTAAAGACTCACATTTGCATATGTATCATTATAGAGGTTAAATAGTATAACATTACGTGAAATTCTGCCTGTTTAATAGCACACAGAATTGACAAATAGTTACTATTATTGCAGAGCAATAACAAAATTTTCAACTCGGGACTAATTTTTCAGAGAGTATCATAATTTTAGTTTATACTATCAATACATTCAAGGTCAGCTTGGCACAAATAAAGTAATGTGATTAAAACAATCCATCATCCATCCATCCATCCATCCATCCATCCATCTTGTAACCGTTTATCTTGATCAGGGTCGCAGGAAAGCGTCGTCTCTTGTGTTTAACTTTACAAATAAAAGCGACATATCCCAGCAGCATAACCCCCAGCCTGCTCTTTTGGGATGAGATCTGCACACTTCGTCAGCTACGGGAGGAAAGTGAACTCACTGTCATCCGAATTAAACTAAGATCCTTGTCCGGGGGGAAAAGCCGACACCGCAGCCATGAAAGGATGTACCAGCCAGCCGTGATGCTCAGGTACACTGTGGCGTTCAAACAGAGCCCAGCTCAGCCTGATGAGCGCAGTGAACACACTGCATCACCAACCAGTACTTCGGAAACAGTGTAGAACCAATTCACATCGTTGCCGTTTGCTGTTCTATGTCCGTCACCAGCTCTTTCAACTCTTCAGTCATCTGCTTCTGCTGGTCATGTGACCACTGAAGTTTTTTTTTTCTGGTTCTTAAATGACAGAAAGGAGACAGAAGCATGTCCGTCTGCATCCGCTTCAAGGTTCAATGAGCTTTTCCTTTCTGCACAACATTGGTCTACTGAGCTGTTACTTTTGTATTTGTCCCCTTCCTGTTAGCTTTAATAAATATGACCATTCTCCCCTGACCTCTCTCATTAATCTCTCTCATATCTTGTGTATTGCACCTGCAAGCACAGGAGAATGCCAGCAGGGTACATCTGAGATACTAGAACAAACATGCAAAGCACCAGCAATCAATCTTCAAGGGCTAGTGTCTCGCCGGTTTTAACTGAATAATAAGTGGATGACAAAAGCCTGCTTACATGCTTTATCTGTTGAGTTGCAGTCAAGTGATTCACTCTTCGCAGTAGCAAGCTGGTTGCATTAACGGTCAAGGTAACTTCCGAAGTGACTGCTTAGGGGCAAACAACTGGTTAGAACATGAAAACTACATTTGTCCCAGATAAGTCCAGTTACATGCCCCATCTTGTTCTTGATACAGGGAAGGTGACAGCAAAGGGGCAGCCACCTTGCAGTGCCCAGGGAGCTGGGGGTTAAGGGCCCCACAGGCACGGCTGGGCCTTCAGACCACAGGCACAGAGGCTTAGGCCCCCCCCCCCCAAGCCACACAACACCCTCCTAAAGACAGAGACACTGAAAGTTTTTAGCTAAGCCAGAGTGACTGAGAGAGCGACACACCTGCAAGTTAGGCCTGAACTTTACAAGAAAACAAGTCCAGCAGGTTCCACGACCGGAGGACACAAGCGTTACACCAACACGCGAGAAAAGCAGATGATGACCGTCAACACTGATTTATCTACTAGGGGTAATATTAGGTGCTAACCCTAACCAAGGTAACAAAGGAAAATGAGAACTATCAGGTCTAATTGACGGTATTCTAGACTACTGATGAAGTAAGATATGATGTGTAAAGCTATAAGATAAAAAGGCTAAATTTTATTTCACACGGTGACAAATTCATGTTCAGTGGCATGGCGGCAGGAGTCAGGTCACATGACCTGACCTCCTGGCTGTGGGCAGCCTGCTTGCGAGAATCCTGACACTTACATCACTGCTGTTACCACACATGACTGTCTGCCCAAGGCCACTGCAGGCATGGCTACTTCAATCATAGTTTAAATACTAGAACTCGTGGCCATAAGTTGAAATTAGCAGGAGAACATTTTTAAATGAATTTGAGAAAGCACTTCTTTCCACAGCGTGTAGTTAGAGTATGGAATAGTCTTACATCTAGTGCATTGGAAGCTAAAACCCTAGGTTCTTTTAAATCAGAGCTAGATAAGATTGTAACAACTCTGCCTTATTAGTTAAGTTCTCCCCAAAATGAGCTTGATAGGCCAAATGGCCTCCTCTCATTTGTAAATTTCTTATGTTCTTATGAAGCAACTTCACCCTGCCTTACAAATGGTATGATCCTCATATATAAACTTCGCCATGCATTACCAATGGTATGATACTCGCAAAGCAACTTCACTCTCTATTCAAATGGTATGGTCCTCACAAAGCAACGTCACCCCACATTTTCAATGGCATGATCAGTGCCTGCACAGCCTTAACGTTTTATTTGCTACTCTGTGGGAATGAGACCATGAATAAGACAACCCTAAGGTAACACTAGTCTGCGAGAATAATACAGCTAAATTTATGACAAACATCAGCACAAACACACCAGGGCCACGTTAAAGGCTCTCCTCTAAGGCTCTCCCACGAGAGTGAATCGCCGTAGCACCACAGGAGGCATAAGATCGTATCGCAAAGGCATCAGAGGCACGACAGAGTCGATGGGCCACAGTGCTGCCAAAGCAGTCCTGGGGGAACATGCTTCGTAAGGGTTAGCGCTCATGCAGCGGCCATCTCGGCTCATCTGATCTACGCCCTTCGGGTAATTCAAGTTTGCCACTCAGTCAAAGAAACAAATAACCATCCTTAAAAACAGCTTCTTGGGAAGGGATTTACCGTACCTGTACCTGATGGATGGATGGATGGATGGGTGGATGGATGGATGGATTCACTCTGTTCATAGTGTTTAAGGTCCAGCTGGTGTTACATGGAGCAGAATATGAACTGACAGGGTGTGTGATTACGGAGGCCTGCCAGCAAGGTCATGAGTGCTCAGGGCTTTCCGAAGGCAGGACTCTGTGCCTCAGACCAGCAGAGAGCCTGATAATTTAATGACCCTTCAGAGTTACTGCACAGAACTGGGGGCTGCAAGTCTATACCAGGCTGCTTCGTTTGCTCTCTCATTCCTCCCCGATCAGATTGTCAAATAGCACCGACACAGGAGGATGCAAGTGACCTGGAGAACATAATAGTTTGGAAACAGGGAGCCTTAAAATGCTAGCAGCCAGTGCCTGGGTAGCAAGAGGATGCTAACTGCTAACCACCACTGCAATACAACTCTAGGAAGAGCATTTTTCTCAAAAAAAAAGCTGAAATCTGAAAATGTGCTTCAAATGGCCTTAACAGTTTAAGCAATTTGACAGGAGGCAGGTGAAGTCCGCTATATTCATGTACATATTTGTCATACATATAAAACTTAGGTGACCTCAAATATACTGATAACTATTTCTCTCCTTCAGCGATAATTAGGGGCGTCGTGCGTGTTGGTTATTCCAGGGCTTCTTATTTTTGTTAAAAGACTGAACAACGCGTACAGGAGAGATCTTCCATGCCGCTCGACGACGGCCATGTCATAACAGCCCATAGAAGCGTAAGTGGGTGCTGATCACTCACATCCGATCATCATCATAGCCACCGCGAAGATCTTCTCGCCGTCGGTGGTGGGCGCGATGTTCCCGAAGCCGATGCTGGTGAGGCTGGTCATGGTGAAGTAGAGGGAGGTGATGTAGACCGAGTCCTTGCTGGGGCCGCCCTCCCACCCGCCCGAGCCGCTGGCATTGAAGCGGTACGGCGTGCCCACGCTCTCAGCCAGCAGGTAGAGCCAGCTGTCGATGCGCGCGGAGTTGGTGTCCTCGTCGATGACCTCGTAGTCGCCGATACTGTACCAGATACAGGCCAGCCAGTGGGCGGCCAGGCCGAACACGCACACCAGCAGCACCAGCACGGCGGCGCCATACTCGATGTAGTGATCCAGCTTGCGGGCCACGCGGCCCAGTCGCAGAAGCCGGACCACCTTGAGGGAGCTGAAGAGGCTGCTGATTCCCTGAGGAGGGAGATTGGGGGGGGGGGACACCAGAGGTGGATGGGTCGAAACCATCCTCTGCTAAAGCATCTGGTTATATGATGAAAATATTCTACACAGTCTTTACTTCTTTCACAGGCCTTGCCAGATCTTGGTTAACAGTCCCACCTCCAAAGAATGTCTAGTGACAAGTGAAGCTCATCTCTATACTGCAGTATGTTTTGGAGACACTTTAAACTGGGCTCTAGATCTACTAGGGGTAGTTGGAAAATCAACCGGAACTGCAGCACAAACGAAGAAGAACTCATCTTATTTTCAGAAGATGGAGAACATCTCCTGTGTTATTGATCAACCTTCAAGAAAGCAACATCGCATCAATTTCTGTGCTGACAATCAGATCCTCTCCTGGTGGTTTCTGTCCTCTGGGTGTAGAGAAAACGCAGCAAAGTGGGCCAGACTTCACTCACTGCAAGATTAGACTGTAATGTGATTTGAGGTGAGGTGATATCATTAGCAAGCTGTGACAAGGGATTCCACAAGGCTTGGGTTTCTATAATAGAGAATATCACTATGGGGGTATCGATTCCATTACAAATCATGATTCTTAGATTAAACTATCAATGTAAACATACTTTGCTGTAATTATGCTGGTCATATGCTGGACATACGCAGGTTTGACACGCTGCTATTATAAATGAGCCTGTGAGCAAAGACTGCAACTGCACCATCTGAGTTAAAACCTGAGTTTGGGCTAACTTTTGGTTCTACAAAGTAAGCAGACACCTAGATGGGATTAAGGCAATCTGCTTGGGCAGCTTTGGTACAGCAGGGAAACCGAATTTGTTTGGACGTTTGTTTATTTGGAATTCTTATCATGAAAACTGCAAACACAACATAGGGACAGCCAAACTTGTTTGTCGATGTATCAGAATAGAAAACTGGTGGGGGGGCAGGCTGACTGCAGAGGGGTTAAAGAGAGGTGGGGGCTTGATAAAATTTATTGACCGGTGTGGGGGAGGGGGCTCAAACGAATAACCTTGTGGCTGGCGCCATAGTTGAGGAACATCTGTAGAGTGAGGGTGGTAGGGACCAAGGAAGTGCAATAAAGCCAGGAATGGGGACTCACCTCATCTACATTCTCAAAGGCGTTGATGACATCGTAGGGTAGACAGGACAGCAGGTCAATGACAAACCAGGTCTTAACATAATTCATCCGGATGAGTTTCGGGTCCGATATCACTTCCCCCGCAGGCCCCACGAAGGTGGTGTGGAAATTGAGCACGATGTCCACCAGAAAGATGACGTCCACGATGCTGTCCACCACCAGCCAGGTGACGTTGTTCTGCTTGGTCTTGAAGGAGACGTTGTAGGGCACCATGATGGCCGTGTAGAAGGTGAGGATGAGGATGACCCAGTCCCAGGTGGTCTTGAACGTGCAGTAGTGCAGGATTATGTGGGGAGGGGTCTTTGGTGTTTCTTGCTTGTACTGTGGGAGTATGTCTGACCCAAGCTGCAACACCTGTGGGGATATGAACATGAACCATAGCCCCATTTTCACAACCTCTGTTTGCCTTTGACCAACCAGAAGGAGATTTCCTGGGGTTTATTCAGGGTGTCCCCAAGCCATGTGACCCTGTGCTGAATAATTGGCTGAAAGACGGATGGATGGATGGACTCTAAAATCTTGCTCCAAAACTTTGATTATTAATGATTATTTGCGTCAAATAATTGGCATTTGACTTTGGCAGCATCATGCATTTATTTTAAAAAAAGTTGCATTAACAGTGGATTTCTTTGAACTCTAAATATAATTCAACTGAGAAACAAATGAAAGGGGTCTGGAGAGGTGTGAGACACTAGATTTAAAGACATATTGTATTTATCAATCATTTTATCTTGATTGTTTTGTTTTTGAAACCAAAATCACAATCCATCCATCCATCCATTTTCTAAACCGCTTATCCTACTGGGTCGCGGGGGGTCCGGAGCCCACCCCGGAAGCAACGGGCACAAGGCAGGGAACAACCCTGGATGGGGGGCCAGCCCATCGCAGGGCACACTCACACACCAGTCACTCGCACCCAAAATCACAATTAAAATTAAAATTCGATGCCCAGCCCTATCCAAAATTAATTCAAGCTTAGTGTTACTGCATGAATAATCATCCCATATTACATTTCAGCATATTTTTTATTGATATCTTCCACGATGACTTAATATTATAAACAAACAAGCATGTTTTATCTCATCTTCCGGGGAGGCACACAACAGCATCCAAACATCATCTCCTTTCCGCTCCATCCTTAGGGGCGGTGAGGCTGACCAAACACGCCGCTGTGTCTGGAGGAGTTTCAGAAAAGCCCATCGACACGGTGTGTGAGGTCGAGGCGGGATTGTCTGAGCGACATCCCGGAGATGGAGAGGCAGACGGATAACCCCGCGCCTACCTCTGCCAGGCGTGAATGCTTGTGCACGTTCTCGCCCCTGTGAACGGCGGGCGCCAGCTGCTGTAGGACTCCCCGGCTGCTGGTCAGGGCTCGGGTGAGACGGGCTAGCTTGCCCCAGCCTTAGCAGAAACAAACAGCCATATTAACTTGGAAGTTGAAATGATTTCTATGCTGAGATCAACTAGGCCAACTCAAAAAAAAAACCTCAAAGTGACAGTCATTACACGTGCGTGGAAGAACAGCTCAAAATGACTAAACAAAATCCCACATGCAAAATATCAAATGGCAATAACCCACCCAACAAGTATCACTAATGATTTAATGAACTTAATATTTATGCATTGAAAGGGCAATAGTGAGTAAAGTGCAAAATTAGGTGTCCCTGATATTCTGTTCACTCAGGGTGTACTGTAACAAAGCAAAGAAAACCGGCTGAATTCTAAGTACATGTGCACTGCTTTCTATCAGATGTTCTGGAATGGGAATTTATAATTAAACTTAGCCTAAAGGTATTTCACATTACATGTTTGTAACGCTTATTCAGATATAGATAAACTGCATGACAAACAGCTCGCTGGAAGTTCCTTTGTGTGTTAGTGTCCCAGACCCACCTTTAGATAAATCATCCTCGATAGGCTGCTTGAAGGCTGTGATGTCACTGAAGGTGCACAGAAATAGTACCACTTTGTCCTGTTCATTCTTTATGGGGGCAATCTTGACGAAGAACCAAACTGGCATCCCTGCAGAAAACAAAAGTGAGAACAACATGGGTATAAAAGCACCATAAGCTGAAATTACATTTAAATGATAGTTAAATTATGTTTAATAATGTTGTGGGACCCAGATCATCTTGGTTTCTTTTTCTTTAGGAACTGATGACTTACGGTTCTTCTTGTACATAAGAATCTCAAATGAATTTGTCTCGTAGTTTTCAAAGGTTTGTTGGACTTTCTCGCACGTTTCCTTGTCAGTGAGTTCCCCATGCATGAAGCTGAAAAACACATAAAGCGAAGACAATAATACAACATGTTATAGCACGTGTTATAGCATGTGTTAAAAAAATAGCACATCCATTCTCATTGCACATCCAAGGTACGTTCATCAGGCAGCATTTACAGAAAGAAACATGTGTTATTAAGACAAATGTATGGAGGACGACACACATCATGACAGTGAGAGAGAGGAATCTGTCATTTCTGTTTCAGTTTTATAGGGTCTAAGTGAGTATTTACAAAGCTACACCTACAACCATGCATGTAAATTATGAGGAGTTGTAACCCCCCAATAATCAAAACCAGCCAATACACCCCCCTAGATCCCCTTAAATGGGATCTCAACCCCCCGCCAATGTTCAACCCAAAGTAATGCCCCTAACCCTAACCCAAAGTAGTACCCCCCTAACTCAAAGTAATGCCCCCCTAACCCCAACCCTAACCCAAAGTAATGCCCCCCTAACCCAAAGTAATGCCCCCCTAACCCCAACCCTAACCCAAAGTAGTGCCCCCCTAACCCAAAGTAATGCCCCCCTAACCCCAACCCTAACCCAAAGTAATGCCCCCCTAACCCAAAGTAATGCCC
>JABFEA020000044.1:18404371-18414796 GCA_019775915.2 Cyphomyrus plagiostoma
TGTTTATGATTTAAAACAACCTATAATACTGATTTATTATTATTATTATTATTATTATTATTATTATTATTATTATTATTATTTTAATCGCAAATTCTTAATCTCATCCCCCAACATTGCTTTACATTACAATGGCAGAATTAGGTTTGCAGTTCCTGATTTCCAGAGCTCATTTGTTGTCTGCTCAGTTATAAATGTGTTGCAGTCATATATGGCAAATTGTACACGTTTCTTTTTTGTTTTTGTTTTTGTTTGTTTGTTTTCTTTGACCTGCATTTCAAGAGGATGGTAGCAAGCAGCTTCGCTATGAGTGTAAACGCCTTGAATTGTTAATGGCTTCCAACAACATCCTTTTGGGTGCCATAACTTTATGTAGATCAGTTTTTAAAAACTATGCGCTACCAGGTAGACCAAAAAAATGTAACAGTTGAACGGTGCGTTGTGCCAAAATAAAATAAACTATATTAAACGACCTCGATCCTGTTAGTTTCTGTTATACTCTGATGAAGCCACAATCTGGCAAAACGTTGGTTTTAACTCCAGGCCTCAGTGTTAATAAATTCTTGATTTATTTCTAACAATTTCTATTGCTTTATTGAGTGTGAACCGATTTCTCAAATTTTCCTGTAGCAACAAAAGCTGATTTATTTTATAAATACGTAAGGGTTACAGTAATCTTTTCTTTTTCACCTCATTATCTGACCTTTGATACATTGTTTAACCCACTGCTTGATGTTGACGTGAGTTAATCGGTCAGGTGATCTGATGAGAAGCAAATGCGAACTAACCAAGTGTCTCCTCCAGGGCCAGATGACCCCAACGTCAGGCCCCTCCCCCGTGGCTCAGGCCTCGCTGGCCCCGCCCCCAGCCACCAGCACGGCCTCCCTGAACCAGCCGCCACCGCTGCTGCGGCCCGGCCTGCCCAGCACCCCCGCCCTGCACCGCCAGCCTCCACCACTCCAACAGCAGGCCCGATTCCTCCGGCCGGCACTTAACCAGCCACCCCCCCTCCTCCGGCCCTCCAACCCTCTGCCCCCCCGCCTCAATCCCCGCCCCTCCTTGGCGTCGGTCGCTGGCCAGCAGCCTCCGACCCTGATCGGCATCCAAACGGAGTCGCAGTCGTCATCCTTGCACTGAGAACGTGTCGTTTACAAGAGAACGTTATCTCCACCCCCCCCCCTCAAAAAAAAGCTACATTGTTTGGTGTCACTATTGTTTGTTGTAAGCAGGTCAAGTTTTTGTACATAAGTACAGTCTTAACGTTTATTATGTAAACTCTGTAATCCAGTACATGTTATTTGTGATTTTGTATTTATTTCCAAACTGTTTAATTATAGATTATGATGTGTGACTGAAAACACAACAGCAGTTCAAAAAATGTCCCTCAGTCACCCCAGGGGGATGGCCGTTCTTATATAACTGCCAAAAGGAAGTACCAAAATATATACAAAGAATCAAAAGCTTAAAAATTAAGCTAGTGGTAGTTTAGAAGACAAGGATATTGTTTTGTTATGTGTCTTTCAACAAACCTATTGTTTTTGTTTTCAAGTTTTGTTCAAATTTTATGAAGCACATTAGTTCTGTCTTGAATGTAAATATTTGGTTATTTATTTTATACCTGGTGCTATGGACTCCTTACTAATTTGTGTGGAATAGTTGTTGCCATAAAAGTGCTCTTAATTAGTGAGAAGCTTTTTTTTTTTACTATAATTTTATAATTCTGTTTAGCACATTACAGAAATTAAGATATGATTATGATTTTTTTTGGTTGTTGAAAAAAATCTTGTGGATTTGTAAATTAATCAGTTTACTTTTTATCTTTTCCTCTTTTGATGTGAACGAAAATGGTATGTACATTTCATTTGGATCCTTTTATTTTGTATGTTACCATGCGAATATCCCAATTAATTGGTAACCACCACTGACACACTGAAGTTTTATTTATTTTATTGTTAGGCTTTTGAGTGTGAACGGTAAAACAGAACAGAACTCCATAGGCTTATCCGACCTTTCTAAAATCTGTTACCGCTGTTTAAAGTACTTTTTCCCTGCATGGCGCCGAAAATACCGTTATCGATGAAAACGCGATGGCGGACTGGGAATTTGGGCCTGCCCGAGAAAAGAGGGGTTCTAACTCTCCAGAACTGTACTTTATTAAGACAAACACCTGAGTACAATCTCAGGTGAATATTTATAACTGGTTGCTTTAAAAAAGATCCTGTGGGTTACCTTATGGTACTTATTGCATTAATGTCCCCTTGAAACACTGAACATGTATGTAACCGTAAACCCGCAGGCTGCTGGGTCTTTCACAGTACACGCCATCCTGCCTTAACTATACTGCATGACACTGCAAACATATCCTTCTCGTCTAATTAATTAGTAAATGTGAACTGCATGCTTAGATGGAATAAGGCAGATGTAGCTTTTCCAGATGATTGTCTTATATACCAACCTATTGAAAGCTAGTTCTCTTGTGTACATTTTGATCCTCGCCTTTCTTTCAGCCCATCTTTCATTACAATATTATTAAAATACAGCATTTAGCGTGCTTGTGCAGTTTCTGGGTTTGGACTGTTGACTTTTTAACGAAGCTTTGTTTTACACAGTATTGCCGCAGGTGTTCAGTCCATTTGGTAATTTTCGCCTTTTGAAAATTTAACCTCGGACATTGAATACACGAGACATGCTGATCAAATAATGGAAATTAAAGATATCGCCGACATTAAAACGTGTAAGGCAATCTGCATTGTATTTTATGTTTTTAGGGGGGCTTTCATATTTTGTTACTATCATGTCGAAACGCTGGCTTTTATTGTACCACACTGCAGATGTCAGTAATAGGATGACATACGGTATGCTTTTGTAAGATGAAATATAGATATTTAAAGGCGTCTTTTACGTAAGTAGCTTTTGATTCAGTTTAAAACATAACTACAAATCAGAGCAATTAGGCGTGAAGAACAAAATGCAATTTCCGAAGAGGTTATAGGCCTACCATGTATAGTGGACGCGTATTTGCTGCCCTGTAATAGCAGTGTATACGATATTGACAATTCCCCAGTCATGTATTGACATGCCATTGTTTAGTATTTTTAATTGTGGTTCTGTTCTTCCCATGCAACCTGTGGATAAGAAGCATTAAATTCGGGAGTAATTTGTGCCGCCGGTTTGCTGTATTATTTATCCGTCTTATTCGTAATTCTGTTTGGTTTTGCTCTTGTTTGTAGCCGATGTGAATATATTATAATCGCCCGTACATTTACAGTGAACACTTTCTGCATGCCCGACATAGTTACTACGGGTCGAAAAACTTTTACCAGAAACCCTTAAAAAGAGTCTAGGTGACTGCGATCACATCCTTCTCAGTCATGGTAAGTGTTGCTTTTCAGCTGCTGTAAATCTGATAAATAACGAAAAAGATAACGAACCTCTTATCGTCGCGAAGCTTTAGTGAATCCCATCCCAGTATAGCTGATATTCTGGTTTTAACGTCGTATGCGTACTACTCACATCTTACAGCAAAACAAATTAATTTTTTAGCGTAACATTGTGTACTTGAACGCTCCTCCATTTTTTTACAAAACAAAAAGTTTATAAATTAAACATTACAATTACCTAGCTTAATAAGAAAACTAGCATCAACCCATTGTTTTGTTAGTTATTTTTGTTTTGAAAATGATCACTTACTTTCCTTGATACTCTAGCATTACATATTTATGAGGCTTAGTTGAGGGGAAAGTGCATATATTTTATATCGGATGAACGTTAGGAGGAGGCATGGTACAGGTTGATGAATCAGTCTTTCGGTTGTGTCATAGTGAAGGTTACATTTATATTATAACATTATTACATTTTACTCATATTTAAAGTAACCTTGGGTATTCATTTTTTACACCTTTTCCCGCGGTAGATAACGGCGCAGTGTTGGGTAAATACACTGCAAGCTGTGATGTAGGCTATATGTTAACCAAGAATGCTCAACATAATTCTTCTGTTTTTAGATACAACTGTCTGTATCATATAACAGAGCACATGTCTGACTTATGTCCCTTGAAGTAAATTGGTTGTATTAGTCTTCCCCTGTAACGCAGCCGCGTCTTATTCTTATCAGTTAGTGAATGTCTTGCTTTTGCACACCAGACTTCCTCACTTTTTCCGCTCCATCTGTACTTGTGAGCGCAGTTTGCTCCGGCGGCCGGTGTTTCTGACTTCCCGTACCCGGCGTCCGCAGCACTCCGTGGGATATGTGCAGGAGATCGGATAAGAATCAGGTTGTATGTCGCAGGATTTACATTTAAGTGAAACTAGGTATGTTTACGGCTATCGGCGCTGTAACTTATTTTACAAGGCGTGTAAATCATGTCGCGCACTGTAAAAAACGAAAGTACATTTGTTCACCTAGTCAGGTATTATTTTGAACCACAGTTCTCGGATACGATTTCTTTTATCAAAATTTTACATGTCTGACATTGTTAAGGAGTTGCAGTTTTTAAAAAGAGGATTATTGAAATAATAACGCAGTATAGCAAAACAGCGCACCGAAATGGTCTTGCAACCGCGGGGATTTCCCAGTAGCTTGAACTGCACATGCTTTTGGTTGGGTATATATCTCTGAATGTCTTTGGCAAGGCACAGGCTTTCTTAAAGCCCAGTAAAAGATACGTTTATTTTCGAATTTAATACAACACCCGCTAATGCAACCCGCATCAATTTGAAACCGTTCATTTTAAACTGAAATCGGGCAAAATTTGCAAGTTGGGATTCACATATTTACGGTGTCGACGAGCAGATGCAGTTTGGTGGCGTGTGAAACTTTGATTCGTGGCCTTTAATACGGCCTGAATAAATATATGTGCAGGATTGGGCAGCATCTGCTCTGACACCGTGCGTCCTTAAACACCGTCGCTTTCACAATGACTCGAGGGGTATTCAGAGGTTTTATGAAGAGCAGACCATATATAGGTGTGTAATACTTTCAATATTCATTGAATCATTTGACGCGTTGGAAGACAGCAGTAAAGTTTTATTTTTGGTCACTAGTGATTACATCATGAAAATGAACTTTAAATCAAGTATAAATCAAAGGTTGATGCTCACATCATAATAGTGTACGTATGTATTTTTGACAGTTCCCAACCCCCCAGCTGTAATTATAGGGGTTACAAGAAAAAACTTTCAGAAACCTTATTCAGAACTATGTATGACTGCACTGAGAACGACATGATGGCAGTGTCATGACCTGCTCGTCCGGTCCTCGTGTGTGTTACGCCTCCTCACTACTACGCGTGCTACCCCGATTTTGAGCACCTGTTTCCTGTTATTTTCAGCTTGTCTTGTGTATTTAGTCCGCATCTGAGTCCATTTCCCCCAGATCCGTCATTAATGTTCGTCGCCGTCTGTCCTGGTTTTCCCATAATAAACCCCGTCTTTCTGGATTTCTGGCTGCCGGTTTGGTGATTCCCCGCTTCCTGCTTGCTCGCCGAACAGCGGTTGTGACAGGTAGCCTTTGTTGTATTTATCGTGTGTTGTTGGCATCTTTCGCGGCTGCTGGCTGGACATTTGTAGTCACCAGTAATAGAAACGTCATCATTTGCTAAATGAACTTGTTTGTCTCATGTGTCGCAGTTTAAAGGTGCGGGTTTCTCCATGTCTCTGTACCTCCCGGGTAGGATGTTGCTTACTGTCATATTCCCCAGTCTCTCTCTCTCTCTCTCCTCTCTCTTTTTTTTTTTTTTTTTTTTTTTTTTTTAAATTTCTTTCGGGGTCCTTCAGAGCCAGGTTAGCATGTGGCTAATCGATGGGGCTGTTTGGTTACAGTGTTTTGTGTTTTCTTTCTACACGTTTTCTTTTTAAAACGCCATTGAGCTGTATGCTGTGGAATAGCGCAGGTGCACTGCGCGTTAAGGCGAGCTGTCTGATACCTCCCTTTCCTATCTGTGTGGTTTTGTGGTGTAGAGGGAGCAAGTTAGAGGTACGTTTCTGCAGTTCTGGTGGCGTTTTGGTCAGATGCTGTTAGTCTGTCATCCTGTAGCAGTGCAGAGCGTTGGAGAGCCCACGTGAATCTGGTGGAAAGGTGCTGATGGGAGTCTGCAATGTGGAATCAGGCAGGTGATTTGCTTATTTGTGAGGTGGTGATTGGCGGCTGGATGGGCTTGGCCATCTCAAAACCCCTAGTCAGATCTCTGTTGCAGATCTAATGTAATGCACACCAGCAAGATGGCAATCAGAGAATGATTGCAGTCTTGTGAGGATGGGTCCCTCTTACTGTGTTTTTCATTTTATTTTATTTTTTTTCTTGCTTTGTTTTTGGACATACATGTGAAGTACAATAGGAGTCACTGTCACCTCAGGCCGGAGTCACAAACATCAGACTGAAGTGCCTGTCCTCTGGGGTCTCTGACCTCTGTCAGCAGTTTCCAAATCCTCAAACAGGAGTCACTGCCTTCTCAGACAGGAATCTCCATGCTCAGGCAGGACCCTTTGTCCTCAGACCGGAGTCTGTGATAGGAGTCACTGTCACCTCAGAAAGGTGTCTTCATACTCAGACCGGAGTCTGTCCTCAGGCATGAGTCTCCATTCTCTCAGATGTCCGTGTCTCCTCAGACAGGAGCCTCTTCCCAGGTATACCTCTCCATAATCAGGTGTTCTCTCTCTCTCTTCATGCTGCAGGCTAAATGGCTACTGAGGAATGTGCTGGAGCAGAAGCCCAATCCAGCGGCTTTTGTCGGCAGAACTCCGGTGCAGTCGGCTCGTGGGAGTTTCTCCCAGCGCTGATGAAAGGGGTGCTGAAGTTTGTGGAGAAGCTGGAGGATCAGTACATGTGTCCGAGTTGTGGGCGCGTGGTGCTGAACCCACACCAGACTGGATGCGGGCATATCTTCTGTTACCAGTGTGTCCGAGCCTTTCTGTAAGCGGCCCAGAGAACCTGCCGACCAACCAGGCTTCTCTAATTCAGATTATCCATCATCTCATCAATTACTGTACATTGCGGAGCTTGTTATGCCATATGTACATGGTAAAATGACTTGATTCATACAATAATAAATAGCCCATACAAATTGGATACGAATAAAGAACAAACAAATATCAATAAGTAACACTAATATGCCCAGAATGAACACACAAAAGAAACATGGAAAACTGTCAGATGTAACAGGGCATATCATAAAATCTGAACTAAAATATGAAGTGTGTTTCACTGATTCAAACTGATTTTTTTTTTTTTTAGATTTGTACATGAAATAACATATTAAAAACGTGAGTTGCATTTGTGCCAGACTGAGAGTTATGTATGCGTATTTGTACTCTTGGAGTTTGAGATTATGCATATTAGGGGGGCAGCGTGTGGCTCAGTCGGCTAAGCATGTGTCCCTGTAATGACAAGGTTGCTGGTTCAAACCCAGCCTCAGCACATCTGTGGGTCCTTGAGCAAAGCACTTAACCCCCAGTTCCCTGGGCACCCCCAACAGGTGGCTGCCCTTCATGGACAGCTTACTCTACAAAGAGCAAGTTGAGGAAGGCATAAAGACAACTTCCCCACAGGAATCAATGTACCAATTATTACTATGCTTCTGCTTTTCAGGGAAGGGGGTGTCACTCCAACATGCCCCATTGACAACAGTGTCATTAAAGCCAATGAGGTGAGGGGTGAGGGTTGAGGGTTGGGGGTTGGGCCAGATGGTCGGACCACAGAAAAAGCTCTTCCGTCATCTTTACTTGATTAAACGTACACAAAGTGGACATACAGATATGTCGATACTTGTTTTGTGTTAATTCCTGTAGGTTTTTCAAGATAATTGTTGCAAAAGGGAAATTTCAAATTTAGAAATCTACTGCACCAACTCTCCAGGCTGCTCCCAAAAAGTGACACTCTGTCGTTTGCAGGTAAGCTGCAGATGTCGTCTTTTCTTGTAACATAATTATTGTTCCATTCATCTGTTTTCTATAATTGCATATCCATCTATGTTCCAAGCAGAACTGTTAACTGGGCCTTGGAGAGCCTAATAGAATGATATTTAATTCATATTTTATTTTAGCAAACAGTCGTATACACAATACAGGTTTGAATGCTTGCACCGTGTTTGGTGATGTAAATCTGATGGAGTATATTAGATGCGTGTGTGCCTCGCATGCAGCGCGCAAACCCTCAAACCGTAATTTGCCGTGTTCTTTCTGCAGTGCTCGTTACCTTTCTGTCACTTCCGTACCTCCCAGGATCACCTGAAGATCTGTCCGTTTGAATCGCTCCGGTGCACTAACTCGGGCTGCCCGGACGTCTTATTGCGCAAGGACCTGGAGAAGCACCTGAGCAGCAAATGCGCGTATCGCATGGAGCCGTGTCCGCACTGCCAGAAGCATTACATGCTGATCCAGCTGATGGTGAGGTCACACCTTCCTGCAAGCGTCCTGGCCACATCCCACGGGCCGGGAAGCACAGCCTGTGACACAGTCTCTCTGCATCGTCTTAGGACCACGAAAGCACCATCTGCCCAGCGGTAAAGGTCCAGTGCCCTAACAACTGTCAGCAGATGATTAAAAGACATAAGGTCAGTCATGGGCCTAGTTAGGTCCGATCACTGGGGGCTATAGCCCGAGTATTTTAGCCCCGATACCAGTTGGGGGGAGGAAAAAAAGAAGAAAGTCAAGCCCCAAGTAAACTTGACTTGTAAACTTAATGTCAGAATCAGGTTTATTGACCAAGTGTGTGTGACTTGCGGTTTTTTGGCCAAGAGTGTGTGTGACTTGCGGCTTATTGGCAAGTGTGTGTGTGAGAATTTGTTTCTGGTAGTTGGTGTCTCTCCGGCACATTATAAGAGTATCACAGTATTCTTGTAATAGTCTTTCCCGTGATGTTTGTGTTCATGACTGGTTCACTGATAGTTGTACCTCAGGAATGATTTCTGACTGCCACTTGGTGCCTGTGATCCTTTCCTAGCTTAAAGATCATTATCACGAGTGTCCCGAAGTGCTGACGGACTGCATCTATAAGAAATACGGCTGCTGCGTTAGGGTTCGTACATGTTCCGGCTCATTCTGACTCAACAACCATGCCTGTGATTAGCGTATGCCATTCACTAAAACTGGAATTCCTGGGAATTTGTTTGCCGCCATGTTACTTGGTCCAGTAGACCATTTCGTGAGCATCGCTTTGTCTCTTTCCTTTGAACAGGAGAAGCGTGTGAAGGTTCAGGTTCACGAGGATGCTGCTCTCAATGACCACCTGCTGCTTGTTCTTGAGAGCAACACCAAGCTGGAGAAACAGGCATGATCAGCCTTTCCTTCGCCTACCCTCAAGGCAGTTTAACGTAAACAAGAATGTTCTTGGGGCAGAATGAAAAATAATTGGTTGAGAGAGAGAGCCAATCGGATTATAGGAGAGGTGGGTCCAAGCAAATAGGGGAGGCAGGACCAAGGCATCTGATTATAAGTGTTTGGAAGTTGTATGGATCGAATCCATCTGTAGGCCCACACAACACAGGAAGAACAAACTCCACCAGTGGGGATGTAAACTGGCATCTCTGGTGGCGTGAGAGGTGGCACTTGCACTCACTGAATCACCGTGCCACTGTGAGTTTTAATGGCAAGTCGAATTATTTACTTTCGAGAACAACGTCGTTTCCTTTATCGTAATTGCTAGCTAGACATTTCCCTAGATGCACAACGTTGTAAGCCGGTCTGCCCATAATTGGGCGTTTATATGAGTGGTGAATGGTCTCTGGACAGATCGATGACCTGCAGCAGAACTTGGTGCTGAAGCATCATGAGTTCCAGGAGAGGACCAACGTAATCAGCAGCCTGGAGAGGGAGTTCAAGCCACTGGCACAGCAGATGACCAGGAGTGACCACATGCTCTCCACCCTGCAGGTACTAGTCCCTACCCAACACATCCTCGCTACCTGCATATTATTGTGAAATACACCAATTTCCTGCTTGCATTGCAAAGGAGAGTTGCTTCCATACTATGGTAGGCGAAGCTTGTTATGCATGTTGATACGGGCTTCCTGTTTCAGAGGTCCCTCGAGGAACAGAAGGACCGGGTCTCTGCCATTCAGCTCCAACTCCAGCAGCTGACCCAGGCTTTTAGCCAAGACTCGGGCCGCACTGAGCTGGCCCAGCTCCGCTGCTCGCTGGACAACCTGAAACAGCAGGTGTCAGTCATCGAGGGGCTCAAAGAACGGCTGGGTAAGTCACTGGAGCAACCCCAATGAACAGGGGCGGGGCTACGGGGACACTGCACTCAGCTGAAAGCTGATTGTTCCCCAGAGCGCCCCTTCCCCTGTCACTCGCCGATTCAAATTGTATAATTAGCAAATGAAGTTTGCCCCTGTATATAAATTATGGGCCTTCTGACGGGGGGGGGGGGGGGGGGGGGGGGGGGGGGGGGGGGGGGGGGGGGGGGGGGGGGGGGGGGGGGGGGGGGGG
>JABFEA020000044.1:18414896-18429971 GCA_019775915.2 Cyphomyrus plagiostoma
TTTCCAATTCTTGTGGCCCCTTTATAAAAATTTTGGGCCTTTTGCACCCCCCCCCCCCCCCCCACCTAGAATTGCCCCCGAAAAGATAGACAAATAGAAATAGTTGAATGTAGTCTTCAGAAATTGCCAGATAACAACTGCAGCTCACTCAGGCTTTTAGGCAGGACCTGGGCCGTACCCAGCTGCCCCAGCTCAGGTGCTTGATTTACAACCTGAAACGGAAGGTATCAGTCATTAACATTTTCTAATACTGAAAACAGGCACTCGTCAGTATTGAAATCGTTACACGTAGACATGATATTTCGTGGCATTGAATGTTCTTCTCCTCTAACCTCCGCAGTCATGCTCGAGGACAACTACATGCGTCACGCGAGGCTGCTGAACGTTCACATGGATCAGCTGCAGCGCAACGAAGAGCGCTTCCATGAGCTGGAGTCCACCTCCTACAACGGGAAGCTCATCTGGAAGATCCGTGACTACCAGAAGAAGAAGAAGGAGACTGCAGCGGAGGGCCGGGCGCTCTTCAGCGCCGCCTTCTACACGAGCCGCAGCGGCTACAAGCTGAGCGCCCGCGCCTACCTCAACGGGGACGGCTCGGGCCGGGGTACCCATCTCTCCCTCTACGTGGTCCTGATGCGGGGCGATTTCGACGCCCTCCTGCCCTGGCCGTTCCGGCAGTCCGTGGCCCTCACGGTGATGGACCAGAGTGGCAGCCGCAAAGACGCCAACATGGTCTTCAAGCCCGACCCGACCAGCAGCAGCTTCCACAGGCCCACGTCGGACACGAACTTAGCCACCGGGTTTCCCAGCTTCGTCTCCCACGCTGAGCTGGAAGCCACCAAGGATGCAGTGTTTGTGAAGGACGACACACTCTTCATCAAAGTCAAGGTGGACACAGCCGGCTTGGAGGACCTTTAGTTCTTAGGACCGAAGATACACGCTTGTGAAAATTCATTGAAACAAGTAGGATTTTTTTACAATCTGATTTTAAATTTCATTCAGAAAAGCCAACAATATGCTTTCATTAATTGTAGGAAATTTCTAGAGGTGCCCCGACCGATGCCACTTCTTCAGTGTTGATTACGATCCCGATACCAGAACTGGGGGTATCAGCCATCACCAAGGGTCTTATTCTTCTTTCTTTTAAACCAGTAAATACAAATGAAAAAATGTTTGCCAAAGAAGCTTTAATTAGCTACTAGAAACATGCATAACGTACTGTTCCACCTCATTTGTGCATCTTGTTTTAAGCGTTCTTGTGGCGTTTAGTTTTGAATGTGAGTGGCGAATGCTTCAAATGGATCACACTTTTTCTCATACTGGCAACAGCGTCACTTACACTTAGCTGCCCTGAGTGTGTAAGCCAGCCCAGGCTAGCAACTGCCAAATCATCAGTTGATTTTTATGGTCTCGCACAACTGCATGCGCTTTTAGTGGGAATTTCCACCAAACGCTATTCCCACTTCTCAAAACTTTGTTTTTACAAAGATTGCAAATCGCTGTGCTATTAATTGTTAAAAGCGTAAAATACTTCCTGATCGTCACACTCTTATCTGATGTTCTTACACTCCTCCTACTGTGAAGGGTATGCAGTGTAAACATCAGCTGGAAGTAGCTACACTCACACCCACTGAGACGCAGAAAGATTGATGGCAGCCTTAGCGTTTAGCTTGAATGGCAGAGAAACACATCTAATGGTAAAGAGCTGTTGTGCGATTGTGCAATTTAACAGGAAAGAGGAGGCTCTCTCTTTACAGGATTGGTTGCATATGGCCAACAGCTGATCTGTCTAATCAGCATGGATATCTTTCAGCATGATTTAGCTCTGTGCCATATGTCAAAAATGGTTTAATCAAGAAGAAAATCAAGGTATTATACTGACCTGGAAGCATCCTGGATTTAAACCCTATAGAGAATCTGTGGTCAGTCTGTAAGCAGGGCCTTCGGGGATTGGACTGTACCACAAATGATAAATACATTCTAGCTTTAATTCAAGTATCATATTGGGACCCCAAGAGTGTGGGACGGCTCGAAGTCATCATCTTCTACGCCAAGCCACAGCCAAATGCTGTTAAAAACCATGGGGCTCATATCCTGGTTTAAAATGTTTATGTTGAACTTGTTTCAGTTAATTTGCACAAGGGTTTGCTTTGCTTGCAAATCAGGAAACTGGGAAAGAAGGAGCTGAGGCCTGATAGGGTGGGTTCTGTTGTGGCCTCGTATCTCCACCATCTCACCATGTTTGCAGGGCTTTGCAATGCGTACTTCACTTTAAGCTTGGGTTGGTATTTGAATTTGCTTTATCAATTATTGCTGCAAAAAAATCAAGATGACTGATAATCTCTAAACACATGATCGTGAATGACAATATGTTTATATGGCTTATTTTGCATTTTCGTTTACAAGCAATACATACGTGATGTTTTGTTAATAATGCCCTAAAACTGCTCTAGAGTCTATAATTTCCAATATTTGGTTGACACATTTCTAAAACGTTAGTTTCTATGTTGCTGTGTGAAGAGCTTTACAGTCTAATGCAAATCTAGCATGTGAAAGCCCTTTTTGTCATGTTTACGACTCATGACACAAATGCGAAAAGCTACTCACGACCCAATTAAAGCATTCTTTTCACCTTCTGTTTTCCCAATTTGTGGCAGAAAGTATTGCCCAGCACACCAGCAGTGGACAGTATTGTATAACAAAAGTAAACACCCCCCAATACAGACATTATGCAGTTTAATAATAATAACTATCATAATCACAAAAAAAAAAACCATAAGATAGGAAGGCAAGTTTTAGTACGCTATATATACAGCTCTGAAATACATTAAGAGATGACCATATTTTTATAAAATGTGCATTGGTAAATTCTGGTTTAATGCTGGTTCTGCTGGCAGAAGGCTATGCTGAACAGCAAGAGGTTCCCAAGTTCAAAATTTCTAAGACAGCAGTATACAAGAATAAGGTGAAGCAGGAGACACTGGGAATGACCAGAAACCAGCCAGGTAAAGGGCGGAAGTGACATTGTAATGCCAGAGGTGACTGTTAACTTATCTGACAGTTTCTCTTGAATCAGAGGAAGACATCAAGTGACCTTCAAATGGAATGAGAAACATTAAGTGCAGGTGTGAGGTGCACTGCTAGGAGAGTTCATATCAGGCTCACAGAAGCAGGACTGAGGTCCCATAAGGAAGAAACCCCTCATTAATGAGAAACAGGGAAGAACCAGGTTGCAGTTTGCAAAAAAAAAAAAAAAAGTATATTTTACTGTTACGCTTCAGGCAGTGACAGGAGATGGAACCCAGTTTGCCTGAGACTGTGGTTTAATTGGGAAGTCCGGAGCAGCCAAAACCAAAACGCAGAGCTGGAGGCGAAGTCTGGTATGGCCCAAAGGGGTCGCAAGCCGGGGTGGTCAGTCCTACGTCAACACATCAGATAAGGGGACTGGAAGGACAAGAGCCAGGAACAGGCAGGAGCTGGGGAGATGAGGGATCCAGGGCAGGTGGGTCAGGTAGGCAGGGCAGGCGAGAGAGACGAAAGACAAGCGAGTGCTCAGTAAGGCTTATTAGGTAATTGCAACAATACCTAGTGCCGCTGTTCCTGATTCGATCACTTTCATCCAGCGGCGACGGATGGTGGGCGTGGTCACCTGTCTGGACGTGAAACCAAATTTTACTGAGGTCTCTTAATTTTTTCCCTAACTGCATTTAATATGGGGTGAACCTCCATTTCTGTTTGGGATGTCAGTGCTGGAATCGCGTCTTTTTGGTGGGGTCTGCTTATCACAGAACTACAAATAAAAGATTATTCTTGTGTTTGTCTTTCAATCGGATAACACAGTTTCACCTGGTGGAAATAGAATGATAACTGTTCTCACATGGATTTTGTTTTATTATAGATCGATATCGATATAGTTGAATTATTCGATATAGTTGATTTATAGAAAATCAACGAGGGAAAAATATTGTATTTATTGATATTGTCAATATTTTGATATTGATCTGCACAAAGGCAGCACAGGAGACCAGACAGGGATATACTTTAGACAAGATATGAGTCGATCACCAAGCACACACAATCATACAGTATAAGGTGGACATTTTGAGATGTGATTTAGTGTCTTTGGACTGGAGGAGGAAACCCATATGACAAAAGGAAACACCCTAGCTCTACATAGGCATAGCGCGACAGTTTAAACCCACAAGCTCAGAGTATTGAGGTGACAGTGCCAACCACAGATAGCCACGGGCAAATCAGCTAGACGGAGCAGTCGTTAACTTCCTGTTAGCGCTAACTTCCTGTTAGCATGTCATTTTCTGTGTGTCTGAGAGTACCCTCATGGCTGTCACCTAGCCTGTACCTTGCGCTTGCTGGGGGTAGGCCTAGACATGTATAGCCCTAGTCCCTGTGAAAAGGAAATAGATCAATGAAATAATGGCCTTTTCCATTTTTACCTTTGGTCGCTTTCGTTAATTCCAATCTGCATTTCTGCCTCACTTCAAAATACAAAATTTAACTTCTCACTCAAAATTAAATGATCTTTTTTCAATTAGCTTGTGTTGATTTGGATAAGAATTACTTGATTTCCCAAGGCCTTTTATTTTGTTCTGCGCAGTATTGTATCTGTATTCTATATAGGCTGCTGAGTATTTCTTCCTTCTGATAACATTTTCCATGCTGTGAATCATACTCATTTGTATTTTAGTATGTTTCTATGAAGAAAAAAAAAATCCTCTTCATGCAGTGTATGGTGTACATTTAAGTTAGTTATTTACATCTCAGGCTTTCTAAAGAAACTTTCAGAACCAACAGGACATCAGTGTCACATGACTGTTACCCGCACCATGACAGGATTTATTTTAGGCAGCATGTCTTCTGAATACGTCATTTTATGTTTGGTCAAGCAATGAGTTGGAGCTCAGTTTTGTAATTGTACATTTCTTTCACTAATAACTTTATTTTTTATCTAAACAACTTTGGATAAAATGTCATCATTTATGCATTTCATATACTTACCATCATATAACCGTTCTATATGATTTGTATAATAGAAATATTGATCATTTATTTTTAATACATAAGAATATTACGTTCTGGAATTATTTATTGCTGCTATAGAAGGCTGGAATCCAGTGCGTCACGGACTTGGGTTAAAAAGTATTATTTTGGATAATTCTTTAATATTGTTTATTTATTTTGTATTTTTTTTTGCTTGACAAATTTTAGAGCCCACCCACCCCACCTTATTGGCAGGTATTACAAATTATACGTATTTAATTTTTTTTTCCTCTCCCATTTTTGTTTGCTGTTACGTTTACTTTACCAGCATTGCAGTATTTTCAGCGAAATAAAATTTCTTCAAAATTTAAGGGTGTGTCCTGACCCTAAATCGGTAGAGATCCACTGACCCGGGTCGAGCTTCCAGGCACTTTCCGCTTGACGATCAGCCACTTCTCTTCTTCACGTTTGTTTATAGTAGTTCTTCTTTTCCGTGGACGCGGTTTTGTTCACTAATGCAGTTTCGAGCGGACAGCTGAGCTTCAGGGATTAAGGTGGCAATTTTGCACATTTTGCTAACATATTTAATTAACGAGCCAAGCGATTGTCCCTCGGGGTGCCGATGGCTGCCATCTGTTGGCACGTCGTCACTCTGTTGTCACACTGTAAGGGATTCCCATAAGGTGAGGTACACGATCACACGTGGTATGAATGGAGGCTTCTGGAGATGGTTTCCAGGACCGTTATAAATTCATGTGTGATTCTGCAAATGTTAAATGATTTCAGTTGTTCTAATTTAAACAACATTCCTATTAACATGATAAACTTACACACCAAACGTGCATAAGGGTAGTGTGTTGCTTGACTAGTTAGGGCTCTATCCCCATGTCCACCAGGTTGTGGTTACAGATCCCAGAACTGGCAATCATATCACTTCTTGGCCCTTGAGTAAGGTCCTGAACCTCGACTGCTCCAGGGGTGTTGTCTGCCTCTGCTCTCTGAACCACCGTTAAGCATAAATCAAAGTTACCTAATTCCGGTCCTGTAGGACCAAAATCTAGCACGGTTTGCAGATTTCTCTGCTCAAACACATCTACTAAACTTGGTTGGTTAGCTGATTTCACCAGGGAACTGCAAACTGTGTTGGATTCTGGCCCCCCAGGGTTGTAAATGGGGAACCCTGGCATAAATAACTGCATGATGCCGGTACTTATGCTAATGTGGCCTCTCTCCCCTTTGACAGGTGTGTGTCCATCACAATGCAGATATAATTAGCGCAGAGGCACATTGTTTTTAGCCCTGCAATGCGTGCCCCCCCACCCAGCTGGGGGGTGTGGCGCGTGGGAGGTACGTTCGCTCACTAAGCGAACTTAATACTTTCGAGGGCTAAGACTGGCAGCATCGACACGCTGGCAGGATGTGGAAGATTAAACGTATGTATTTCTCCTTCAGCGCGTTCCAGGCCCTTTTCGTTCTGAGTCTCTCTTTTTGTTGTCCTCTTGTCGCCTATTTGTTTCAGTTCAGACCCCCGGGTTCAGCTGTTCCTGCTGCTACAATGACCTGAGAGGCGCGATGGAGTAGGAGGTTTTGCTAGAGCACTAATGGTCTCAGGCTGGGCTGCCATCACCCGTCGTCTTCCTCTCGCCTCATTCTAACCAAGGGACATGTCTCTTTCAGCCCCCATCGAGCATCCACTGGAAGTGAAATACAAGCCTGTGCTGGAGGTATATAAATGAATTGCTTAAGCAGACTAATCGAAGGAAAATTGATTGAAAAATTGCTAACTACTAATGTTGCATTGGTGTGTGAATCTGCAGTAACTCACCAGTGTGATCTTCAGTTCACTGTCGCCTTGGCGACTGATACAGTTAACAGTCGCATGACTAATAATAGCACAGAATCAAAAGTGATTGTGTGTGGGAGTAGAGCACGGCTATTTATAGGGCTGATCAAAGTGTCAGTGAAGGCTGCAAGGCCTTACCACTTTTTTTGATGCCTTTTAAACAGAATTTAACTTACCTGAATTGTCTCTTACAATCTTTGTTGGTGTCACGCAGTATGTTCAGAGAAGGCTACATTAAACGTGATACCAGGGACAGCAATTTTATAGTCAGTTTCCATCCGTCTTACAAATGTGTAGATTTATGCCATCAAAAAGCTTAAAAATCAGTGTACTGTAGCCTGTGGCATTTCAGGCGGCCATTTTTAAACTGTTAGGTCAAAGTCAGTCTAGTCTCATGCTGAACATTAATGGCTAAAGAACAGCTCAGGATGGCTGAAAAAACTTGCTGCATTAAAAGTGAGGAGTGCTGCTGTTAATAAGTAAGTAAGTGAACTTTATTGTCATTCACACCATACAACAGTACGACGACGGATGCAAAGCGGAACGAAATTGCGTTTCTCTGAGGCTCAAAGTGCAGACATAAAAGACAAGTGCAAGCAAGACAACATACAAACAATTTCACTAGACAATTTCACAAGACAACATACAGACATTTCACTAGTACAAACAATAAATATAGATGTATAAATATAGTCAGTGGGTGATATATAGTATGAAGAATTATTGCACTACGTTTCACAGTGATTCAGTTATTGCATTATATAAATAGAATGTAAACTTGAGACCTATCAGTGGTAATAAAGTGCACAGTAGGTAGGAGAGAAAAAGGTCAAAAGGTTATTTAACAGAATTTAGTATTCTGGGGGTAGAAACTCCTGTTAAATCTGGCTGTTCTGCAGTGTATACTGTGGTAGTGCTTCAAGTTGAAACAGTCCATGTGCCGGGTGTGTAGGATCTTTTATGATCTTAATGGATCTGCTATGGCAACGTGAGTAGTGTAGTTCTTAAACAGAGCGAGGACCCGATGATTTTCTCCGCCGTCCTCACCACTCTACGAAGTATCTTCTGTTCAGTGGCAGTGCAGCTACCAAACTGAGATACTGCTGGTCAGTATACTTTAGTGCCTCTATAGAAAGTTGTGAGGACAGGGGAGGTGAGGTTTGCTCTTTCCAACCTTCGGAGAATTATGTTATTCTATAAAAATGTTGTGTTTTTGTGAAACTACCCACAGTAATTTTATAAATGAAAAAATTAAATAGGGAACTTGAACAAAAATGACCGAGAGACTTTGAAAAGGGAGACATTTATAAAAATGAGGCAGGCTTCCACAAAACAGAGTTTGTGGCCTGTTTGGTGGTGATTCATTGATGTCTAGGGGTGTTCAAAGCACAGGCTCACCCAGGCTGAAGTCCAGGGTGCTCTGCTAAATTGGGCTGCACCCCAGAACTCGAGATTAATCCGTTCAGAACTCTGATAAATGTATCCAAACAATGTGTCCTGCCCTGATTGTCCGCTCCTTCCGTGTGCCCCGCCCCCTCATTAACCCCGTGTGATCAGCTGTTTCTGGTTGTTGTCATTAGTCCTCTGCATTTCGTCCGCATTTCAGTTTGTTTCCCCAGTCCGGTCATTGTATTGTCCGTCTGCGTTTTGCCTGCCTTACCTGTAATTAAACCCTGTATTCCCTGATACCCTGACGTCTGTGCCTTTGTCTCCATTCTGTCCCTGCTCAGCATGACAATATTATTATTATTAAATGTATTAATGGTTTATTAATATTAAATAATAAAATTAAATAATTCTTAAGAAATCTTTATTTTGAAATGTATTTTATTATATAATAATAATTACTGTTACTATCATGGTCTCAATATATTTTTACTGTCTAAATATATGCATTCAGCTAGTGTAAGCATGCACCATGCCATCACAGCCAATGCGAGGCTGAGACTGAAGCTTTACCCTGTTTCCGCTGAGAGAAGTGCCGTGTGACTCATTTCCTCGCGTGTACAAGTTATCTTAGGTCGGTGTTCACAGTTTGACTTCCGAGACTCAGATTGAGCTCTAGGTATTTTTTTTTAACTGGTTGGTTCGTCTTTTAAGAAATTTCAGTTCTAATGAGTTTGAGAACTGAGGTACCACTGTGTTTTACACCTAGAGTTGCCACCTGTCACATTTGAACCAATATGGGTAATGATTTGTTACACAAACACAATATAATCTGGACCATGCAACTGATCCTCCAAACATTCTTATCGGCAAATTTGATCATCACCCCTCCTCCCTTCCAGTTGACCATTTTTCCCCTATCCCAGTCAACAACTACACTGTGCCTGAACTATCCACCTCTGCATTTGAGTTGTCAGAGGGTCTTCAACTAATTTCTACAATGGCGTACTCAACTGGTTAGTTAAAACAAAACCTTGGTCTGGATTTTTAATATCTGGACCAGAACTATCAACTTCTGCTCAAATAGCCCAGAGACTTCTCACCATGTTTATTGGTGTCTGTTGAAGTCATAAGAATGTTATACTGTACGTTACTATGACATGATGAAGCCCTGAGTCCACGCCCATTCCCAGTATGATGCGCTGCTGTCCACCCCAGAGCAGGATGCCCCGAGACCCCATGACCCTCTTCAGGCTGAAGAGGCTGTCAGCCAGGGAGGAGTTTCCCAGCCTCGATGGCAATTACACCTGGATGGGCCGTATCCTCACGCCACACATGTATGAGCGGCAGTTCAGCAGGGCCACGGAAAGTGGGGTCATCTTTGATGATGTCATACGGCCAGGGCTGGAAGAACCAGGTACAGAAACATGGCGAGACTCTCGGGTGATGCTCTGAGTAGATTTGTATCTTTACATCAGATCATTCCAGATGAGAGTACTGTTATTTAATGCTACATTTCCAATTGAAAGTTTGACCAGAGAGTGAAGGAAAAGCGGCCAATGAGAGCTCAGCATATGTGGGAGCTCCTTCAGGAGCTGGAAAAGCATCCCAGGAAGCCACCTCATGGAACTGGCATAGAGGAGACAGTAGGGCCAGTCAGTCCCTGGAGCAATTGGGGCTAAGGGCCCTGCTGAAGGGCCCAGTGGTGGGGTCACTCTGCCAAAACAGGGATTTGACCCAGCAACCAAACCGTAGAGTTGCCCCACCCCCAAACAAATACTTTTTTTTTGTTCAATACTTTTTTGGTCAGCGAATAATTCCATATATGTTATTTCATAGTTTTGATGTCTTTATAATTTTTCTAAAATGTACAGAATAATAATTAGCCAGTATCAGACAATTAGAGGTTAAGGCCATGCTGAAGTCACTCAGTAGATCCAAGGCTTTGAACTGACAACCTTCTGATTACAAACACAATGTCTTGACCGGTTGAACCACATACCACCCCTAACAAACTGATACTGTTTACATTTCATTTATTGAGCAGATTTTTTTTGTCCAAAGCAAGGTACGTCATTTGTGAGAAAGCAAGGTCAGACAATGGCTAGAAAATGTGAAGATTAAGGCGCTTGCTAAGGGGTCTCCCTGTACTGTTTCAGTTTCTTTAGTCTTGTCTAAATCTGTAACGCCGGCAACTGCTGACACGGCAGGAAATGGAAACTGATCTTAGAGGAACATGTGATGCCTGCCCTGTTCATGTCTGGGGCTGATAAGAAAGAAGATTTGCTTCATTTGGCTCCATAAACTAAGAAGTTTCCTATGCTGCTGGTCAACTTCTCAACAAAAGCCACAGTGACAGATGCCTCATGCAGCGTGATACAGTAAATCATAATAAAGTCAGACGTAACCTAAATTTTCATTGGATGGTAACAGGTGGACAGTGGATCAGTAGGTAGTCAGAAGATCCAGAATTCTTTAATTTATCTAAGAATGGCTTTGCTGCGTATTAAAGTGAAACTGAGTGAATAAAGATTCTGAAACTACAGGTCATCAGTAAAAAAATATACAGGGTTTAACAGCAGAAAAACATATATTCTAGTTACAAACCGTGATGTAATGTGTGAGGTGCAACTCACCCTGGTCCAGCTAATGGGCTTCAGCTGCCGATGTGCCCCCATGTCCCTGCCCTGCCCAGGGACGCCCTCGGGACCCGTGTCTGTCGGCTGCCTGGCCGGAGACGCCCAGTCCTACATCCTCTTCTGCGACTTTTTCGACCGCGTCATCGAGGGTTACCATGGCTACAAGATCGCCAGCTCCTCGCAGGAGAGCGACTTCAACTATGACAATTTGAAGGTGCGCCTTAAAATATGAAAACAAATAAACAATGTGCTTCAAGTGGCATATTTATGTACTATGCTTAACGTGGATCATTGGGAGCCCTTTAAGGTCATTCTGTAACACTTTTACAAATATGTACGCGAAAGTTTCTTTTCTTCCTGATGTAAGTTCGTATGAGCTGTAACTGGCAGAAGGAAAGCCTTACATATGGAGCCCTGAGCATTTAGATTCAGTAGAATGTTCTTAAAACAGTTATGCGTTGCTATTTAAACATGTAAACAGTCATGATTATAAGCGCGAGAAGATGCTCCTTTGGATAAACAAACAGCGCGGTGGATGGACATGTGACATGAGCTCCGGAGCAGAAAGCATGATCATACCACGGACGTTCTAGTGGCAGGGTGTGCTACAGACTCTCATGTGTGGCGTGTGCATGATGGACAGGGAGGCGATGACCTGGACGGCTCCTACGCACTGGGCTGCAGCGTCAGCATCTGCCGCAGTGTGGAGGGATTCACCTTCCCCACCCACTGCAGCCGTGGTGAACGGCGGCGCCTTCATGCACTGGCTAGCAAAGGTGAGGTCGCTCCTCAAGTCCTTCACAGTTCCGGTTTAATTGTGTGTTCTCTGCGTGGATTGTAGTGTGACCATCTTTCCATGTCCTATCTATTTTACCCTGCACTGATTCTTGGGAATTTGGATAGAACAGGTTTTAATTCGGAAATTAAAAAGGTACTTAAATTACAAAATCTGAAGGTACATGATTATAGACCAAGGTCTTGGCTGTTCAGCAATGTACTAGTGCAACCTCCTCATTTTGTATATTTTCCATAAAATTGGTGTTTTTTTCAGTTATTACTTTGTTTTTGTCAACATAAAGTCAAAGGAGAGTGTAATGATGGGGTTGGGGGATTTGGGGGGTAAGCCAAATGAACGTGGCATAATAGTGAATTGAGAGAGAGAGGGAAGGCACCCCCCTCCCCTAGGGTTGGACGGTAAGGAAGAAATATGGGGGGAATTACGTCAATAAAAAATACAAAAGAGGTTTATGAAGCATCACAGGTCATATTGGTGTTTATTGTGATCAACAATTAAATTCTAGCCTCCACTGAGGACCATTTGGAGATTTTTGTCACCACCTGATGGTGGTGACGTGTGACGGTGGTGACGTGTGACGGTGGAGACGTGTGACGGTGGAGACGTGTGACGGTGGAGATAAAAACCTGCTCTTTCACAGGACATGCATGACTTGTTCACATTAGCCATTTTGCTTCCCCTCTGTTGCTCGTTACTTCAGACCTCTTCGTAAAAAGTGTACATTTATGTCATAATCTAATCTAATATTTCTTTTTACAAAAGAGACGGACATTTTATGGTTGTGACAGGAGCAGTGTCCAATGAACAAGTTTAAGAGAAAATAGCAAACTTACAGGAGCTTGAGGGATCCTGAAGCATACAGTAGAGCTGAAGGTTTGAAAATGGGATCCTCAGAAATGTAGTTGACCTTGTAATGGGATCCTCAGGAATGTAGTTCACCTTGTAATGAGATCCTCAGGAATGTAGTTGACCTTGTAATGGGATCCTCAGGAATGTCGTTGACCTTGTAATGGGATCCTCAGGAATGTAGTTGACCTTGTAATGGGATCCTCAGGAATGTCGTTGACCTTGACCTTGTAGTTGACCTAATTATAACCTTGGTTATTTTTATACATGAAAATGTTATTAATTCTGCGATGGGCTGGCCCCCCGTCCAGGGTTGTTTCCTGCCTCGTGCCCGTTGCTTCCGGGATAGGCTCCGGACCCCCCGCGATCCAGTAGGATAAGCGGTTTGGAAAATGGATGGATGGATGGAAAATGTTATTAATTTCCAACAGAATGAGCACTTTTCTTAGTGGGACATGTTTTTGCCAAAGTTTCAAGGATCTGTGCCTAGTCAGGGGTCACAGTGGCCTAGAGCCCAATCCAGGCAGCACACAGGGACAGAACAGGATGCCAAGCCATCTCAGGATCTCACACTCACACTCTGTGACAAAATTAATGACAGAAGTTATCTTAACTGCTTGTCTTTGGAGCAGGAGAGATCACCAGAGTAGGGAACCCTCATGACAGAAGGAGAACACTGAACCTGCACATGCATAGATCAGAGACGGGTCCTGGTTGTGTGGAACCACAGTGCTACCCACTGATGAACCATAATTCCATAATCACTCTGAACTAACCGGACATGGATAGTTCAGGTCCAGTAATTAAAAATCCAGACCAAGATTTTGTTTCAACCAAGTATAAAGAGTCACAGTCACAGAGTACTCAACTGGTTGATTGAAACAATATCTTGGTCTGAACTTTCTGGGTCTGAACTATCTAGCTCTGGAACTGATTGTTGGTAAAGCACTTTTCAGCCCTCAGTCAGCTAGATGGCGAATCCCCTGGCCATCTGTATTCCCTGGAGGAACTGAAGGACAAGAAGCTGGCAGAAGGGCCGGTGGTGCCATCTTCCCTCCTGATGAGGATTGGAGCTGCCCGGGATTGGCCTGATTCACGGGCGGTATGGTCAGTACCAGCCAAGCAAAATCAAAACCTTTCAAGACATCTGGAGTTTAACTGGAGTGACTGGAGTTTTCTTGATGAGGCAAAGCCTTGTTTTCAACTTTGGGGAAGTTTTGAAGCTCCACTGAGATTGTTACAGTGAGGAACGTGTCTCCCTCAGGGTCGCCAAAGATGACAGTTTGGTTGTGCGGATTAATTTTGAAGACCACCTTCGACTTGTCTCCGAGCACAGTAACTCAAACATTAAAAAGGCGTTTGAAACTGTGTGCATCAACCTCCAGAGAGTAAGTTGATTATGGTTTTAATAATAATTCCAGCAAAATCTGTGCTTCAAGTGGGTGCCGGTATTCACCTTGTTATTTAGTATCAGTTGCCAGTACTCACCTTGTTATTCAGTACCAGTTGCCAGTACTCACTTTGTTATTCAGTACCAGTTGCCGATATTCACCTTGTTATTTAGTATCAGTTGCCAGTACTCACCTTGTTATTCAGTACCAGTTGACAGTACTCACCTTGTTATTCAGTAACAGTTCCCGATATTCACCTTGTTAATCAGTACCAGTTGCCGATATTCACCTTGTTATTCAGTAACAGTTGCCGATATTCACCTTGTTATTTAGTATCAGTTGCCAGTACTCACCTTGTTAATCAGTACCAGTTGCCGATATTCACCTTGTTATTCAGTAACAGTTGCCGATATTCACCTTGTTATTTAGTATCAGCTGCCAGTACTCACCTTGTTATTCAGTACCAGTTGCCAGTACTCACCTTGTTATCTAGCACTAAGAGATATTGAGAGGTGCCAATAGGGAGAAAACCAAAGAGGTGCTCGTACCATGACCAGTGAGTACTGGCCCACTTCAAGTACTGGGTAAAATTAATATTAGTTGCAACTTTTCAAACTTACTGATAAACGGCTCTTATTTGAAAGTGGGAATAGACATAGTTTTCATTAAGTAAGTGCAGGAGTTTTATAAATATCTGGAAAAACAGGGATTAAAAAACAAACAAAAGCCAAATCTAAAGAATTTTTTGCAGCATCAGCTGAAGGTACTTCTTTTGAAACAAAGCAGTAATCTAACTTCTGTCTTTTAGCCCCATGGTTATTAAAATGAAACGCAGTACAGGAAGTGTATTCCTTCCTTCTCTTGAAATGCAGCTGGAGGTGATTTACAAGCGGATGAGACGCGAGTTCGTATGGAAGGAGCGCTTGGGCTGGGTGGTGAGCTCTCCCGCAGAAGTAGGAACAGGACTGAGGGGCAGCATCCTGGTGAGGCTGCAGCATATGGCTCAACACAAGCGCCTGGAGGACATATTGGAAAGACTGCGCCTCCGCATGGACGCCACTGGTATTGCAACTCATTTTATAATAGTGTTCTAGAATAGAGAATAGAATAGAATAAACCTTTATTATCCCACGAATGAGAAATTTAGGTGTTACAGAGCTCTTACACAAAAAAGTA
>JABFEA020000044.1:18478119-18496635 GCA_019775915.2 Cyphomyrus plagiostoma
TTGTGTCAATAGCCCACTTAGAAATCCCCTTACTGATAAAAATGTTGACGTGTTCAATACTTATTTTCCCCGCTGTAAGTCCAACATGGTATATGTCCTGCCCTGTATAAGTCCAAGGATCTGGAACGGATTGAGGACTTATACCGAGGTACAGCTATATTTAATAATACTTTCTAGTTTATCCAACACAATCCTTACTAAATAAACTCAATGCAGCAAATTTTTTAAATCTACTAATTTTTCTAGACTTCTCAGCAACAACTGCAATTTCGATCGATTATCAAAGGGAAGATTACTTAAAAAACTGAACTGTCCACATTTTATGCAAACTAGCCACGTTAGCTGGCCATCCTTTAGAAAACAGTAAATTTTTCCTGAAATTGATATGGTATCTTCAGTGCCAAAAGACGTGATACAGGGAGTAGGATATGGGCCATAATGGAGCACCTACAATCTCAACATTGTCCAAAGTCATTTACACTGCACTCTGCTTAGTATTAGTATAGCGTTCCTAATAAAGTGCTCAGTGAGGGTATACAATCACATCATGATGACTCGTTTAGCTAATACAGATACGCAGAGATGACGCGCAAACCCGTGCACACGACGGGCCAGGCCAGAACTGTGAGCTCTAGGCCAGAGTGACCTGCCGAGCCGCCGTACACCCATTAAAAACACCCTTCAGCAAAATCCCGATTCAAGGATCAGAGCAGTGAGCTACAGTCACTGCTTAACAAATGCAAATTCTAATGGAAAGGACATTAGAAACCCAGGCAACCTCCCGTGGGAGGAAAGACAGCATTTTAATACCACAAATCAACAATGTGCTCCACACAGGAGAGGTGATCTTACAAACGCTGTTTGCTAACAGAGTGTAAACTGTATTTAATCAGTTTCACACCGACAGTAAAATAGGACGCCATAGTATTAAATTACTTGAAGCGATTTCGTGAATGGCAGGCTGCCTTGTACAATGCACCTGCATTTCCTTCCACAACGAGCTTCCTCCTTAAATCACTTGCCAACAGTTCCACTCACTTTTTGCTAATTAAATATCTTAAACTAAGTGAAAAGAATAGAGCACCTTTGAAACAGGGGTCTGAGTCACACAGTCGCTGTGTCGAATGAGGGGGGGGCAGTTTGAACAGACAACGTCTGTCACTGCGACCACAAGCAGACAGGTTAGCACCAGAGATGTTCACAAGTCATTTTTTCCAAGTCAGGTCTCTAGTCTTTCAGAGGCAATGGCAAGTCAAGTCTCAAATGACTGAAATGAACGTTCTGTCATCAGATGCTATCTGAGATAATACTGCATTTCTGTATGTTTTGGACTGAAAGCATGTACTGTACTATCATCTATTATTATACACTCCAGTATCAGAATATTAGAGCAAAACTAACAGTAATACTGCAGCGGAATAGACCTACAGAATTTTTGTGATAGACATTCTGAAAGAAATTCTTCCTCACTGACGTGACATTGTAATATTTTTTCTTGAGTAAACACTTAGGCAGCTGAACAGAGTTTTACCAGGCGCACTGACATCGTAACAGCAGCCTATTCTAACACAGCGATTAATGCATAGGATTAATGTTAGGGTTAGGGTTAGGATTAATGTTAGGGTTAGGGTTAGGATTAATGTTAGGGTTAGGATTAATGTTAGGGTTAGGGTTAGGGTTAGGATTAGGGTTAGGCTACATCAATGGACTATATACCCTGCTGCCATCTGCTAACTGGTAGTAGAGTATAGGGCTTCCATTGGCCTGCTACTTGCGGGTAGCCTTCAACATAGTGAAATTTCAGTCAAATAAAATGGGTGGGGAACAATAAAGCTGTAATCTGCATGTAGTCTGTATAGCCTATAACTGTGGTTTGATTAGTTAGCGGTAACGTTATCTGTCCATACGCGTGAAGTTTCCCTTTCAACGAACCAAGTGACTGACCTATCCTTGTGCGTTTTTATGTGCCTGATGGAAGTTAGACGTAGGCGGCCTCATTTATCCTGACGCCACACACTTCGCAAGTGGCCGTTCGCTTGTTAGCTGTATATGTGAAGGCTTTATGATCAAATGTGATAACAAATGGCACAGCTCCAGGAGAACCTGCCGTTGCCATGGTCTATGTTGATTTGAAATCTGTGGCTGCACGCATGCGTAACGTTGCTCGTAATATTGAGAGCGGGGAATATTCAGTCTGCTTCTGATTTTCCCATAACGCATTTGTACGAGAGCTACGGGATCTTCTCTGGGATATGCTGGTTGAGTAGGTGAAGAAATGGTGATAGGTGGTTCCAGTTAGAGAACACAGAGTGCAGCGGACTTATGCACACTTTAATACAGGAAAGCAGACTGACAGCTGGTAAACAATGTTACCATTCCGATCTGTTACATGGGCAGCTGTGATTAGTCTGCTGAATATAACTGCCTTTGGTCTACAACAGAAGCAATTCGGTGACTACTTAGATCGTTACATTGCAACATTCATTATAATGCAAACTCGCATATTCTAAATAATACAAATTAAATACAGACTCAAATCACAATATATTAAATCAGATTAATAATATTAATGTCAGTTAGATAAATCTCTCACGGTACATTAATTCAATCACGCACGGTAACAGATAAACAGCGTGAGAGACATTCAGACAATTACATGCTCTCCATCACTCCAGCAGGTACGTATGCATCAGTGACACGTCTTACGTACGCTGCCGTGTCCGTCCGGTCAGCTACCGATTGGGCTCTTGTGCGACATGGGAAAAACGAAAATGAACAAAATAATTGAATAATTCCATGAAATGAGCATTCTTCACCAGTCACAACATTCAAGTCCAAGTGAAGTCTCAAATCGTTGAGGGCAAGTCTAAAGTCAAATCACAATCTAAAGTCAAATCACAAGTCTTTGTTTGTGCGACTTGAGTCCGAGTCTCAGACTCGAGTCCCCATCTCTGGTTACCACAGACCAATAATGTATCACAGGAAAATGCATTATTCAGAAGGGATTTGGGTCAAGCTAAAGGCTTAGAAGAATTGCTGAAACTCAATAATTCGGCTGTTGGCTCTTATTAAGAGGAAACAGCCCACAAGATTAATCATAACCATGGGGCTGTGATCAGTCCCCCCCCCCCCCAATGCAGGCTCGGTATGTGACTGTCTCTGACTGTCAGCAGAACTTCAGACCAGTGAGGAGGTGTGGCTTTGGTTGGTAGAGTGAAAGTACATGACCGAGGCCTGCTGTGAAATTCACCTCGCTTGGCTGTTGGGTGTCTGCTGGCTGATAGGGCTGAGGGCCATGTCACTCCTCTAGGTGGCATTTACAATAGCATGAGCTGATTTTCTGGGTGTAAACTGCGCGCCAAAAGTGACAGGAACTTCAATCAGAGCCACAAGATTCATGCCAGTGACAATCTGAGAGCCGGCATCACTCCCATGCGACGTGCTGCAGGAAGGTCTCCCTGGTCTGCCTCAGCCAGTATGAGGGTTCTGCTTATTTTGCTGGATAGTCACTCGCCTGTTGGGGGGGGGGGGATACAGGAAGAGCTAGGAGGGAGAGAGTTGATGACATAACCACCTGGTTCACTGCTGGAAAGCCAGCGAACAAGGGGGGAGAAATGGCTCCAATGCAGCAAAGACGTGAAGCTAATGCAGCCTTTCATGCAGCAGGATTCACACGTCTGAAGCACCGACGCAGTTCCAGAACCTTCCCAAACAGCACGACAGCCCCCACCCACCCCCCCGAACCCGGACCTGCTCTTTCCTGTCCTAGACCAACCTCACCACCTCATCCATGAATCACCAAGCATGCATCACAAGGCACCGGCAGTTTGACTGCTAGATCTTCCTCTCATTAGTGTCCTCTTACAGCAAGTTATGACAAACAACGTCTGATGTTCTTCAATACAAAGAGCTCCACAGACATCCTGAAAGCGTCACCTCACTCCTCTTTAGTAAGATCACCATGACCTTCAGCTTGGTCAGCACCAGGTATCGGTGAAATGTTCAGGTCAGACGATGTCACCGTGGTGGGGGCTGTAGGCGAAGCTGGCGGGCGCCCGGGAGTCGCTTATATACTGCTGTGCGCTGGTGTTTAAGACCATGAGGCTCACTGAACTTAAAAGCTGAAGTAGTATCCGGAAATGAAATAATCCAGGCCGTGGAATCAAATATCCAAGGAGATAGTAAGGATATAGCCCTGCATTTTCCTTCCCTTGCCGGTTATTCAATACCACAATCTGGAGAGATGTGTGGAAGTCCGGAAGTCTAGAGTGGAACCGGATCACCATGGGCCCCCAGGACTCCCACTTCTTCATGCATGTTAGTTGGTGCCACTTTAATCAGCATGTTAAACGAATCAAGGGAGACTCATGGGTACCGGTCAGCATCAGACATTACATATCTAATACAATGCTCTTTCATCCCCACCACGAACCCATCAGACAGGCTCTTTTTAGCTGCACGTCGATTCACAGTGATGCTTTCATTCACTTATCAGCTGCCATTTACAGCCTTTTCCTGCACTGTGACCATCACCCTGGTCACTAACGTGACCCCCGTTGAATCAAGCTCACTGGGGTGGCTAGGATCTAGGATGACCGCCACTGGTGACGATGTGAGGGATAATCACCTGAAGCATGGCTTTATGCTCTGGCGTCTAATCCCAGGAGGTTGGCTGAGCCACACCCACGCAGAGGGCTGCCTGCTTTCCTGATCTGTATCCGTCACAAGCTACCAGGCGGCAGCTAAAAGCATCCGTCAGATTAAGGAGCATAATTACCGGCACAGAGCAGGGAGTCTGGGGTCCAAAGTGTAGCATTTTCTGAGAACTCAGCAGGGAGAGTGTGGATGACATAACCACCTGGTTCACTGCTGGAAAGCCAGCGAACAAGGGGGGAGAAATGGCTCCAATGCACGTTTGTTTTTATTAAATATTGTTTTATACACAAATGACTGCACCACCAATGACCCAGCAGTCAAATTCCCGAAGTTTGCAGATGACACTACAGTCGTCGGACTGATCCTGGATGGTGACGAGTCCGCATATCGGCGTCAGGTTGCCCGGCTGGTGTTCTGATGCAGCCAGAACAACCTGGAGCTTCACACGCTCAAGACTGTGGACTTTAGGAGGCACCGTCAGGCACGTCTTCCTCTCACCATATCCAGCAGCCCTGTGGCCACGGTGAAGACCTTCAAGTTTCTGGGAACAACCATTTCCCAAGACTTGAAGCGGGAGCCCAACATCAACTCCGTCCTCAAATAGGCCCAGAGAAGGATGTACTTCCTGTGGCAACTAAAGAAGTACGGTCAGCTATAGGAGCTGCTGAGCCACTTCTACACTGCAGTCATTGAGTCTGTCCTTTGCTCATCAATCACAGTGTGCTTGCACTTAACCTCACACCTTAGACTTTGTACAGTGGATTACCCATGTGTATATATTTCAGATTTTATTTCTTGATTAGTGTAATTTAGTTTGTATAGTGTAGTTTATTGTCTTGTGTAGGGAGTCTCAAGCAGCCAGAAGCAAATTCCTTGTGTGCCCCAGCACACTTGGAGAATAAAGCTGATTCTGATTGTCAGAGAAAAATTCTTAGGAATATGTGATAATACAGATGACCAGATGACCAGGGTCGTACATGACCAGTACGATCCCAGACATAAGAAGCATGATCTTGGACACTGAACGGTCAGAATGATCAAGAATGTTCACTTTAACATGAACTATTATGTGTTTTGTGGACAGGTTCTTTGAAAGTAGTTTAAATGTTATGTGATACAAGTACTAAATGGTGGTGAAGTGCAGCCACTTGCTACAGTACTGGATAAGAGAGTCTCAGAGTCTCAAACCCCTGCAACTACAATAAAAGGTGAGAAGATGTAGGTATTTTGTTTTTGCATATTATTCTACCTAAAAAAAGAAAAGGTAACAAACATGGTGAGCTGTCAGTACAAGGGTCAGCACTGTGGTCCGGGCTACAGTGGGCTGAGAAAACCAAAGACAAGCTAGAAGGCACACGGCCCCCCTGATTGGACGTACCCCTGGATCCAGTGGTCACCTGACCCTTCCTCCTAAGGGTGACGCCCTCTCCAAACCCTTTGATAAAAAAAATCTCTAATTTCCATAAAAATTAATACATGAAACAAAATATGTTATACACAGGGGTTGGTCAAAATAGCACAACACAGGATTAAGGATTAACTTTGAAGTCTTAAAAACACAAAATTAAATAAAATTAAAAACACAGCTCAGCAAGGCTAAATGCCAGTGAACAGTATGAGTCAGCTGGAAAAAGCTGACGAGTCACACTTTGAGTTTGCAGAGCAGCAGCAGGCAGCAGCTAACAGAGACTTGGAGGCCAAAGAGTTACAGCACTTAACTGCAGGTACATCAATCACAAGACCTGCAGCATCACGTAAAATGTCCAGGGATCGATCACAAGACCTGCAGCATCATGCATGGTGTCAAGGGATCAGCCACAAGACCCGCAACACTATGTAAAGGGTCATGGGATCATTTGCAAAACCTGTATCATCATGTAAATTGCCAAGAGATCGGTCACAAAACCTGCAGCATCAAGGGATCAGTGAGAAAACCTTCAGCATCATGTAATGCAGGGGTATCAAACTCCAGTCCTGAGGGGCCGCAGCCCTGTGTAGCTTAGTTCAGGTGTAGCTTAGTTCACTGCAGTCCTGGGGGGCCGCAGTCCTGTGTAGCTTAGTTCAGGTGTAGCTTAGTTCACTGCCGTCCTGGGGGGCCGCAGCCCTGTGTAGCTTAATTCACTGCAGTCCTGGGGGGCCGCAGTCCAGTGTAGCTTAGTTCACTGCAGTCCTGGGGGGCCACAGTCCTGTGTAGCTTAGTTCAGGTGTAGCTTAGTTCACTGCAGTCCTGGGGGGCCGCAGCCCTGTGTGGCTTAGTTCACTGCAATCCTGGGGGGCTGCAGCCCGGTGTGGCTTAGTTCACTGCAGTCCGAGGGGGGGGTCACAGCCCTGTGTGGCTTAGTTCACTGTAGTCCTAGGGGGCTGCAGCCCTGTGTAGCTTAGTTCACTGCAATCCTGGGGGGGCCGCAGTCCTGTGTAGCTTAGTTCTTTCCCTGTTTCATCACAAGGGATGCAGCTGAAAAGCTGTGTGGTAATTAGTACAAGGAGTTGAATCCGGTGTGTTAAATGAGGGGAAACCCAAAAATGTGCAGGGTTCTGGCCCCCCAGGACTGGAGTTTGAGACCACAGATGTAATGTGTCAGGCTCTCGACAAATGGGGGTAAGACATGGGGGTGGACTGTACAGAGAAATGATGAAGTTCAAAGAGAGACACTTTACATGCTGCAAAGCACCACAAAACTGAATGAGAAGCACTCTGATCCAGCCTGAGCTGCTATTCAGGTAACGCTTATATCCAAGCCAATGCAGAAGCATACCTGGTATAAGAAACAGAACACCTAGAGTCATCCTACACCCGGAATGGTTATGTCTGATGGATGTCTTATGCCGTCAGCCCACAAGGTCTGTTGCCAGCTTTTAAATATGATCTATGATGCTATGGGCAGCCATCTTGTGGGAGGCAGCAGGTCTGATTAATTCACTGCATGGTCATCAAACCACCAGGGAATTAGAGGTCGATTTATTGGACCAGGTGCACCAAGGTCCAAACAGGAGTCCTTCATGGTGCTAACATGTTGCAAGATGATAATGCCACCATACACACTACTAAACAAACTCAGAAGAAGTTTCATAAACAGGGGTATTAATTCAAATGCCTTCATTCATATCTCAAAATCTGAACATCACTGAACCTTCATCCCATTCAAGTTCTGGAGCTGGACTGTGAGTATAATTTACACCTCCTTCATGGAACCAACGGGCAATCCATCTTCTGTCTGCTGAGCTGGGTCACAGTGACTAGGAGAAGGCTGCATATAATGCGTATGGATGGGATCCCCAACCATTTCAGGAAATTTAGAGGCAACGTTTAGCTGAACTGCATGTCTTTCAACTGGAGAAAGAAACTTGCATGACGTGGGGAGAACATGGGGTTGTGATTGAAACATTCAAACCTCAACTCTAGAGGTGTGCAGTAACATGACCGACACACAGCCAAGCAGAACTGGAAGTGGCGGCTGGAATACTCATTGAAAGCAAATTAATGCTGGAAAAAATCTGAATTGACTAGACTGGGTGATCCGGGACAGCAGCCATCTTGGGAAATGCAATCAAATGTATTGTGCTGTTTGAGTGTTATTGATTTCAGGGGCCAGACAAACTCTCATCTCAAAGCCCTCCAACAGTATCTGATTTGTATTTGGCAGGTTTAAAGACGAAAAGTGTCAAAAAGAACACATTTTGTACGGGCTTGTGAATAATGGGCAAGTATAACAAAGATGAAGTATATTCGGTTAACACCAAACGCTACGTAGATATTTATGAGATTCCATTAGCTTAATGGCAGTTAAAGCATTAATGTACATAAAGCTACATTTATATCTTCATTAAATGATATTAATTAATATTGTATGACTAGGCATGTAACGATGAATCGCAAATCGATTAAAAATCGATGTAAATGTATGACGATTTAAACCGGCTGATGTGGAAAATGAATCACTACTTTAAGAGTACATCACAGTACTTCAACAGAAAACCTGGTGTAATATTATATTTGATTCCACGACGTCAGTTCGACATCAGATGTCACGGCGTGTGCACCTCAACGCCGTACGTCAGCTTTAGGTTTTGACCAAGTCTGAAATTGAGGACCCGCTGCCAGGTGGCGCAGTGGTTCGCGCTGCTGCCTCACAGTGAAAAGGTCCAGGCGACAGTCCCGAGTCCTTCCTGTGTGCAGTTCACACGCTCTCCCCATTTTTGCCAGGGGCGCCAGTTTTCTCCTACAGTCCAAAAGCGTGTAGGGTAGGTTGATTGGTGAGTCTAAATTGTCCCTGTAGCCGTGTGAGTGTGTGTGCCCTGCGGTGTGTTGGCGACTGCCCGCCCGGGGTTGGTTCCTGTCTGCGCCCATTGTTCCTGTGACAGGCTCCGGTCCCCCTCGCGACCCCAGTTGGGATAAAGTGGGTTCAAAAAATAGATAATTGGAGGCACCGCCCGATCTTATATCGGTGGTGTGGCAGCATTTAGCTTTCTGGTAATCACAAACGAAAACGGCGAGAAAACACAGGCATAACACAAAAACTGCGTGCAAACATTGTGAAAGACTGATACAAATACACAAACACAGTGAGCCGAGCGAAGATTATTAAAAGGGAAAACCACGCTAAAAAGCTGCACATGCAAACCTTAGTTTTTTTTTGTTTTTTTTTTTTTTTTTTACTTATTTTGATTTGGAATTTTTTAAGAACAGTATTTTATTCAATTTCAGTTGCACTGTTAAGAAAAAGATACGTTTTGTACAATTTAGAAAGATAAACCCGTGAATCGTATCGTGAGTTGAGCGCATTATGACGTTCCTACGTATGACCATAACATTTATATAGAGATTAGCTAGCTGATAATGGCATGTTAAGAGGTATAAACAGGTTAGGAGCTGCCTGAGCAGAAAGGTAATGTTATTCAGTGATAACTCCAAACTCCAAATGTAACAAATTGATTCCAGGATTGATTCTCGAGGAACAGCTACATGAGAGTCTCCCATAAATTGTGCGAAAGAACATTCTGGCAGGTCCGCCATTTTCAAAGTACCCCATCATGGCTATTGTTTGTCTTTAGAGTCATTAGTTTTGTTTACCTTTCATTCATGATTTAAACACAGACTAAATATGAAATTTTACAGACTATGACTGTCTAGTCAGGATCAGAATTATTTGGAGCCAATTTCAGTAAGTAAAATCAGTAAGTTTCATCATGTGCCATTCAGAAGCCTTGTTAGACATCTACAACAGTGTTCTCTGGAGATGTTGATGTGGCAATCCCTCTACAGTCAGCAGGTTCCTGTCACCTGACTTATCTTGGGTTATGCTTTTCACTACCAGAAAAAGCGTTAAACATCTCTCTGTCACAGATTGACTGTACAATTACTGTCCAGATCACTCACTTGCCATTGCAATGATAAAAGCAAAATCTTGACTAATGATCTAGCTGTCTTTTTCACTAAACACAGACCACACATTAAGAAAAAAGCATAACTCAGAGCACCAAAAGAGGGAAAACAAAAGCAGGAACTGGCTATGTTCTTACCTTTTGTAGACTAGTGGGGTTGAGTTGCGTTTTATCTATTATTTTTACAGCCACCTAGAACAACATGGAAATGTTGAATGAAGATAATTTCTCATCCATGTCTTACACACATTTATCCAGCTGAAAGTGGTTAGTCATGGCAGCTGCTAACCAATCAACAACCAGAATTGCTTCGGCACAATATCTAGCTGTAAAAAAACGTGTTTTTAGCTAAAGCAATGAGATATACTACAGCTAATGTTTAAATAATGGTCAGTATAGTCAGGCCGTGAGCATCCGAGATGGACCTCCCAGTCTGCTGGATGGACTACGTAAGTAGTAGAATGGAGATCATCTTCTGTCCAGCTAGCGGTCATGTGGGTGCATCTTATTCTCAGTCACTTTGCAAAGGGTTTGTGAATTACTGGACAGCACTTGAATAACTGCATTTTGTATACATTCTAACCTTTACCACAAAGGAGTATGGAGTAACACTGTATCTTCCTTAACAACATGTCTTCCTTATGTTGTAACTTTTATGACCATTTTATTACATTGTATCCCACTATCTTACATACAATGATGAAATATGTTTACACACAAATTAAAAACACTGTTCACCACTAACCTTATTATTTAAGATATTTTTCCACTAGACCAGACCATATCTGACATGCAATGGTTACTTTTGCTGGCACACAGGATCAGTAAAATAATAATTTAAAAAAAGATAACGTTTTATAACTGCTGTTTGCATACCGACACAAAAATAAGCTTCTCTCAAAAAGGGAAAAAATAACTGATTCAGAATGTAGGTGTTTTTAAAAAAGAAAATCTAACAAGTCTTCTATTGTATGGCTATGGAACATGAAAATAATCATTAAAAGACCCCGTGAAGCTTGGATTTGGTCTCCACAGAAAATAATTGTCCAGGGCTGATCCTGAGTGATACTCTGTCCAGGTTCAGCTTCTGATCTGGACCAGAATGAGGAGACTGTATTGGAAACACAACTTTAATGTACATTTCAGAACAGAGCCTCCTAACTCTGACCACGTGTTTTGGCACCAGCAAAAGAACGCTGCAGAAATACTTTTAAAGTCAGAAAATACTTAATCTCTTGCAACTCTTTGGAACTACTGTTTTTGATTTAAGAATTTCACTAAGAATTAAAACTAATTAATGCTTTCAATAATACTCGCATTCAAAACTTATGGGAAATTGTACTGTGGTTCCCTGAACAGCAAATAACCAATGAGGTACATGCAGACATGCAGGAAGTGGCATGAGAGCGAGCGGCTCTCACCTCACGGCTGGTCAGCACGTGGCGCGCCAGCTTGACCTTGGCAAAGTTTCCCTTGCCGATGGTCTTGAGGAGCCGGTAGGCGCCGACGTGCGGCTGCTCGTCCGCGGCCAACGTGATGGAGTTGCGGCAGCGGGGCAGGTTCTGCCGGCTGCTGGACTTGGATGGCGGAGTGGGAGTCTCCTGGTAGCCGTCCACGGATGTGTGCTGGAAGAGAAGACGTGCGGGTGAGCTGCTAGCTTGCCCTAGGAGAGAAGACGTGCGGGTGAGCTGCTAGCTTGCCCTAGGAGAGAAGACGTGCGGGTGAGCTGCTAGCTTTCTCTGGGACAGAAGCCCAGTGTTGCAGCTTGTACTGACCAGGGACTAAGGATAGCAGGTAAGGCTCGCAAAGATCCTATAATATACTGCAGTTAATATTGCAGCTTCAGATCATTATGGTAGGGAGTAGGGGTGTTGAAATTAATCTCATAATCGATGCTTCGCCATGCAGACGTGGACGATTCTGCACCGATGCAGTGACAGAACATAATCGATTTTATCATAATGACATTGCTTGGTGATTTCCTGGCAGCAGCATAAATTTTTTTGTTAAAAAGTAGTTCTGGTAGTGACAGCGCGCTCCATGTAGGAGTAATGGTGCTTTTGATTATTTGTCTTCAAGTCGGAATTCTGATGAAAACGAAACGTCGCAAAAAATGTCACTTCCCGTCGGAAAAACGCCTCTTTTATGACGTTGACGTCGGACAAGATTTTGTTGTCCGAGTTGCCCCTGTGACGTAATTTCAACATGGCGGCTTACACACTCAACAGTAATTCTATTTTATAAATCTTTAAAAATGTTTATTTTGTTATATGTATTAATAGTTATAAATGTAACTGCACGTGTTCGATTTAGAGAGTACCATATCATGACCGAAAAAAATATCGCTATGAATGTGCTAAAATATTTTATAAATCTTTTAATGTGGTTTGACTAGTTCGTGTTTCTTGTTTATTTTTTTCTGAGAGACAATCAATCTCACTCCAAATCTGCTAAAATATAAAGCAACGACATACAGCAGCGCGTTCATGGAGGCAGCCATGTTTGTTTCCGAGATGTGGGTAGCTCACAGTTTCTGTTTACAATTTAATGTAATGTCAATTTCGGTTTACATTTTCAGGTTAAATAAAAATGGGGGCTTACATCTCACTGCTTGTATTTGAAAATATAATGTGAAGTAATGTAGAAAAATTTATGGGATGCATCAAGATATCGAATCTAACTGAATTGCTGACATGATAATCGTAATTGAATTGAATCGTGAGACCAGTGAAGGTTCACACCTCTATTTGGGAGTTCAGATCCTACCTCCATGGTCTGTGAAATGATGTTTTATTTGCCATCGGAATGCATTTTCTTGCTTTCACATCTTGCTCACATTTGAGACATAAATACAATCAAATACATGTCAGAGTAACATTCTTTATTGTTAAGGGCCTTAATCAAGCACCCTATGGTGATGTGACTATTCTGATAACCATGGGATTTGAACTGACGACCTTCACATCACAGGCACAGAGTCCAGCCCTACAGAGCCACCCACTGCCCCCCCATAAGGAGAAGTTTGCATGTCGTTTTTTTTTTTTTTAGTTTCTGCATGAATTTCCTGCTGATTTTCCAATTAATGCAACCAGACTTTGAGAAGACTTTTTAAAGACTAAATTCTGACCTCTTACATCTACAGACACTGTGCCATTGGTCACATAATTTTTGTCATAGACTGTTTTTAGAAAAACTTGCAGGGTCACTATTTACAAGACTAGATCCCTTTTGGGATTGTTTCCCCATCATGCTTCTGGTGGAAATTTACAGGAAGAGAAAAACCGTTGGCCACAGCTGCTCCTGTGTGTGCAAAGCTTTGCTGTGATAAAACAGTGAAAAAAGAAGGAAGGCACTGCAGAATGTGGATGTGATTCTGGGCTTTCACAATGTCCATGCCACTAATTACATGAGCCAAGACTATAGACCAATGATAGTATTAAACAGAGATGATTTTATCGGAAAATCAAGAAGATAAATGGTACGGAATGGTAGGAGCATGCCACAATTCTAGTGGAAGCATGATTTCATTCCAACACTGGAAATTTCTCTGTGACAGTGAAATTGCCTGAAAAGTTGTTTGGTATAAATCTGCATCACTGAACTGCCCATTGTATGATAATGTGTGCCCTGTGATGGACCAATATGACCCCAGGGTGCCCCTGGGCTTCCCAGGAAAGACCCCAGGCATCATCATCCTCTCATGGAAAAAAAGTGATTATGGATGTACTGTGCTTATAGACAGGAGTGTGCCCGTAACAATCTGTGTTTTGATTTTTCCACAGGGACGTGATTGATGCATGGAACACCAAAGGCTACAAGCTCTCTGGCTTTAAAAATCAAGCTCCACAAGCCAGTAAAAGGACTAAAACTAGGATGTGATTTTCTGTCTCACAGCAGCAGGAGTGGGTCACACCAACTTACCACCAAAGCATGTTTGGGTCAGAAACAGCTACTGTGCAAGTTTAACTCTGAATGACCCATTTTTAGTTCACATATATATTGTTTTTAATTTGATTCAATACTTAAAGCTGTCATATATAATGCATTAGATACCTTGAATACAAAGCATTGTTAACTAGGTAGTGCATTATAATATAAGAATTATCTATAGTGCATTATAGATGAGTTTCATGAAGCATTCATGATGCATGACACATATGACTAAAATATGTTATAATGCCTTAATCTGTATATAGCCATGTTAATAATGCTTTATGAATGATTGTGTCTGCTTTAAGCAAAGTGTTAGCCAATTTTTCTTCATGATGCCAAACGATGTACATGTACTATAATTTCAGGGTCCTCTTCTAAGATGGTACTCGAGGTGGAAGCTTGGTAGTAAGTCGTATGTCAGTAGGCAGAGGCACACCCAGGATAGACAAACACTCACATCCTTGGTGCTCAGAGAGCACTCTGTTACAGCGCATGGCCACACCCACCACATGAAAAACCACCCCGGGGGTGAGACGCCGAGTGCAGTCTCAGTACCGCTAGCTCAAATCAAATGGAAGTGTGACGTTTTTTCCCCACTGGCTGGAGTGTCAAACCTGAACAGTCATTTCTTTTTACATGGTTCAAACACCATAGTTACATGATCTTAGTACAGAGAAGAATAAACAGCAACAAACAACAAAAGATGTGACTGATTGCACGTCAGGCTGCAATCATAGGAAAGGCTGCACTGAAATGTACAGAAACTCACCCTCACATCTGGTATGTGAGAACATCCAGGAAAATTGATCAGGAGCCAGTTTTGAGTAGAAGGTATAAGAGTACGACCAAAGTATTAGTAAGTTTCAGGAGTGTCTCCCAGTCTGGTCCTCGGGAACCCACAGCCAGGAGCAAAAATATAGACTGTCTGGCAGGGAGTCAGGAGAGAGCAAAAATGTGGTCCATCTGTGGGTTCCCAAGTTACATCACAAAAACGGGGCCCCTAACAGTACAAACTGGGTTAGTGGACTAAGCCGGTCAGGCTGGCAGTGTTTCAGCTTTTCTTGCCAGCGCTTTAAAGGAACCAAGAAAAGGATATTTTCTGTATTATTATTATTTTTGTGTGAAAATAATGACAATAAGAAGAATAGATGAAACGGGAAACGAAACAGTTAATAATTTTGTTTTAGATTTTTAACATTTAGACCTCAGTGACAGATTCAACTAATTTAGTTCACGAAACATACGTACATTGGCCAAGTAAAGCATAGTCATAAAAAGTCTATGCAGCACAGCCCATCGGACAAATAGTAACAAACTTTTTTTACTGTCAACAGTCAATAATGTGTTTGTTCCATGTTATCTGTAAGCACTATCAGATGGAGAATTTTCCGGAGGTCTACATCTCAGTCAAGATCTACATCTTTCAGGCTACATGAGTGCCCTTATAAAAACACAAGAGCCTTTTTCTGTGGTGAAAGGGTGCGAAATCTCCCTCTGATTATGGGAAATCAGGCACGCATTTCTAGGCAACTGGAAAACAAACATGTTCCAAAGCAGGAAGTCAGGAGCATTAAATATCCAGAGAGTTCTGTGTGCAAGCACTAGTTTCTCTCTCTGATCTTTTCAGTATGGCTTCTGCTTCTCAGAAAGGCCTTTCAAACACTCCTGTCCCAGACAGCAGCATGCAACGAAATGTTTCAGAGATACACCCTCATTTCTGAGTGATTATCTCCAGCGAGACATTATCTTAAGAAGCAAACAGGCTGTCCTGTTCTTACCAGGGTAAAGCATACTTTACCACTCAGTATGAGTGAGGGAAATGATTTCAGGTAGCCTAGAACTTCCAACCTAAATAATAAACATGCAATGTTCTTTTAGTAAAGAGTATAATAGTCTTTATAACATGTTCTCCATCATCCATAATAATAAAAAACATAATTAAAAAACTTTATAACTGTACAGATCCACAGCTCATTTTAAACTTTATATATTTAAAAATGACTCCCATTTTCAAGTAAAACTTTAGTCTCCTGAGCTTGTAAGCAAACTTTAAGCATTTAGCTAGCAGTAATCATTACAGTAACAGTAACCACTTTAAGCATTTAGCTAGCAATAATCATTACAGTAACAGTAACCCCTTTAAGCATTTAGCTAGCAGTAATCATTACAGTAACAGTAACCCCTTTAAGCATTTAGCTAGCAGTAATCATTACAGTAACAGTAACCACTTTAAGCATTTAGCTAGCCCCCCCCCCCACTTTAGATCTCCTTCCCCAATGACAACCGTCTATCAGACTCTGTCTCAGATTTCAAACACAAGTTAAAAACCCTTTTGTTTGCTCAAGCCTCCTTATCCATACATGTGCTCTGTTGTTTTCTTATATCCGTCCATCCATCCATTTTCCAAACTATTTATCCTTCTGGGCCATGGGGGGTCCGGAGCCTATCCCGGAAGCTACCGGCACGAGGCGGGGAATAATCCAGGATGGGGGGCTAGCCCATCGCAGGGCACACTCACGCACATGTTTGCTTTATTTTATATGTCTGTCTTTGAGATCTTGAAAAGTGATATAGAAATAAAATGTATTATTTTTATTATTGCGACTACGAGCACTTAATCTAGTCATGCTCATGGGCCTCATGGGGACAAGGCACGAGACTGGGGCACACATTTGACAGAATTCCCCTGAAATGTCTGCCTTTAAAATAAAACATATACACATGATGTTTTACCCTGGTTAAACTCCAGAGGATACAGATATGAAAACCATCGGCGAAGGGAATGTCATTGCTGCATCTGCTGCTGAGGGTTAGGGTGGGAGAGTCGCAGGAATCCTGACGATTTCTGAACGGATTAGTTCCGAGTGAGATCATGCGCTTTACTGCGCGGCCAGATGCGACAGCTGCAGGGGCCGTTTCTGGAAAACACGGGCGCTCTTTCCCTCCACTTACGCCGGAACGCCTTAGTCCGCAAGCTCACCACCAGCATGCTAATGCTGCCCCTTAAGCTTAATTGGCCGGCCAATCAGCATTGGCCACGTGCGTCCGGGGTCTCGGAGGCCCCGTCACAGCCTGTTAGCAGTCTGAGCCGAACGAGGGTCAGACGTGGTGCAGAAATGGAGACTCTGGATTATACAGCTGGGTCAGAGTGAGACACGCCACCTGAGCTCATCGGGATATTAACGTTAAAAACTGTCACCTTTTACGTCAAACCTTTCTTCCTAATGCTGTAAGCAGCTGAGGGCCAGCGACGGTAACCAGCGTGCCTCCTCTCAAGGGCATTAAGCCCCCAAACAGGACAGCTAGATTGACTGCTTCATCAAAATGATGAGCATTTCGATCAGACAGGCTAGCTGTGGATCTGACGGGAGCTTGTGAGGAATGCAGCCTGACATACATTATACAGAACACACACAGTGCATGTACTCGTATCTTTGTGGGGACCATCCATTTGTTTCTATGGGCATAACCCTAATCCCAAGAATGACAACCATAATCCCTACCGAGCCCTAACCTTAACCATAAGTAACCAAACAAAATACAAGGCTTTTGGCATTTCTATAAAATAGAGTTTCCCCTTGTTGGGACTAAAAATATGGTCCCCACAACATCAAAGAAACAGGTTTTTATTGTGAATTTGAGGAGGTTTGGCCGCACAATGTAACATATACATAACCCACACACAGATACACAGACAGACACAGAATACAGACAAGCTCATTTTATGAAATAAATCCGTTAATTTTGCGTTTGAGTTTGCAACTGTAAAACGTTGTACAGCACAGTGTAGCACACAGTAATATTGCAACACACCTGCATACAGTCACAGTGTGGAGTCAAGGTGCCAGGGGCATGTTAGTAAACAGAAAAAAAGGATTTGCAGGATTCATGCTGCACATGTAATGCCTGACAAGCGGATTTCTTGCTTTTCAGGACCTGGAGCCCAAACTGCCGCAGTTTCCTTCACTGTGTGAGGCAGCGATCGGCCCCCGCTTAAACACCGCGGGGCTGTTCCCCAATCTGCCTGCCCCTGGATGCTGCCAGCTCCGCACAACCTGCCAGTGATGCAGTCGTGCCATTTCAATAGCGGCAGTACTAATATAATTAAACCCTTGAGCCTAAAACACAGGGCAGGGGATGCATGGAAGTTCAATACATCCATGCGGATTTAAAGTTGACAGCATTTACTACAGCTTCGCACCAGTGTCACCAACAGCACAAAGCCGGAGTAACTTTATTAAGAGTAACTTTATAAAGCCATAAAATCTCTGAAGGGAATGAAATGCCTGCATAATCGCCATGACAACACTGGGACCCTTTTTTTGGTCGGCTGACAGACTAGTGTCTATCCATAGCTGAGCCTCGCAACCACCACCCAGGACCCCCCACCCGGCACGATGCAGGTTAAATCCCACTTCAGTAGACACCAGAAAGCCCCTCAGATGCACCGCGGTGGGGGGGGGTGTTATGCAATTGCAATGCAATGCAATTTTATTTATATAGCGCATTATCACAACATTACATTGTCTCAATGCGCTTTACATT
>JABFEA020000044.1:18528591-18546610 GCA_019775915.2 Cyphomyrus plagiostoma
CATTGCATCAGGATCAGAATGCGTTGCTTTAAGCCAGCGCTGTAAGCAAGTCGAACGCACCCAATGACCGGATTGGGGGAACAAACTGAAACGCGGACTTAATACAGAGTACTAATGGCAACAACCAGAAATAGCTGATCACATGGGGATCCCACACAAGGTTAACGAGGGGGCATGGCACACGGAAGGAGCAGACGATCGGGGCTGGACAGGGGTAAGGTTGGGATAAGATTTTTCGTTTTGGAAGCCATTAAGAAAAAAAGGCTCTCCTTGTTTTATCCTGTTCATTTTGTGTTTAAGTGCTAAAGAAAAAAAATATATGTTTAGATGTAATTTTGGGGGGCCAGGAACCAATTAGTTAGTTTTCCATTATTTCTTATGGGAAAAATTTGATCGAAACTCTAACTTTTTAGGACTCAATCCGGTGTCCGGAACGGATTAAATTCGAGAACCAAGGTACCACTGTATTTGCAGTGAACATGCAATATACATGTTTATTTGTTGCCTCGACCACCAGCACACCTTGTGAGGCTAATCAGTGCTTCATCACGTTAATCAGTAGAGATAATTAAAGTGACTTGATGGTGAAATTTGAGAAATACGTGCAATGGCAGGGGCTTGAGGAGAGGTTTGTTAACTGTGAGCATTCATCTATCCATCCAATATCCATTTTCCAAACCCATTTGTGCTATTCAGGGTCATGGGTTGATCCAGAGCCTATCCCGGAAGGTACGGGTGCAAGGCAGGGAACAACCCAGGATGGGGCACCAACTCATTGCAGGGCACATACTGTATTCATACCTACAGATCTCCTGGCAACTTCAATTAACCTCAACATGTATTTGAACTGTGGGGGGGGGAACCACAGAATGCAGAGGAAACCCCATAAGCACATGAGGAGAACATGCAAACTCCACACATAGAGCCATGTCAGAGACTGAAAGCCTGGTTCCGACTGATTTATACTTTTGCACTGAATTGATGCCGTAAGTACGGTGTAGCTGTGTACTCAATGCTGATCCCCACATCGTAGCCTGAAGAGCACCTACCCAGAAATGTAACTACACATTGCGGTGACGCAGACTGCAAGAACTCCGATTGGTCCCCTTTTTATGGGAACAAAGAAAACTGTACATACATCCTAGTGGCACTTATACCACTGAGTTAAACTGAAGTTCCATTTATATATCCAGAGATCGGCAGTATTTCAATTAAATGTACTTAAAATATGCATTTAATTACTTTTCATTATTTTGTAATTTGTATTTTGCTGGATGGAAAAAATCAGATCATAGATTGTATTTTATGTATTTTAAATATTTCAAACAATTAAATGTGATTTGATTTATTTTCTGTCATTTTATGAACCTTCATCACCAGACTTAACAGACTTTTAAATATAGCCTATCACCGTCTTTAGCTAGATGCAAGTAAATCATTTGATACATCCCAGCTTGCTTTTTGTGAACTTCGTTTTCCCATGACCAGTAATCCAGGGAAAGAAACTGTATTGGTGCAATAAAAGTGCAGTAAAATATACTATTGGACTTAGCTTACTGAATGTCATAGGACAGATAAATAGAGCAATTAGCAAACAGCAATGCTGTGCTCTTGAACTTGTGAATTAACTTGTTACCCTGCTTGTGGCATTTTTCAGTTACGAATTTCAACATGCACGTGCAGGCAGTGGCATCTTGTGGTTTGTCATACATGGAAGACTGGGTTAGCGAGCTAGCTGTCTTTTCAGTACAACATTCATTTATATCAGCTAAATATAGGCATTTAATAGCCGCTGAGCCTGTGTAAAAGGGAGAACCTGACATTGCATATTACAAAAATATATACCAATTATTCAGATAAATAGCTGTATTTTTTCCGCGTATATCTGACAAACAGTGTATTCTTTGAGTTTGTGCATGTTCGGCATCTGCTGTAAGACAAAACTGGAGCTTTACGCATGATAACTAATTTAAGAAAGTCCTTGCACGTGCACACGCTCACACCGACACCCGTTAGCCACCGCCGCCAATAATGTGGGAAACACTGAATATAAATTAAGGGTAACGATCTTGGATCCGAGATTTAAACCACAATACAAACATTTACCATGAGAGTTTCCAGAAGATGCCATTGTGACACCCCCTTACCCTTGCACGCTGCGGCAGTTGCAACCTTTTCAGTCCCATCATGTTACTAATATCACAAAAGTCATTTTCATTTCACAAATAACACAACACATGTAAATCACAGAATTAAATTCTATTTAAAGTTTATTCGTCATGTACCGTTACTATTTTTCATGTATTTTCATATTTTTAAAATACAAATTACATATATATTAATTAAATATATTTTCTCACACTAGTACTTGGTGCTTTGTTAGATTTGATGAGCAAGTATTTGAAACTTGTAACAAGGTACTTTCTGGTGTATTCGTGCCCAAACTCTGAGGATGACAGAGCCGACTTCACTTGCTTCCATTATGTTTGTTTGTACTTCACGAGACTATAAAAAGTAAGTAGTAGCATAGATACTAACGTTGTAAGGAAAAATGCATTAAAAGCGACTTTTTAGCAGCTCGACATTTTTCTCAATTTGCCTACAGTTAGTTTGGAGCAGCATAAATATAACCAGGATTCAAAACTTTGTTTCAATGTTAAATTGCAGGGTGGGAAGAGGAACGCAACATCTCAGACTATGTATGACCTATCAGTGCAATTGCTAAGTGACACAGAGACACCAGTGGACAAGTACAAACTCTCGCAATGGTATAGATTGCTGGCGCAGGTCAAGGCGTTGGCTCATTGCAGAAGGACAAAGCAGCCCGGAGGCAGCAATACTAACCATCCAAGCAACTTTTTGGAGAACAGAAGGTCTTGTTATTTTATTGTGTTACCGTCCATTCGTACGTAGTGTAATGTTTTGTTCTAAGGAATTATGCAGTAATTAGTTGTATATGTGTATATAAACTACATATATAATATATACTACTAGTCAAAAGCTTTTGCACACATTGAGATTTTCAACATTTGCATGAAGAAACTTAAAATTAATTTACTAAAATACACTCAATATTCTTTGCTAACAAATAAATTTATAGTATGCTCACCATTTGAGTAACTTTATTAGTAAGAAAATGTAAAACCTTTCATTAGTTAAAGTAACCTCTAGCAGTTGTAACAGAGTAAGCAGAGTAAATTTCAGGCATTATTTCTATAAGGGACATTAATACTGCTCTGTTTTATGGGATGAAACAGTTAAGTAGTTAAAGGGCAGCCTGGAATTTGACTGTCATCACCACACAACCAGTTAACAGGTTGTCAGACTTGCACTGTTACACACTCTTTCCATGTTATAAAGGAGACTTGTTTTATTTGACGTAAATTTTCATTTATAGTTGGTCACCCAACTTTCTGATGCTTAATAAAAATAAAAAATCTGTAGTTTATAAAATAAATGGAAACATGGTAAAAACCCGTGGTGTGCAAAAACTTTTCACTATATATTTTGATTATATACTGCATGCATAATTTTATATATATATATATATATATAGCCTCACCCTCATGAAGAACTCTCTCCCCTCGTTGCCTGACTTGATCCGGAAGGTGTTGATTGCATTGGCATAGAAGGTGGTGGCCTGAATTTGAAAAATGTCTGATGGCACAGTTCGGTCGGACAGGATGCTCATGTACTTGTAGACAATGGATGTTGAAAGCCCATGACAGAGCGTTGGTGAATGGCAGCCGCAGCGGCTGGGAGCAAAGAAAGACAAAAACAGTCCATCTCCTGTACGATAAAGTGAGCTGGGAGAGCTGGCAGAGCTGGGAGAGCTGCTACAGCTGCCCCAGCTCATCTTATCCCCCAGACTGTAGTTTCACTATAAAGCAAAATACTTCTCTTTTTTTTCTCTACACAAGCAACATTTAATACACGTTATTCTGTGATGTTTGCCAATGTCTATAGAGTTCATTTTGATAAACACTTCAGTTTAAATTTCATTTAACAGGGATGTTTATGCTTTTTTGTGCTAATATTAAAAAAAAAAAGATAATCAAGATTAAAAACACTTTATAAACAAACAGGAGAAATAAAAAGCAAAAGTATTTTTGATTGTGTATATTAAGGATTGGAAACAATGTTTCAGCTTTTCAGAATTTTTTTTAGTTTGTGTTTGTTTTAGTTAGTGATTAAAGCTGTTATTATTATGCTTCAACATATTGTCACTATTCCTAACATATATGAGACAGTTACTTAAATATTAATAAACAAAGTGTACATTAAAAAAAATTCTGGTTGTCTTAAAAGATATTTTGGCATTTCCTTCTATTTCGTTTTAATGCTTTAGATATATAGATTTATTTTGACAGCTGAGTTAACCCAAAATTCTTAAACATACTGTCATGGCCCCAATTTTTGCAGATGCTACAACGATGCAATCCAACTGATGCCTGCTATGGTGGAAACCCAGTGACTCACTGTTGGACACTTGCTGTCAGGCAAGCTTTCAAACTGAATAACCTGAATAATGCTCACATGGGGCGGGTTACCTGAGAGCTGAAAGGCATCGACAGGCCAGAAGGGTTAATGCATTTGGGAAGATCAAAGCTCATGTATAGAAGGAATTTAGAGATGCGATAGGGCACAACATTCAGGTGGCCCCAAATATGTTTTGCCAAAACATTGAATCGATGATGGAATCTTAGAATGGGGAGGTGGGATCTTGCTTGCTATCTGTTAATCTGGGGTGAGGGAGTGCTGACCAACTATGGGGAAACTGATGGTGGAAAGAACACCTTGAGGAAGTCCTCAACCTGGAATACTCTGAGGAACTCCTCGACCTGGAATACTCCGAGGGACTCCTCGACCTGGAATACTCCGAGGGACTCCTCGACCTGGAATACTCTGAGGAACTCCACTGCCCTATTGCCAGAAGGTGATGTTGAAAACTCTTGTTGGACCCAAGGATTCTCAGAAGAGACACAGTACCGAAAGAGGCGAGTCTTCATCTCAGCTCAGTGGATCAAGTCCATGTCTCACAGCCATAGAGCAAGACAGGGAGCATCAAGACTGCAAAGATATTGGGAACCGCCAAACACCCCTTTCCAGGGTCCTCATGACCCCTATGCTCTTGCAATTCGTCTCCTGACTTCATAGGAAGTGTCACTAGAGACATGACCTGAATGCAGCCATGCGGCTGGTGAGACCTCAGCACCGCACTAGTTCGAATAGTAGGTAAGTCAAATTTTTTTCATTGGTGCACTACTTAGAATGTAGTGCTTAGAATACGGTGGTTATTTCAAACACACATTCAGCGATTCAGTTTAGGATGGGATCACAGGGAGTTATGAATTGAGATTGCGATTCAGCCTAGGATGAGATGGCATGGAGGTATGAATCAAGATTGCGATTCAGCAAATATACAGACTTACTTCTCTCCTGTCCTGACGTAGGGCTCAGGACAGGGGTTTCTGGGGTAACAGCGGTATCCACCATGGTAATTCCAGCACATCTGATCGTCTGCACACTCATGTCCTGTTTCACACTCATTGATGTCTGGCCATAAAATAAAGACAAGCCTGGTTAAAAAAACACCCAAAATTACAGAAACGCTAACTCAAGGCAAGATGAAGATGACAGGGTTTGGGTTGTAAAACATGTCACACTGCAATAAATGTTTACCATTAATTTCTTCAGCAGTATAGCCACTATGGTATTTAGCACAAAAAGCAGCGCCAGAGAATGCAGAATCAGCAGTGAATTGAATTTTATCTAGTTCATCACGGTCAGCTTTGCCAGAGCAGTAACCAATAAGTAGGCAATACACAAGCCAGGTAAATTCCACAATCAACATTTCTTTCCATTACTTGCCTACCTTACCTAAAATGTAATAGCAATATTTGCATTTCTTTTATGGTTCAGTACTCTGAGTACACGAGCTGAAAGTAAAGACTCGCATTTAAAACATCAGTTTGAAGCCCAGCAGCACAGTGGAATGTCCTACACAATTTTCATAATATCGAGCAAACAGAATACAGCAACAGCTTCACAAATATCATCCCAGGCAAGACTGTACTCCACAGGAAGCACTCAGCCAGAGATTACTTGCTAGAAAGGCAAGTAGATAAGCACACAAAGATATGTTTTAACATACGATGAGGTTGTCTGACTGATTTGACCTTCTTTCCAAGAATCTACACCTCCAAGAGGGAACTTGCCCACATTCCTGGTTGTGCGTCTAACAGGTGAAGTTAATACGCGCGTCGTCTTTTTTTAACGTCCGTGCTGGGCAGAGCGGCCCTGGAATGAGGACTCGGCAGCGTCTGGGAGCGAGTCGGCCGGCACCTTGACACATTCTTGTTCCCCGGTATCCTTCTGGGCACGTGCAGACATATCCCCCGAGCTGGTTCACACACTGATACTGGCACGTGTAACTGGAGAGGCTGCACTCGTCGATATCTGGACAGAAATAAACCAATAACACACTTCTGGAAGCAGATCAGGTGTGAAAGTAAACTCTGCCCTCAGATGACAATAGAAAAAGTGGAAATCTTCACATTCCACTCCTGCTAACAAAAGAGTCTTGGCCTGTGATTCTGTAGTCATAGTTTTGGCATGATAGACTAGAGGTCGACCAACTGATGAACCATGCAGCTGTGTGACTGCCACCCCGTGGGCCTCACATCTCAGTGCTGCACTGTGGTTTATCGGCACCTACAGTGGGGGGAACCTGTGCGGCAACTGAGGGTTAGAGTGCTACCTGTGTTCCTGTGTCTTACATCCCTGTCACTTGATGAATAACATCAGCGCAATGCCAAAACGATCTCAATTTTTAAGCATATCATGTTGTCACTTTTGTTGGAAATTGAATCATGAAACACCAAAGACAAACCAAATTATTGCTGTTGTTTTTATTTTCTACTGTTTTTAGAATGCTCCTCACTCTTGTTTAAACTGCGATCAATTTCTGTTATTGTTGATGTTAAGAGTTTGCCAAACTCATACCTGCCACGCCCAGCTGCATCCGATCCTCCTGTGTGCCACGCCCACCTCATTACCTCGTGTTAATTCCTCTGGTAATAAACTTGTTTACTTTTGGATCTCCGCCTACGTGCCTTGTCCTTCGCCACGATCGCAACAATATCTGGGTGCTTGTGCTGTGTCTTGGGAGTTGATATTTAAAGCTAAGTGATTGTTGCCAGTCGACCTCTCTTATGGACCCAAAAGTGTCCACACTGTCCACATATTAGCTCACAAAATGTGACAGATTTGCTATCATTACAAGAGGCTACATTTATTACACAGCCAAGGGAGGTCAGCTCACGTTACTTTGATGTGACATATGTCAAGGCTAGCTATTCAGCATCACCTGACCCGCATCCAAAAGGTGGCGTCTGCGCAGTTCTGACAGGCAGGAAACGTACCGTGGCAGGAGACCATGTTGGAAGCCAGCTCGTACCCGGGTTCGCAGATGCACAGGAAGGATCCCATGGTGTTGTAGCACTGGTGCTGGCACGGATTGTTGACCTCACACTCGTTCACATCTGAAATGAACGGTGATGTCATTGTCATTCCATCAATGACATCACAATGACATCACAATGGCATCACAACATTAAACACTCTGATTCAGCCCCCTGTCCAGATGCAGGGTAGCAGGGAGTGTGGAAGCCTTCCTGAGAAATGGGCTCAAAACACAAATTTGCACACAGATTTGGGAAGGGGGTGGAATTAGATGCCCAGCTGAGGGGGCGTGAGGAGTCAGGGCTACCCACAGAACCGCTGGTGTGAGGAGTCAGGGCTACCCACAGAACAACTGGTGTGAGGAGTCAGAGTTACCCACAGAACCACTGGTGTGAGGAGTCAAGGCTACCCACAGAACCGCTGGTGTGAGGAGTCAGGGCTACCCACAGAACCGCTGGTGTGAGGTGTCAGGGCTACCCACAGAACCGCTGGTGTGAGGAGTCAGGGCTACCCACAGAACCGCTGGTGTGAGGAGTCAGAGCTACCCACAGAACAACTGGTGTGAGGAGTCAGGGCTACCCACAGGACCGCTGGTGTGAGGAGTCAGGACTACCCACAGAACCGCTGGTGTGAGGAGTCAGGGCTACCCACAGAACCGCTGGTGTGAGGAGTCAGGGCTACCCATAGAACCGCTGGTGTGAGGAGTCAGGGCTACCCACAGAACCGCTGGTGTGAGGAGTCAGGGTTACCCACAGAACCGCTGCGTATCACATTCCTTCACAATAATATTGAGTTTGGTAACATTTTTTTACTTGAGAGGGCACAAGTACCTTAGTAATTCAGTGACTGCTCAAGTATAAATCATGTAAAAAATATAGTACCGTACACAGTATAGTAACAGGAAAAACATGATTGATTAATGATGAACGAGCATGAGATCAATAAGTAACTAATGCTGGTTAATTGATTGATTGATTGATTGATTAATTGATTGATTGATTGATCGATCCATCCATCCATCCATCCATCCTTCCATCCTTCCATCCATCCATCCTTCCATCCACTTTTTGTAACAACATGTCCCGTTCAGGGTTTCTAGGGGTCTTGGAGCCTATCCCGGAGTCTACAGGCGCCAGGCAGGTTTCTGATTAATTAAAACATTAAATAAGATTGCTTTACTATATTACTTGTGCCCCCTCACGTAAAGTGTTAAAGTTTATTATTTTACTAAGAAACCACTATCCAGGGGAAGTAATTAACAGTGCAAACAGCACACACTTTTTAATGAGGCTCACTGAGAACGGAATGACACCTGTGCGCTCACTGTAAATACTCCCGCTCTCTCTGCCAACGCCAGAAAGACTGACTCTGTCCCCACGAGGCCTGGCGGTGAGTGAAAGGTCTGGGCCAAGATAACAGGAAGGTGTGGATGTGAGCAGCCGGGTGCCAGCCTCGTGAGGGAAGCCTGTTTGTTTACCAAAGAGGGAATCCTGCAAGAGGGTTACACCACTGCACCTGCAGTGGGAGGCAGAGCTGCACGTCCATCAGGCCTAAGCAAAGCTAGCGGGCCCCTGGGGAGTGGCCCTCAGCTTCCAGAGCCGCCCCGCTATGCAGGTGTGTAGCCTGCCTGCCAGATGTATTGAATGGTAATCAGGTAGCGTGAAGAACAATCCGGAACCCTTCATCAGACCTTGCAAGGCAGCGACAACAAACACAGCGGCAGAACCGTCGTGCAATGCATGTGACGCTCAAAACCCAATTTTTAAGCTTTTAAGCACTTTTTTACTTGTTAGTTTTTCAACATTTAGTGCATTAATTACATTTAGCTAGATACAAGAATTTTAACTTTTTTCCAAGTATATTTGAAAAATGATTTACTACATGTAAATACGAATAAGTTTATATGTAAATATTAAACAGAAATGTTAAATATAAATGTAAATGGTAAACGTAGATTCTAAATGTTGAGAAGGTAGGCAAATTACCCACGCCCCTCTGACTTGTTTCCATGGTAACGATGAAAGCATATTAAGTGTCTGCTGGTGATGGTCGACAACATGGCGAATTTAGAGGCGATAGAATGTGCGGTTTTGGCTGGTGTTTCACGCTGCACTATGGAGCAGATTTTGTGGCACCTTGCAATGCAAACACATCACTGCCATGCGGGGGAATGTTGGGTTTGTTCGGGTCGAGAATCTCAGCCGACAGGACGATCAGCCCAGTAAAACACTGTGTTCTGTGCCGATGATTGTTGTTTCAAGGTGTTTCACGGCTGCCAACAGGGAAAACTGACATATGCGCATACCATAAGTGGGTTCACCAGTTTACTTTGTTTTGTTTTAAATATTAAAACATGCATCAATTTTCCCAGGGCCCCCCTGGTCAGAGTTTTGAAGTGCCTGGAACCTGTCCCATGCTGGGGTTCACTCTGGATGGGAGCTGGATCTCATCCCTTGTTTTACCCCTTAAATTATTTGTATAAATGATAGCAGCATGTGTATACATTCAGACAGCACACTAAAAAGGGCAGACAGATGACAGCACACTAAAAACAGTGTTAATCACCTAGGCATCTGCTTCTACTCAGGCATCCTTTAGCAGACCCCAGAAGCCTTCCAAACCCATATGAATCTAAGAGAGGCTGCCCTCTAGAGGCCCGGGGGACTCAGCAAATACTGAATGAAGAGTTTCCTGCAGTCTTTGATGAACAAAACAACACATACAACACAGATAGAGGGTTCAGTCATAGACAAACTACAGACAGATAGACAGGCAGGCAGACAGAGACAGACACAAAAAATATTATGCTGAATTAACCTCTGAAAGTCAGTTTAGTAGTTGTAGTAATAATCTGATATGGCTGTGTGGGCTATCATCGGCGTTACAGCCTCTGAGTAATGCTATGGTCACATTAAGGGTACCTCTCCCATAAAGGCCTGTATTATAGTGGGTCCCCCATTACTACAAAATGGAACACACAGGCTCTTTATATCTTTTTTTTCTCTTAAACATAACGTTTATAGTGGCAAGATTATTTTTGGCTTTACTGAAACTTTTTTTTTTTTAATGTGAGTATTCAGACCCTTAAGGAGTAATATTTGTTGTAAGCACCTCTGGAAGCAGGAAACTTTGTTTTAATAAGACTCTACCAACTTTGCAAAGCATGGGGCAGCCTTCAAATCCTTCCAGCCTGTTGCAGATTTTATGGATACTTCCAGCGTGGACTTTTGACCAGAAATCATTCATTTCCATTCCATTCCAGCTGATCTCCGTTATGATATTCAGCCAGGATGTGCTATCTGGTTCCTTTTCTGAGCAACTGCTTCTGGAATAACTACCAGCCACACGAAATGTTACAGAAACACACTCACTGCTCCCTCACTTGCTAGGCTGGCAGTTCAGGAGGAAGGCTGGGTGGTGCCTATTAAGGCAGGACTTATAGACTATTTGGGTTCAGTCGGGGCTCCTGTGAGAACTAGCATACCATGGGAAGCAGGCTAATAAACGCATATCTCCCTGTGTTACACGTAAGAGAGAGAGAGAGAAAAAAAACTATTCACAACAAGCTTTTTGAATTTTGAAGTTTCCTTTTCGTCCACAAACGAATGTTTCTCTCTGTTGAAGTGTGGGGCTGCCCGTGCTGCACAGGCTTGGGATTGTGTCATTCTGGAGGGATTCCTGTGTACACAAACACGCCTTTTTATGTGGCTCTACTTCATTTCCAAATAATGCCTGACCGTGTCATTGGTTCAGAAGTAGAACGTCGGTCAAATGAACACGTGGCAAGGAGAAAAAGAAAAAAAAAAACAGCATAGTATGGAAAAAGTGATGATTACCTCAAAGAGAAAGGCAACAGCAAAAGCGACGAGCTTCCCCATAAGCTAAGCCCAACTCAGTTAAACTGCACCTGGCTAAGCCGGCAATAAAATGACCCAATTTTACCATTTGCTCTTTTTCCAGAACCAGTCTCTGCCCAGAAAACTGCCTTTTAACACATGCGATACAGTAAGGCGGGCCGAGCGCTCCTGCTTCACCCCCGAAGTCTGTCATCTGTCCTAAAATCCATGAAGAAAGAAGGATAACTTCTGATAATAACCAGCTTCCAGGGCCGCCCTCAGCTTCCAGGGCCGCCCTCAGCTTCCAGGGCCGCCCTCAGCTTCCAGGGACGCCCTCAGCTTCCAGGGACGCCCTCAGCTTCCAGGACCGCCCTCAGCTTCCAGGGCCGCCCTGCTACACTGATGCGCTGCCTGCCTGCCAAGTATATTGAATGGCAATAAAGTGGCATGAAGAACAATCCGGAACCCTTCATCAGAACTGCCGTGGCAGTGGAAACAGACACGGCGGCAGAACTGTCGTGCCATGGGATCATTCTCAGAAGAACGCAGTGTTATCACACACAAGATGGTACCCAAATTGTTAAACTTTATAATTCTCCAAATATTTCTGGCAAAAGAGAGATGCTGTTTAATTCACATGTGATTAAAATGTTATTTTGTTATTTGGCGCCTGTGTGTTTCTCACATGCAATGTGCTTCACTGTGATTAGCTCATGGTTTACATTAGGGGCTCCTGAGGGGCTTTTACCTGACGGTGTATCTCAGTACTCTGACTAACATTCACGAAACCCAAAGTGGGTGTGACCCAAAGCACATGTCTGACAAACACTGGAAAGCCCTGGTATCTTTTCTGGTGAGAAAGTTACAGGTTCCGTAGGTCATTTGCCGACAGCTGAGCTGGACATGCTGGATCTCTGCTGTGAGAAGTGCAGAGAGATGTGAACATTATTATTATTATTATTGTTATTATTATTATTATAATGATGTGAACATAATTAGTATTTAAGAGCTGCTCAGCCTCAGAGTCCTGAAAGGTACGTAGAGTCAACAAAACTATCGATACTGTTTCATTTACTTGACATTTAGAGGTGAGCTGCCCTCCTCCTCTAGCAGGGAAGGGTGTTTGATGCGCATTTCCAAGGCCCATCCTTTACTAGGTGCATTTGCACCAGCTTCGAAAACGTTTATTTTTACTCAGCCACAGCAGAGACTATCATGCACTGACAGCTCTTTCCCTTAAGTAGTTATTCCTTAAGTGGCTTGAATTTAGTGAATGAGCCGCTGAGGTCCATTTTATTACAGAGATAGATGTGCAATTCTCTGCTCTCTGAGTATTGGTGAAATTACTGGTTATAGCTTCACAACAAAGCAATGGAATGACAGGTTCACTATATACCTGCATTTTAGAGACAGTGGGTAGTGAGTGTTTCATACATTATTTGGAAAAACATTCAGGAGATATTTCTGTTAAATAGGTTAGAAACACATTTAGCAAAATTTTTAAGTCACAAAGAAAGCTGAAGGAAAGCAAAGTTAGACTGAAATTAGGGTGACCAGAAAATCCATGTCAGGGAGGACACTCTGAGCCGGACAGGATTTGTGAAGTACAGTTTCAATTAAAAGGACCTGGATTTCACTTAAACACTGAGACCCTGCTGTGTGCTGATTGGTCAGCCTCCTATAATCATGCATGTGTCACTAATGTTAATATGAAGCAACTGGATGAGTTTTTTGATCAAGGAAACAAACCAGTCAAAGCACAGGAAGCACTAAACTGTTTAGCCAATCACAAGAGCCTTTCAGTTTTAAAGTAGTTTGAAAAACCTGAAGCAGCTCATAGTGTCTCCCTGACATGGATTGCCTGGTCACCCTAACTGGTCACCCTAACTGTAGAGGAGGGTGTTTTGTTAAAACACAAACATCACATCCTTTTTGAAATTCTGCTTCAAAGTTCCATCTTCACTAAATCATACGTGTTTCAGTTCTGTATCTTCCTGGTTACTTTAGGCTCATGACCATCTAAATCTTGGATAATTGATCTTTCTCGTGTAACACTGAAAAAATAAAATCAAGTACAATTGCATAACAATCCCCAAAGGCGTGTCTGGATGCTGGATAAATTAGATTCTGCACTGAGAAACACAGAACACTAAAATATCATTATTACACATCAAATTTTATATAATTATTTTGGCAAAGGTCAAAATAAGTGTCAAGGTGAGAGTGAAATCAATCAGGCTGTTTTTCTACATTCCACAGCCAGGAATGTGGATCCACTGCTATCAAAGCCCTGCAATTTTACACAAGAAGTTTAAAATCTGTTAAAAACTTGTTTTTTCAAGGGCAGGTTTTAAAACATTACATAAATGTCAGCCTTTATACTGAATGCCAGAGGTCTGAACAAACAAAGACACAATGCGATTTCTGTTAAAGTACATTTAATCCCTTATACTGTCTGGCTAAATGAGAGATTAACGTCTTGCACACTGCAAATTCACAAACCGAAAATGATGCCCAAAGTTTCACACAATCATATCAGAAAAAACATGCTTCACGCATTCCTAAATTAGAGGGAATCAACCCTCATATGATATTGCAATGTAAGATAAAAGAATAACGATAAGACAATCAGATTTTAAAAATTCTCTTCAAAACAATGATTGGCTTGGCTTAGTGTTGAGATGCATGCATAATTTGATAAACTGTAAATCAGAACTATGATGAAATTTCTATTGTGAAACAAAGCAGATACATGCTTAAAGATAATCAATCTGTCCATCTTCCCTAGCTGCTCATCCAGAACAGGGTCACACGGGGTCTGGATCCCGTTCCAAGAACACGGGTCAATGGCAGGGGGACAGCCTGATGGGATCGCTTGGAGAAAATGCTGGGAATAAAATCAAAACCAGTACATTCCTTGTGTATATAGTTGTATATTAAGAACTGAAATAAGAGGTGGAACTTTTCTTCAAGAATAAAAACCAGAGTCAATTAAAATCAGACAAAGCAAAGGACGCATGAAATACATGTTTTATTTCTGCCACCGACAAAACAGCGGAATGTTCCACAATTCTCAAACCTGATTCCCAATAGAATAACAAATTCACTATATACATGCATTTTATAAACAGACGTTAAGCAATTGTGATTCCAGAGCATAATCTAATGCTGTTGAAGCTCCATATCCTAGCGACCATGTGGTGAGTTAGATCCTGCCTGGAGGCTCCGTATAAACAGGCAACCCTGCCTGTGTAAGTGTCCTCAAACAGATGAGCTGCCTTTGGCTGCAACGTACCACCTCAAGGCTCACCCGGCCTCACTGGCTTTTGTTGGACCCTTGCACGCCTTCCTGGGCCTTCTTGGACCACTTTGGGCCTCACTGAACTACCAAGGTCATCGCTGGGCCTCACTGGACCTCTGTAGGCCTCCCCGAGACCTCACTAAATTAGCTCGGCCCTTGCTGGGCTACTTCCGGGACTGCCAGACCTGCCTAGGCCTAATTGGACCACTTTGGGCCTCCCCATGCCTGACTCTACTGCCTCGGGCATCAGCGGGCTTCACTGGATGCCTGAGGCCTTTCCAGGCTGCCTCAGGCCTGCTGCCTATCTAAGAGACAACCCGTGTGCTGGGCTACAAGCCCAAGCTGCTCCGCCCTGCCAGTGCCTCCAGAGGCCTTCATGTAAACAAGCACACGCCTGCCCCAGGATCCATGTACTGTACATCAGGGGGAGAGAAAGCTCTCCTGCTCCGTGCCACAAAAAGCTAGTACTGAACCTCCAGATCTCCAGGAGAAATGCAAGCTTGCCCAGCGCACTCTGCTGGCAAGTAGCTAAAGGAATATACGACCTTCCTTTTCCACGAAGGCCTACAGTGTTTGTGCATATTAATTTGCGGCTCTGAGACAATCAAAGGATTTTAATGTGTCATTAACTAGTTACTGAAATGGTTAGTAATCTCCATCATTAGTTATCCAGCACGGAAAGGGGATGAGCATGAAGTCTCGCCCAGGAAGCATATCCAAGCTTTCTTCATCAGCTACACCCCACCACTATCAGCTTCATCCATCAGCTAAACCCCACCACTATCAGCTTCATCCATCAGCTTTCTCTGTTTACCATCGAGGCTGAGAGCCAATCATTTTGCGCGTAACACCCTGCAGTCGAAGCTTATCATGTCTGTTGTTATTTCTTTGTGATCCTGGTTTCAAATCCAACCCATTAACAGAAAAAGAGACGGTAGATTGCAAACTTTCCATCTTTCAATGTGGTAAAAATGTGCATATCACCACGGGCTCGGAGTAATGCCAATAATTCATTAACAGAGAAACAGCTGAAAATAGTAAAGATTTTAATATCTATTATGTAAAAACCGAAGTTAAATGCAATACAAAAATCTTGTTACAGTTGCATACAGGCTTTGGCCTAAATGAAAACTGGGTGCTCTAAATTATTCACACACGGAAGTCATACAACACAGATATGTCACAATAAACAAATGTAACATCTGCTACTCGATTATGTCATGATAAACACATTAATGTGACCTCTTCTATGCCAGTGTTTCACTCATAATGTATGACATCTGTTACACAAATATGCAAGTAACTAAATTAATCTCAGTGTGTGCCTGCAAGAATTTTATGGTTCCATTTCACAATCATGGTGGGTCTAAGTGTGCAAACTGTACTTTCATCTATGCGAATAAGTGCTATTTCAACACGTCCTATTTATAACTGTCAGATATTTGAAAATGTATCATGGCAGGAGATTAAAGTGTCTTTCAGCGACACGCCTTGTTGAAAAATGTAACCTTTATTATATTTTTTCCAAAGTGTGGCACTAAGGACATTTTGCAACTCAGGATGGTAATCTACCCTGAAGTTGATTTATCCAGCAGAAGATAGACAGTAGCTGTGCAGAGCAGCACTGCCCGTGACGGTATCTCGACCGCAGTTACATGAAGGCTTAGCAAGTTATCGCCGGTCCCTGCTATTAAATCCCACTGAATGGGCCTGAAGAGCCGCGGTGAGCACAGAATTTATTTGTGTTCAGAGCACAGTGCTTAAGCCTCCCACATTTCTGCATGCTGACCACATTCGGTCATTCGGGGACATGACGTGAAACCCAGGGCACGCCAGCCTGAGGGTCAACCGGGAGCTGTGACAGAGACTCTGTCTGAAGAATTCAAACATCACCCTCACAGCTAAACGCAAGCAAACACTGTATTAAAAACTGCAGGAAAGTCACCCACGTGGCATTTTAGACCCACGCCTCATTTGACAAATTGATTCACCCATCATTATCCCATCCATCCCTAACTTCCCTATCTGCTTACCCAGTACAGGCTTTCAGTGTCCCTAGAGACAGTTCAGGAAAATACAGCACACAGGTGAGGTTGCAGACCTTGGTGGAAGGATACACTTAACTAGATAAAAAGGTTTTTCAATGTAAAAACATGAAAGGAATTTACATTTGACGATCTTCATCCTTCTGGCTGCCCTGCTTGGCCGTGATACTGATCACCCTGGGTTCTTCTCTGCACTGTTCTGCTTGTCATAAATCCCATTTTAATAGGAAGTTAAGAGGAAATGAAGCATAATCCAGTGGTGATTTTGGGAAAGGCTGCGGCATGATTCAGCGTCGCCGTCGCGCAGCATCAGGTTTAAAGTTTGCAGGACCACCAGCCTTTTAATGAGACAGGGCCTTTGCATTATGGGTAATACCCATGGGCCGCCGTGGACTGCAGGTCATGGTCCTGTATGAGGAATTTACGGAAATCACGCGATGGACTCACATACAATCGCGAGAAGGAATAAGCTCTTCTCATGTAAATATCAAGAATCGCTAGAGCCTCGATGATCCTCATCTAAGGCTCAGTGGTAAATGGGACCAAGAATTAATTTAGACTTTCAAATTATGAGGAAATAAATGGACAACTTCTGGGAAGCAGAGGGTAGCTGAGGTGAAGGACTGGAAGAGAGAGAGGAATTTTACAGGAGACTGGTAATAGGCATAGCATTCAATTCCACTATATGGACCATCACAAAATCAGAGGGATTCATCCACAGACCACTATATCAGTAATTATAGGTAACATAAATAGGGAGGGTGACAATTTAAACAAGAGATGTTATGTTTCTACCAGGTTTTGTAGAAAGAAACACGTTCTGTTCATCACAAGCACAGAACGGTTAGTTTACATTCTTCAAATAGGCCAGGTGTTTTTAAGCAATGATCTTAAAAAATCGTTAATTGTGCATTAAAACTAGAATACCAGAAAGCATCATTAAAAAGCGATTTTATGAGAACAGGCAAGCTTTTCTGTGAACCATTCAAAGCAGGGTAATTTGTCTGTTCCTACAGATCCAAAAACATCTTGCTGGACTAACCTCAGTATAACTTGGCTTGGGACAAACATAGCTAGACTAGCCATCACAGCAATGGGCTGTGGACATGGACACACTGTTCCGCGGTGTAGACACCCTATGGGCTGTGGACATGGACACACTGTTCCGCGGTGTAGACACCCTATGGGCTGTGGACATGGACACACTGTTCCGCGGTGTAGACACCCTATGGGCTGTGGACATGGACACACTGTTCCGCGGTGTAGACACCCTATGGGCTGTGGACATGGACACACTGTTCCGCGGTGTAGACACCCTATGGGCTGTGGACATGGACACACTGTTCCGCGGTGTAGACACCCTATGGGCTGTG
>JABFEA020000045.1:0-10535 GCA_019775915.2 Cyphomyrus plagiostoma
AAGGACAGAGGAGCCAAAAATGTCCACAGAAGAGAAACACACTATTTTAAAAGGCCAAAGACCTGAGCAGACAAAACAAGGCTGATGTCTCACTTCCCCCCCCAGACAGGTGTATTGTGGGCACCGCCTAAACACACAGAGCACTCTCCTGATAAAGCCCCCCCCATACCCACACACACACCCTGTGGACTGGAGGTAAGTCAATGGTTTTGCCATCCTAAGACCCCCCCGCCCCTAGTGCCTCGCCTTCATCCCACCAGACAGTAACACTGTAAATCAGAGAATCTCATCGGCGGCCCAGCTAATCAGCAGACCAGCAGGGGGCAGTCTAACTGTACATATGCTTTCCTCAGAATGGACATCATGTCATTGCACACAAAAGGAGAGGATGGAAATGCAGATTCAGGTACCAGGTCACCTTACTCATTTAGTATCAGTTGCAAACTGTCTGTGCTCAGCACAATGTTGCCCCCTATTGGTGAACTTGGGGTAACGTAACACGACTCAATGTGGAATGCAAAGCACAGCCCACCCAAACGTGATGAATCGCTTTTTAATGCGTGTGACTAACGGCGTTTTAACGAGTGATCGAGAGCTGTAGAAAATGCACATTAGGACAGCTGTGAGTTTTCAGTTTGTTCTCTACTTTCTCCGTTTATCATCAGAAGAAGAAGCCCGACCCCTTTTTGACCCCACGCTACCCCTAGTGCGGAGTGTGTATCCTGAAACTCACACACCACATTCTTGGGGGTGGGGGGCATTTCCCTCATAATCACATGTGACTCGATCACCGAAATGGCACTTTGGAGTACCTACTGTCTCTGTTTTTCGTTCCTAGGACAAGGGGGACATGCCTCGTTGTCCCAAGTCACTAGTTTTTTTTTTCCAACGCTCTGGGGAGAAAAGCTATATTTTCTACAGCCGTGTTTTTACTGGCCCCCACTCTCTGAAGCCTGATACTGCAGTTACCGCTGATTGCTCCAGCCAAGCCTAAAGCACATGTTTTTTAACTAGAATATTTTAGTCTTGTAGTGTGATCACGGGGTGAACATTAGTTAGCAGAAGAGAGAGGAGGTTTTATCGACTGCCAATTAAAACAATTAGCTTATCTTTAAGCTATGCTATTCCTTAATGAAACTTACGTGAAAATAGACGAAACCACAAAGAATCCGCGACGCGCCATTGCAATTACTTAGAGCATGGCGCCCTCTAGCGGGAGAATAATGCAATGACGGACGGCGTTATTACATCCAGATTTGATCATCTCTCGGCAAAGATTAAAGAATTTCATAGTCTGGTGAGCAGCCCACATCAAGCCTGGCCTGTCAGGCGAGTCTGGCCTAAAAACATCCTACGTAACATGCTATTGAGCTCCTTTGACTTTGTAAAGCAGCCTGCCGACATAGGGTCTGAAACTGCGCAACTATAACTGCGTATTTACTTAGTTATGGGTTCGCCCCAGCGCCTCTGAATGATGAGCGGTTTCCAGATTTACGCTTTCATGTTATGGTGGCTTTATTTTTAGATTTCACGCAGCTAATTGAGGTGAACATTGTTTGACAGCGGGTTCCCCAGACTGGTGCCCTGTAGTTGGTACGGTATGCATACGGTGCGTTACTCATAGCTCATGGTGCGTTTTAGTGAGATTTTAATCTTCACCGCACCTTCTGTCCTATGTCCACGCATAATTTTTCAGTGATGAAAAGACAGACACGCATCTACGAGACCAGCTGATACTAATTAAGACCGACAAGCCTCACTTGGATTTTTTTACAGAGAGAAGCAAAAAAAAAATACCTGTAATTCCTTATCTCCGGATAAATCATCTGAGAACAGCCCCCTAAGTCTTTAGTCATGCATCCTTTATCAAGCAAAGGACTTTTCCAGAAATACAGTCAGACTTCAGAGCGGAAAAACTCGATTAATTTCAATGGCTGCAAAACTTAGTGATCTATAAGCGTTGATCCCGAAATGCTGCCTGTGGTGTCCTATAATAAACACAGACCCCTCATCTGTGGTTCATGTGGTGTGGAGGGAACCGACCTCCGCTCCCACCATAAAGAAACCGAGATCGTCCATTAAACCCCAAGACACACCAAAGGCAACATATATCACACCCACCGAAACCAACTCATCGCAGCCTCTCACGTGCCTATATTTAACTAGAGTGATGACAATTACATCAACTAATCAACAGACCCAATCAAAAGTTAAACAACCATCCATCCACCCATGCATCCTACATCCGTTTTATGAAACCGCTTATCCTATTCAGGGTCGCGGGGGGTCCGAAGCCTATCCGGGAGGTACGGGCTCAAGGCAGGGAACAACCCAGTATAAACTATGAAAATGATTCACAGAATTTCAGCATTGCTGCTCTAGTTGTAATTTAATGAGTTATAGGGATCCAATTGACAAATAATAAAAAGGAAAAACAACACATAGTAATAAAAACAATTGTACATAAATCAAATGAAATGAATTGAAGGACTGAGCGCACAGCCCCGAAAGGAAGAACCCACGAAGCAACCCGTAGACTCACCACTTTACAGTCTACGGTCGTTTAAAAATTAATTCTACATTCTTAGACAATAAAACCAATTTATCCTTCACAGGTTCTTTAACCTCCTGCTTTCCCTGCTTGCGGGTAACCCGAAAATGCCTGACAAATTGTACCATTATCGCCAAAGTGAATGCGATTGAAACAGACTGAGATAATCCTGCCACGCTTTATGTTTAGTTTCATATGTCAATCCTGGGACAGCCGCCGTCTTCGTAATACGCGTGTTCATGAGACCGGTGCTTCTGAACGCATTTTTGTCTGGGTTGGGGACATCTGGAATTTATTTTCTTTATTTTACCTATATGTCTTGGTTAAGAACAAAATCATACTCGTGTCGTGAATCCAGATGAGCGACTCCTGCCGCTCACGCGGTCATCCCCGTTATTCCCGGTGCGGCTCGAACGCCGCCTTCTGGGACGCCTTGTGCTTCACCGTTAAACATTATAAGCATCTGAGAGGCTTGTAGTATTTCCTTCATTCATATTTTACGATGCCGGTCGCACGTGGGTCGGTCTCGGCCCGTTTCACGGCTGATTTGCGCTGCGGTGCGTGGCGCCTCCTTCCTCGGGATGCGGTGCATGGGGACTCCGCTTCTTCAGTGACTGCCGACGGCATCCGCAATCACCAGAGTCACGGGTCGAATAAATATACGTAATGTTAAAAAAAAAAAAAATCCGAGCATAATCTGGGAGGAAATTTCACCAGCTGTAGCAAATTTAGTTAAGGTAAGTGGGAGAGCAGTGTTAAAATAGAATTAAAAAAAACTATATACTTGCAGCAAATCCAGTTTAGTGAGTGATATCCACTGTCTTTGTTATATGTCTTACAGAGTGTCTCCGATAGAGGACAATTGTATCTCTTCTTGTGCCTGGGGAGAGATGACTGATAAACCGTCAGACCTTTATATTGAATTCGACATTTTTTTTCTAATTCAAACTGAGGGATCTGTCACTTTCTCCCGTTTTTCTCTCTCCACATTTTTTTCTCCCTTTGAGTCCTGGCTCCTTTCGCTTCGCATAATATTACTCCTGTCTGCCAGTGAGCTATGAGCTTGGAGCTCAGGTTTTGTTGATTTATGATGGAGCAGGACAGAGCTCTCCTGCACGGCAAGGTGCTTAAAATGTAACACTAGAGGCTCTCTGACATGAATGGTGTCCCTAGGAAAGCGGAGGCAGTCATTTAACAGTCCCGGCGAGTCACTGGCTGGGTAATTGGATGCAGATGCCGGACTGCACGGCCTTCTTACCGTCTAAGAATTGGACGCATTTTGGAAACTTTATGAGGCGATCCCGACATTAGCCTGTAAAATGGAAAGAAAATCCGAGAGTTCTGCGTTTTCTGACATCAAATTACGTCTATTGGCCCCCGACGGCGATACTCCGCCATACATGCTGACTGGAGAACGATAACAAAACAAAGTCAGACACTCAACACGCTGCAGGACGAGGGAAAACAGACAGAATTTATATTTTTATTATGAGATTGTTATGAATGAAGGAGTATATTTCCAGGGTATTTTTATGCCGCTGTTTAAAAGCAGCCACGTGTGAACTGTCAGCTGTTAAAATCTGATTTGTTGTTTTAAGGATTTTATGAAATCTAAACATTGATTTTCAAGATGGATAAATCCTTGCAAAGCTGAGTCGCGCCATTTAAATTATACAATCGGTGCTTTTATATATATGACGTGCGGTATAGAATTCGATATATGAAAGCTGTGAAAATGACGCGTCCAGATCTGCAGCTCGGTTTCCGAATAACCGTCGGTGATCGTTAGTACAAACTTAACGACTCTGGTTTCCTGCGCCAAAAACCGGTACAACAGAAGCAACAAAATAATTCATCTGCAAACATTACAACTTTGAACAACGACCAACAATAAAACAGACTAAATACCGAAACACGTAGACCAACACGTCAGCTAATTGCAAATTCAAACAGACTGGCGTGTCTCTACAATTAGTTTTGGGGGTAAGCGCTGTCTTGCATGGAAGACTGATGCTTTGTTCAGTTTATTGAGCTGAATATTCCACTGATCCAGTTGAGGTAAATTCCCCTTGATACATGAATACTGTACATGTGTATGAAAGCTGGTGCTCTACATAGTACTGTAACGACTTTCAGGGATGAACAGAAAAACACCCCTCCCCCCAGTATAAAAACACACCAATTTGCCAGTATAAAGCAACAGTGTTTGTCTCTCTGGGTTATCATGGCTGGTTTGGCTGCTTTGGAAAGCAAAATGATCTGGCCTGACCCTCAGATCACCTGGATTTGCCTTCAACCGCGTATATATGTGTATCTGTGTCTCAAAGGAGAGCACTGTGGGATATGTCCAAAGAAACATTCCAATGTACCTGAACACATATGTGGGCAAATAAAGCATGAATTCATTTCTGTTGGTATAAGAATCAGCATTAGGGACCTTTGGTAGCCAAGCTTTCTGAGGACCTCAAACTGATTGGTCCAGTCGGTTAAACTGACATCACAATCGGGAAGCGGTGCAGCCAATCAGGAACTAGCATGATGGTTAAGGATGGAGACATGTGATCGACAGTTGCTCTTTGGAAGCCTGGGAGGGGCCTTTCTGTATGATCTTTGAGTGGGGAATGAATTTAGAGAGGTGTGACTTATCGGATTTATTTTACTTATGTTGAGAGTGGAAGCTGCAGTGGAAACACACCTCCATTACTGCCCAGGATATGACATCATCAAGGCTGTTGTGCAAAACCAATATTTTATGGTTTGCATATTATCATCACTCAGAAGTGGGGAAAAGGGGCTGGAGGCCAGAATACACATGGTTCATAAGAGCCTGTCCTTCTTAGAGCTGGTTTTAAAGTGCCATGAATAAATCATCAGGGAGGCGTTAGAGGAAGCTCGCTCCATCTGCGTTACGTTTGCTGGTGTCCCTATTATTTTACACTTCTACTATACAGGCTTTTCTCCTGTACTCCTTCTTTACAGAGACTGTGGATCTGAACAAACGGCTTTTAAGACCAATTGTCATATGAAAATATTTCAAAGAGTCCCTAACACTGCATTTCACTTCAAAGCAGAAAAGATTGCTGTCATTTTTAGTTCAAGCTACCATGAGAGGTGGAAACATCAGATCCACAAAGTATTAATCCAGACCAAGGTTTTGTTTCAACCCATCAGCTGAGTACTCTGTGACTGTGACTCTTTATGCTCAACTGGTTGGTTGAAACAAAACCTCGGTCTGGATTTATACTTTGTGGACCTGAATTTCCCACTTCTGGCTGCAATAAACAGTAAAATGTAAAAATATATACTGAGAAGTTACCGAAAGGGCATCTAGGTTCTAGGTGTATTTGCATTGACACGTATGTAATTGATGAGACATCGCTACAGTCGGCAGGTTTCCTTCTGTTTCTCTGAAGAACGTAAACGAGATGAACAGCTGACGTGCGGGAAAATGCGTCCTGGACAGCGGCCAAAAAATCACCCCCTAAGGCTGTTTTGTCCATCTGAGAATTATAATTTTATGGGTTAAGGGTACAAATTAAACTAAGGAGCAACATTAATTCAAGTTATTTTCTTTCTTAAAAGAACATACACTGCTGTAAAACTGATACAACATCGCTTAGAAACAGTGTAGAGGGGGATCTGAACTGACCATTTACATCTAGGAATCTTTTAGAGGTATTGTGTTAAAACAATACTCAACACTACAATAAATAAATTCAATCAGATATAAGCGTAAAATAAATAATTAACACTACTATGTTGTTTTTCTTATTGTGATATTTTAACACTACAGCAGTATTTTGCTTTAACAAATAAAATAGGCCCACTATGAAAAACTCCTGCCTTTGAAGTACTGCAGTATGAGACATGCAGCCTAGCGGTGCTGTGTCGCTCTGCCCCAATGCAGGGCACATTTCAGCTTTCGTGCAATCATTATATAAACAACACTAGTAAACATAATGTTTCAGACTTAACCGGAAGTGGTAATTAGGATATATCTAGAATCCTGAATTGGTATAACCTTTTGCAATTATGGTTGTATAAATAATCCGACAGAGACTACATATGGGAGTTCTTTTGATGTTTTCTAAATTGGATATTTATTATTGTTTTTGCGTTTTAATTTCCCACAGACCTACCTCTATTTCAGCAATTAACGGGGAAGAGTCTGGGTTGAAGCTATTTAGATGTGTCATTTACTTTTTTTGTGGGGGAAACCGTTGCTCAGCACAGCTCAGAATATGAACCAAGCTCACCTCAGAAGAAAAAGCTTGCTTCCTTCAAGCGAATCCACCACCAACCCTACTTCTTATTTGCTTAAGGTCTGACGGGATTCTGCGCCTCCAATACAAATAAACCTCAAATTAATTATGGGCTCATGCCGGACTCGGGCTCGTCTGCTGCACCCGTAATGTTTTTCTGTAAGTATTTTCCCTAATTTTGTAGGTTTTTTCCCCTTCACTTGAGAGGTACACAAATCATGACTTTCACAGAGCTCACGTGCAAAACGCTTGCAGTGGCTGTAAAGAATCAAACATCTTGGTCACAGACTATAACAACATACAATGGCAGCTGCATAAGTAATGCAGCATTCCTCAAAATGTGTTTTTCTTGGTCAAACACATCAATGCCCTTCAATGGGATTATGGAGAAAATCATAACTGCTACATTTCTCAAATGTCACAGGTATAGAGGAGCAATAGCAAATTAAATTTTACTTCCAGGTTAAACCTAGTCTGGGGGGCTTGGGGTTAGGGTTTCATATTCTGCACTGACTGTGTGTGAGCTTTGTATGTTCTCACGTTGTGTAGGGTTAGTGCCATGAGCGTCATTAAGCCATATCACTATGGGCTATAGCCTCGAGTACTTAAGCCGAGCCCCAAGTACTTAAGCCGAGCCCCGAGTACTTTAAGCTGAGCCCCGAGTACTTTAAGCCGAGCCCTGAGTACTTAAGCCGAGCCCCGAGTACTTTAAGCCGAGCCCCGAGTACTTTAAGCCGAGCCCCGAGTACTTAAGCCGAGCCTCAAGTACTTAAGCCGAGCCCCGAGTACTTTAAGCCGAGCCCCGAGTACTTAAGCCGAGCCCCGAGTACTTTAAGCCGAGCCCTGAGTACTTAAGCCGAGCCCCAAGTACCTAAGCCCGATGCCAATCTTTCTTCAAAAAATAGGAAAAAGTCAAGCCGGTAATCTTTTCTATAGCCAGAATTTCCCTTGGGCTGCATATTCTCCTCATGTTTTGTAGGTTTTTAAGTCCCCTCCAAGCTGTGTGAAGTTTGCATTTTCTCCCTGTCTTGTATGGATTTCACATGTTCTCCTCGTGTTGTGCAGTGTTTGTATGTCCTCATGTCTCCTCATGTTCTGTGGAGTTTGCATGTTCTCACCATGTTGTGTGGGGCTTGCATGTTTTCTCTGTGTAATGTGGAGTCCTCGGCCTCGTACCCTATGATGCTTGGGATAGGCTCCAGCCCCCCACCCCTGTGACCTTGCACTGAATAAGCAGCTGGAGGATGACTGGAAACCTTAATCCAAATGCTCTGGCTAAGCCCGCATATTGTAACCATAATCTTCACTGGTTATGTACTGGTGTGATCTGCACAAATGCTTTTAGATAGTAAATGCAGAGCAGCATAGTTTGCATTATGGCTAATTTGAACTACCAGTTTGTAACTAAAATGCAACATTAACTCGAAGACTGACCTCCATCACAGAAATAGGGACCCCCCCCATCTTAATTAGACTGCCACACCAGCCTGAGGCAGGGAAAGCCTTGACCTCGGCGAGATCCAGATGTGAGGGTCCCAAGGGGGCCACCCCGTCCCCCCCAAGCAGAGCCCCAAATCGAGAGCAGACAGACTGAGCCCTCGAGCCAGCCGTGACAGGGCAGGCTGTTTGCACTGCGCTCCGGGGGCCCGGGGTGCCTTTTGCACGGTTAGCTGGCAGAAATACAGCCTCACTGATGGAGGCTGATTCTTGGGGGGGGGGGGGCATCTTCTCCTTAATTAAACTTAAATAAATGCTGCTGTAATAATAATAATAATAATAATAATAATAATAATAATAATAATAATAATAATAATAATAATAATTTATTATTACTATTATCATCTGTAGTAGTAGTGATAGTATTGGGGAAAAAACTATATGTATCATTTACGCCAATGATTTAATGCCTGATCGTATCCGTCTGTTTTTAATCTTGCACCTACAAGTCCCCCAAAGTCAGGGGATGGGGTTAGGCTTGGGGGCAGTCGAATCCGAAACAAGGGTCTTATTATTGAACCCGACCAACATGCCCCCCATTCATTCGGGGAGATATACTATCCATCACTCGGCCCGATGCCGGATAAAGGAAACACACATGTGGACGCAGCCTGAGGCATCCAGCAGTTACGGTCCGGCCTGGTTTTATTGATGGTGTTTCACGGAAAGCTTATCGGGGACCATGGGCGGCCGGAGCTGCTGAACTCCCGGTCACAGGTACGCTGCCACGGAGCCTGTGCAGTTCCCTTAGTTTGATTTACTATGTTTTTTTTTCTCTACTCTAATGCGATGCATCTGCATGCATTTTGTCTTCAGCCCGTTTCTGTTTGAGGCTGAGGTAAGACTCAAATGACGACTTAAATTCTCTAGGTGACACAGTTTAACTTAATTCATAGAAAACTGGAGGGATTTGTATTATTACGTATATGTAGAACAAAATGTAAAAAGGATTATATTTATGTTAATATGGAAAGCAAAAAATTAAAACTTAATAAACGGGCATATTGCTGTTTTGAGTCTAAAAATATTTGGAAAAAAATGCCCGTGACGTGTACATTGGAAAGGCGTCGCAGATGTTAAAGATGAATGCATCAAACATTTCCAGGGAAAATATTCAACGAGAAAAAAAATCCATTGTCTTCTCTGCTTATCTCATTGGGACAAGTATCCTGCTTTTTGGGAGCGGTAACGTAGGGAAGACTGCAGTGACACACACACACCGCTTCCTCCGCATACGTACTCACTTCACTTGCCACATTTTGGGAGTAAAATCTTCCACTTAACTTTTTTTTCTTCTCTCTCTTTATCTCCATCCCGCCGTAACACATGGATTTCTGGATTTAATGCGGCAAAGTGTCATGTTTGGATTATTTCTGGGGTTCCCTTATAATTGCCCGACATGGATGAGAGCGTTAAGGTAAGGCATCGGACCGGGAGACTGATCTCATCTGGCCCGCCGCGGCGCTCAGGACGCTGTATAATTCGCCTCCTGAAACCGATTCTCACATTTCGTTGTCTGCTTCCACGGACACTGACGTGTCCTTCTCATTTCATCTGTTTTTCATCTGCAAAATAAAAATACAAATTATTTGTAGATTAAATGGAAAACGCTGTCAAAGTTGGACAGAGCTCACAGCGGGCTTGCTGCTGAAGAAATTATTATAACATTATTATCTCCTAAATTATTATCTCCTGTATTTAAGTATTTATATTATGCATGTTGAAAAAATATACTACCTTAAAAAAAAGTTTGCCTGTTATGAGATGGTCGTAGTTAGCCTATATGTGAGCTAGTTACATTTTGTCATGTAGCCTAAGTAACGGGGTGAGTAATAGTCCAGCCAGCACTCTTAATAAAATCTATTTTGTTATAACCATACCGAAAGTAAAAATGTAAACTTTAAACTAACGTTTTGCGTTGGTGCGCCTGATGTATCTGCAGCGAGCCAAATTACCCGCTGAGTAACTTTGACTGTTGAAGGAAAGTGAAATTATCCAGCGCTGTAGTCTTTTTAGGTACAAACTTCAGACATTAGTTTGAAAGCTACATATTTTGTTATGAGTGATATTCCATTTATAATCAAAATAAGATGGTTCAGATCGTGGTGAATGGGTATTTTGTCTAGTTTTTAATCATACAAGTGAATGTAAAGGGAGTATTCTATATGTAAATATCTGCAACGTGTATTTAGAGTATAAACCACAGTCTTTAAGTGCTGTGTTTT
>JABFEA020000045.1:12397-30987 GCA_019775915.2 Cyphomyrus plagiostoma
TCCAGAGGTGCGAGACTGACACATGACATCCTCAGCTTGTCCATGTGTCATGACACGGGAGACAGCAGGATGTTGGCGCAGAGGAAAAGCATCCTCAGGAAGCAGCTGGCCGTCTGGCTGAGTTCGGGGTAGCTCTGACCCCCCCTGATTCCCTCGAACCCGGACGTTTGCTGTGCGGGGGGGGGGTGTCTTTGTGTCCATGGATGTGGGTGACTGTCTTCCTCCCTGTGATTCTCGTCCTGAGTTCTGGGTAAAACTATCATGGCAAAAGGGATGGAAACAAATCTGATGCCTCTCAGGTTGCGGGTTTGACTGCATTTGTGGTTCCCCTGTTCTCCTTTGCCAGGAGTTCCTGCCACAGACCCAGGATAGGCAGTCAGAATAACTGGCATCTGTAAAATTCCTTGTGTGTGTGTGTGTGTGTGTGCATGTCCTGTATATGTTACATTGTTTGGACCAAATATCACCACAATGTGATTAAAAACTGGTTATTTTGACATTGTGGGGACCACCTTTTCGGTCACAAAGGGAAACTGAATTTCATAAAAATCTGTGACTGCAATAAAAATGGCCAAACTCTTATATTTTCTTTGGATCCTTATGGTTATGGGCTGGGTAGGGGTTAAGGTCGTCACTGTTTGGATTAGGGTTTTTCAGATAGAAATGAATGGAGAGTCCCCACAGTGATATGAATATGATCATGTGTCTGTGTGTGACTTGTGGGGTGTTGGCACTAAGCTCAGTGTGCCATTCTGCCAGGTCCTGGCACACCACAGATCAAACCAGTATAAGCAGATGCTTGGATGGATACTTTCTTACCTCTTTATACAAAGGGGCATTTTACTGGGTAAATCAAGTTGGTCAAATTAAATTCAGACTCCTTACTCTGCTACCTGACTCGCTAGAGCATTCCATCAGACAGCTTAAGGTTGGCCCAAAATTCGAGTGGGAACAGAATGACTGGGCATGGCGGCAGAGTGCCCCCATGTGTCCGTGGGTGGAACTGCTCCTAGGGGTAACGTGAGATGGTGTTGTTCATTGTATTTCCACTGGAGGGGGACATCGTGAACCTGTGTTTACTTATCCCGACCCCCAGGAGGCGCTGTCAATTGTGAGTGAAGATCAGTCCCTGTTCGAGCCCCCGTACGCAGCCGCCACCCCCCTGTCTAAGCCGGACATGACGGCGTCGGGATCCCAGCACTATGGCACTGCCCCCGACATTCACCCCCTGCCCCCCCAGCATGAGTGGCTGATCCCGGGCCGACACGTGAGCATCAAGCGGGAATATGAGCACATCAATGGGGGCTCCAGGTGGGTGCTTATGCTAACGGCCGGCGCCAGCAAAGTCACAGCGGCTTTGTGCACACGCCGAATGCTCTTTGGCTGACTGCTTTACTAGGCTGATTAGGCAGAGAGCTGATTTATTAATACCTTGCTGGTGTAAGAATCACCTGTCAGGGTTAAAAGCGTGGACAGTGTTTGCAATGTTACCCGTTGTTCTAGGAGGGGGTCCCGTGTCACCCTCGTACCAGCCTTCACATCACCCCCCACCCCCACCTTTCCCACCTTGCAGTGACTCGCCGGCGCCGCCCTGTCTGTTGAAGGGCCCCAAGCAGCCCAGTGGCACTGACACCCCCTACGGCTGCTATGCTGATGAGAAGAGAGGCCTGCAGGGCAGCCCCGGCGCTGGCGAGGGGAGGGTCATTGTCCCGGCAGGTCGGTGGCACTAGACAGGCAGTCATCACGGAAATCACCATCATCAAGAGTGTGTGTGTGTGTGTGTGTGTGTGTGAGAGAGAGTGTGAGTGTGTGTGTGAGAGAGAGAGTGTGAGTGTGTGAGAGAGTGTGAGTGTGTGTGTGTGAGAGTGTGAGTGTGTGAGAGAGTGTGAGTGTGTGTGTGTGTGTGAGAGAGTGTGAGTGTGTGTGTGAGAGAGTGTGTGTGTGTGAGAGAGTGTGAGTGTGTGTGTGTATGTGTTAGGGGGAGGCTGAGATAATTTCTCCAACGTATTAATACCAGTAAAATCCACAGCACTTTCTCGGTTCATGTTTATTTTCCTGGATCTCCGGGTCGGTTACACTTGTTATTCCTTTTTCATTCTAATCACAATATGGACACAAATTATCATGAAAACCCTTTTTTCCCCGAGAAGGCTCGTGCATCCAAAGACTCATGTTTTATTCAGCGAACCCCGGCGGAGCACTTTCCCGGTCTGCCACTCGTGTGCCGTGGGCCCTGGGGGGCACCGGGGCCTTTGAAGCCTTTTGTGGCAGGGGCCCATGGTTTGCCCGCCGCTGTCCGGCCCGCTCCGTCCCTGTCATTGTCCAAAAGGTATCATGAAAATTCAGCCGCAGTAATTGATTCTGAGCAGCCAGCTGATGGTAGCTAATTAGGGGCCTGAAGGGCGTGACGTAGGACGGCTCACTGAGAGAAGTGACGGCCATGACGGAACGGAAGTGCCCCGTCGCCATGGAGAAACGGACTCCCTGGCAACACTGCATAGTGAATTACTGTTACTGTCTATAATTGTCTAAATGTATTTTTACTGTTTAAATACATGTATTCAGCTGGTGTAAACATGCACGATGCTGTCACAGCGAATGCCAGGCTGAGACTGAAGCTTTACCCTTTGTTTCCGCTGAGAGTTATGCCGCGTGACTCATTTCCCCGCACGTACAAGTTATCTCAGGTTGGTGTTTATGGTTTGACTTTCAGATCGAGTTCTAGGAAATTTTTTTTCGAACCAATTGGTTCGACTTTAAAGAAATTTGAGTTCTAATGAGTTCAAGAACTGAGCATATACCACTGTATATGCTTTGCTTGTTTTGTCCAGTTTATTTTGTGTTTATGTGCTAAAAAAAAACATATTTTGGTGTGATTTTTTGAGGCCGGGAACCAACTACTTAGTTTTCCATTATTTCTTTGGGGGAAAATTCAATCAGAACTTGAACTTTTTAGGATTCGGTCCGGAGTTCTGAACGGATTCATTTCGAGTACTGAGGTACCACTGTATCTTGCGTTTTTATGCTAAATGTTACCATCTTATACTTCCCGTCAATTGTGGGTGTGGTAGCAGTGAGCTTACATCAATGCAGCACCGGTTGGTTGCCTAGGTGACAGCACTAGCTTACATTAGACTGCTCCCCAACAGACCCCGGCCTGTGGACCCCGGAGCACGTGCTGCAGTGGCTGGACTGGGCGGTGAAGGAATACGGGCTGCTGGAGGTGGAGAGCACGGCATTTCAGGGCACCGACGGCAAGGCTCTCTGCAGGATGGCCAAGGACGACTTCCTGCGACTCACGTCTGCGTACAGCGCTGACGTCCTCATGTCCCACCTGCACTACCTCAGGGAGAGTAAGTCAGGACCCCTGTCTTGTGGGCCACTGCTGTCCAGCTTATGGTCAGTCAGATCCTGCCCTCAGTTCCTGAGCCAGTCATGATGCATTGATGCTCTTTTTCATATCTCTGCGTACTGGTGTGAGTCCCACGTAGTTTGACGGCACTTTCTGAAAGCTTCTCGCTGAGTTTTGAACTTTGCTCCTTATAATTCAGACCCTCTGTTCTCCCGGAACATCTGGAACTACTGCCTTCCTCCTGTGGGCAAAATCAAGTTTTCCTTTTTTTTCTCGTGTTTTTGCTCCATGTGGGAAATGCCCCCATAATGTGCTTGTAGTGATCCTCTCTATCATGTGGGAAATGCTCCCGTAATGTTCTTGTAGTGATCCTCTCTATCATGTGGGTAAAACCCCCATAATGTTCTTGTAGTGATCCTCTCTATCATGTGGGAAATGCCCCCATAATGTTCTTGTAGTGATCCTCTCTATCACAGTTTTTCATTGTTTTTCTCGTGTTTTTGCTCCATGTGGGAAATGCTCCCGTAATGTTCTTGCAGTGATCCTCTCTATCACAGTTTTTCAGTGTTTTTGGAACTTAGAGCAGCACTAAGGACCCCCGACCATGAACACTAACGTTCCTTCGGGGGGTGGGTTGGCTTGCGTGAGTCGGATGATAATACCAGCATTTCCTCAATTTACGACACGTCTTTGCACCCCACCCCCCCCCCCCCCACACGCCTGCTCAGCGGGCCCCCAGGGTCTCCTACTCTATGCTAAATGGAAGTTTATGGATGGAAATTCATCTTCCGCGCTATAAACTGTAGTTTCTCTTGGGAGAGGGCAAGGGAAACTTTTCTGGAAGTGAGGTTTACCTCTACATGTAGCAGTGAGTGAGAGCCAGTGGGAGGAGCAGGGACTGGGCCCAATGTGTGCACGTCATTGAGGGGCGAAGCAGTGACATCGCCGTGGTCTCCAGATCACCTGGATGGTGGAGCTGTTTTTCCAGCTGTGTGGCCAGGCTGGCCAGCCGGCCCCAGCTTGTGCAGTAAACACCGTCCTAAACGGGGGGTGTCAAAAGGGCAGTGGGTCACTGTGGCTTATGAAGCAAATGCTGCTTCACACCCCCTAACCCCCCACCCCAATCAATCTCAGCGCCATCTGCTGACAGGACAGGAAAGTGCAAAAGGAGAATTAAAAAAATTATTAAGGATTCTGTCTTAGCTTGTTTGGGCCAGCCGGATGTGCAGCCCCTGCAATCCCGCACAGCCCAGCTGGCCCCCGTCTACAGCAGGCGGTAATCGCTTTCCAGCCTGGATGCCTCCTGCTTCCTCTCCCCCAATCAACACCAAGCACTGGGGCGGGGCACTTATTCTCCCAGCAGAGGCACGGACCTGGATGTAAAGTGTGATTCCTAGGGCCCCAGTACCTGGATTAGAGGGCGGGGGGCATGTCTGACCTGCAGCTGTGAGCCAATCCCTAAACAGGTTACTGTAGCGTGCCCTATCGGAAGACATTTCCAGTTATATTCCTCTGATGTTCCCCACCTGAATACATTCTTCAGTGATGTTCCTCTGATGTTCCCCACCTGAATACATTCTTCAGTGATGTTCCTCTGATGTTCCCCACCTGAATACATTCTTCAGTGATGTTTCTCTGATGTTCCCCACCTGAATACATTCTTCAGTGATGTTCCTCTGATGTTCCCCACCTGAATACATTCTTCAGTGATGTTCCTCTGATGTTCCCCAGCTCAATACATTCTTCACTGATGTTCCTCTGATGTTCCCCACCTGAAAACATTCTTCAGTGATGAACTTCTGGTGTTCCCCCTGTCCTGCAGGTAGCTCTTCGTTGTCCTACAATGTCCCGTCTCACATGGACCAGCCCCACACGCGGCCAGTGGCTAAGGAAGGTATGCTGATGCCATGACTATGCTGGGAGGGTCAAGTTTGTCTTCATAACAGAGCCACAGTAATGTTTGGCCTGTAAAAGCACCGTATAGTTAACTGAAGAGCACTTATAGGTTCTGTAAGTTGTGCAGAGGTACCTATCAAAGTGTCCCTGAGGTATAGGAATCACACTGGAGAAAATGGACGTCCATACGCCCATCCACAACCAGGCCAGCACAAAGACCAGGAGTCCATTTTCTATACCGACATGACCAATTTGGTCATGTGATATCAGATGGGGGAGGGGGGGATTGCTAATAACACAGAGGGCCTGACAGTACTGTAGGAGAGACGCGGGGGCGGAGTCTATATATGGACAGTAAGGAACCATGTGTGTTTCATCTGGGATCGGGGGGGGGCTTTCAGGCTGCTGATGTAGGCAGTTTGTCCCCCCTAATCCCCCACCCTCACCCCCGAGACACTAAACGCTTCCTGTCTGTGGATTTATTGTCCAGATTTACAGCCATAGGCAGACGTGCGCCGTCGGAATCTAAATCACATACCTGACACGATCCAGGAATCGGAACCCGCCTCATTGTTCCTGGGTCGGGATTCCTCCGAGCAGGAAGCGGGTCGCCAGCGGGACACCGTGCTGCAATAACACTGATAGGCAAGAGCCTCCTCGGTGCCGAGCCAATGGAAGTACATAGCTTATAAGGGCCCCGCCAATAAGGTGCTCCTGCTCAGTCACATGATGCTGTTATGGTCACTGATTTGTTGTCAGGGAGAACAAAATGTGAAGTTAAAGCTCCTGTGGCCGTGTTTCAGCTGCCAGGGCTACATGTGGCAGTACCGTGCCGCCAGGGCTACAGGCCGCAGTATTGTGTGTGTGGTTATCGTGTTTGGGAGCTGCACACCCTTGGACCATCGAAGCCTCTGCCTCAGTGCAAGCTGCCACCTCCAGCTCATAAGCTGGGCTTTCATATCCGCAAAATATTTGTATTGCATTTAAAATTAAATATCCGCAGTGTGGCTGGGTTCTTCAGCAAGCCCTGTTGAATGATTAACTAACAGTAGGACACCACTGGATCCCCTTCTGAGTCTATAACCGACACCTTTCTGTTGTCCAGTCCCCTGGGTTTACCGACCCCCCCATGGTCTACATTCAGCTATCGTTGTGCCCCATTAGATGTAGTCACTATTTTCCCGCTTCCTGAAGGTGGCGCTCTCCAGGGGGTGTCATTGTCACCCCCCCCCCATCCGGGGTGGCTGCCCTTCTTCCCTCATAGACAGTAGCTGAGTCGCTTGCGTCCGCCTCTGGGCCAGAATTCCAGTGTCTTGTTTGGACTACACCCCATCCAAAAATAACATACCGTGTTCCTTCCCTAACCCTCCACCCCCCCCCCCCCCGATGGCTTCCTTTCATGGAGAAAAACAAGGGGGGGTGGTAAATGGCTGGCCAAACAAAGAGGGGCTGTCTGAGGTAAGGCAGGCAGGAAGCGAAACTCCCAGCAGGCCACTGGGGCTCGTTTTAATGTAATTAATGATTCCTGAGCTCCGCAGATGAAAAGTTTCTGCCACTTGCCGCTATTTTGAGGTAAAATGGTAAAAAAGATTTTTGTTCCAGAGGGATGTCAGACTTTGCTGCCAGAAAGGTGGCGAGACATAAACATTAGAAACACATGGACAGAAAGAGGTAACATTTCTGATTATATTTAGTGAGTATTAAAGCAAAAGAGAATATTGGCCAATGAGAAGTCAGAAGAAAGTAAAATAGGGGCCTATGATGCTGTTTATCCCTGGATCATCCGTTTCTGAGTGAGCTGCTCACTTTCTGGCTGTTGTCTTTGGATTGCTGGTGCGGCTCTGTAAAGCCAGCGACCGGCCATTATGGAACCATAATAATGTTTAAGTAAAGGTAAAACTGAAACTACCAGAAAAAATGTGTCCTGAAATGTATTTGAGCTTAATATGTGGAAAGTTTTCTCTGTGTTTCCGTTTTTTGGCCAGTAGGGGGAAGCATTTCTCTGCATTTCACCCTGCTGAAACTACACAGAGACTCATCCTTGCCTTTTTTGATAGTGGTTTTTGAAGTTCTGGGTGGTGTGAGGTCAAGAGCCTGAAGTGTGTGACATGGGGTGATATGGGGAGGGATGTGGGGGGTGGAGCAGCTATGATATGGGATAACACAAAAAGAGCTTTCCTGATGCCAGCCTGCAGCAGCCAGAAGCTGACCCCACCTTGTAGACCCCTACCTGTAGTGGCCTCCTGCTCCACCAGAGGGTGTTCCAGTCTCCGGCCCCTGGTTCTTGTTCAAACTCAGGTTCAGTCATATATAGAATCTCAGGTGAATTTTATTCACTTCATTCTGAATAACGCATTTGTTGAGAAATAACCAGTAGAACCTGGGCTCTGTGCCAGTATTTATAGTGCAACGGATGGTATGGATGGTCATGAGTACTCGATTAAACTCGATTACTTGGTTATCTTTTTTTAAAAAGAATTGATTAAAAATGTCCTTCTCAATTACTCAACAATAAAGTGGAAGGTAGACGGCACATGTGGGAAGACTATCCAAATAAACAGAGCAAGCATCATTTGTTTGGAAGCACTTCACATTACAAGTGAATAAGAATGCAGTCGTCTGTCAGTATTGCAAGGCAGAACTTGATTATTACAATGGCACGACTGCAAAGCGAAAACATCTTAGAAGACATTCAGGTTTGACGGACCCAGCTAGTAATTCGAGATTAGCTGTGCCATATATATGTGGCAGGTGGCCTGTCAGTGTATCCTAAACGGTCTTTGTCATCACTTTGCCTTAATTTATGTTGTTTATTGTAATCCCTGCATGTGAAAATAATCGCTGATAAAAAACGAAAGTTACGCTGTTGCTTAGGCACATCGTTCTACTTAATACGGTACGCAATAACCAATTAGTATAAATCATTTTTTGTTAAGGCAATGCGTGTTTTGAGTAGGGCTGAACGAAACTAGAAAAAGATCACGATTGCGATATTTAGAGAAAATTAACTATACAGATGCTCCTCTACGTATGCACTTTCAGACATACAAACAAAGAGGACTGTAAATCCAAATTGTGTTAATTGGGCTCCAATTTCCTGTCCACGACGTATATTTTTTTTATGCACGCCAGTTCCGCTTATTATGACTTCCGGCCGCTACTCCCGACACGCAGCAGCGTAGCGTGCGTACTCCCAGCATAATAGTTCTTAGTACTTGCGTATATCCTTAAAATGATGTTGAATAATGAACATTTCAAGTTACGAACGGCCATTTGGAACGCATCTCATTCGTAAGTAGAGGAGCGTCTGTATAGCCAAATGCATAGGACTTATCTACCGACAATCTGGTGTTCTTGAGAGTTGCGCCAACAGACACAAATCAGTGTCGACAAATCACTTGCTTTTGCACATTGTTACTATAAAATACCAAATATTTTCATTAAGCGAAATACGAATGGCTTTTCGTGACCAGTCTTAGATTAGATTAGATAGGACTTTATTGATCCCACAGTGGGGAAATCTGTGCGTTACCACAGCTTAAGACACATAACACTTCCTCGCCTTTCTCCTCTTCACTCATTTGCTTAATTTCTCACAGACCCCCACATAGTCTATGAATCAGGACGTCAGTGACACAGCTGTGGCTCGGAGACGCCATGCAGAGGTCATACAAAGGCTATGGAAGTTGCCTTCAGACTGACTTTTTAAACCTATAATAGATGCTGAAAAGGAACCATCATTAAAATTGCAAAGCCTGTTAAGTTAGGTTTCCTGTGACTAAGTAAGCTTTAGTGCAATTTATTAATGGTTTGAACCCAGCAGACAATCGCGGTCCTTGCATGGAAAACCATGTTGATATTCACATCGCACGGCATGCTTGGCCTAGCAGCACTGGAGCGCACTGGATAGCGTTGTCACACACACACGTGTGTGTGTGTGTGTGTGGAGTTTGCATGTTCTCCCTGTGTCTGGGTGCCTTTTTGGCAGATCCGCTGATTTCCTTATACTGTCCAATACATTAAACTTAAGTTAATTGGAATGCCCAATATTTGAATGCCTGAGGTCTAGTGCCTGCTACTTAATCGCAGCCGTGATATATTGGAATACAACCACACTCCTTTTAATATATTACTGCTTATACATAAACCGTTACTCGATGAATCGGTACTCAGTTACTTATGAATTTCTTAGTGACTGCCCTAGCATGGAGCAACCTGTGAATGTACCCCCTCATACAAACGTGTCTTGTTGAAGCGTCCATCTTAGCCATCACCCTCACAGCGTTTACACCTTCCTCCCCCCTCCCTTGTCAGACACCCCCTATGAAGTTGCAGGCCAGGCAGCTTGGACGGGGGCCCAGCATGTCGGGAAAGGTGAGCGAAACATTAAAATGATCCTAAGGAAATGTCGTGAAGTCAGTCAGAGGTGAGTGTTTGCTAGTTGCCATTTGCACGCGGGACACGCAGGTGATGACAGAGCCCTGCCCACCTTAAAATTCCTTAAGCCCCATGAAGCAGCTGGTGAGACGCCATGTCTCAAGGCTGTCTCCTCGGGAATGAAGGGGCAGGTGCCCATTTCCGCCTCTTTTTCCAAACCTTGCACGTGCCGTCCTCCAGGCTCACCACCAGGAGTCACACAGAGTGTCTCCAAGACGACGGAGCAGCCGGGGACCCAGCCAGGTGACTCACACCTGCACTGGTCACGCCTGGAGCCAAATACACCATCCCTGAAATGTTAAATGCTAACAAACTGAGCCAAATACACTGTTCCTACAATGCTAAATGCTAATGCCTGGAGTCAAATAAGGACTCCCTGCAATGCTAAATGCTAATGCCTTGAACCAAATTACACTTCCCTGAAGTGTTAAATACCTTCAGCCAAAATGCTAAATGCTTCTGCCTTGAGCTAAATTAACCGTCCCTTCAATGCTAAATGCTAATGCCCCTTTTTTCATACACGTACAATGGTCGTCTTAGGACTCTAATCTGAGTGACGGGCAGAGTCATCGCAGAAAATGATCCAGACTCCACTACCCTTTCTTAACTATTCCATCCATTTTTCAACGACTTATCCTGGATCACATGGGGGGCAGTGTAGCGCCTGTCCAGGCAGGTGTCCACCATGGAGATCATGACAGACTATCACAGAATACAAACACACAGCAGGCGAGTTAGAAACTGCAAGATATCCTGACTGCATGTCAGGGAGTGGGAGGGAACCTGGATCACCAGGAGAACACACACAGCCTCCAGTGTGGGACCTGAACCCACATCCTTGGGGGCGTGTGGTGGCGCTGCCTGTCTCGAGCTGCCGTGCCACCTGTCTCATACTGTACATCATCTCCATGCCTTCTTACTAACTTTTCTTTCCCCTAAATCAGATCCTTACCAGATCCTGGGTCCAACCAGCAGCCGGCTGGCCAACCCAGGTGAGCTCTTGTATTCAGCATATTTTCACAGGTTCCTGCCCTGGTGAAACTGGCCCTTTTTTACTTGCATAACATTCAGATCTGTGCAAATGGTTTGGATAAAGACCAAAGTTTATAGTATAAGAGCGCCCTCTATCTGCAGCAATCTGTAACTTAAAAGTGACCCTTTTTTCTTATTTAATTTGTGGAAAATGCCGTTTACTGGCATTGCTAATAAGCCAGGGTTGGGTGTAGGTGCTGCCCAGCTGCCAGTTTGATGGCTACCAGGAAGAATACAGCAGGGAAACAGTTGAGAAAAAAAATATACGAAAATAAAAACCTTTTTGCTGAAATTTATTGGTGGAACTTTGTCCTGCACCCCTGCCTTTGCTCCCGCCCCCCACCGGATCCCCAGGATCTGGCCAGATACAGCTGTGGCAGTTCCTCCTGGAGCTGCTGTCGGACAGCGCCAACGCGGCGTGCATCACCTGGGAGGGCACCAGCGGCGAGTTCAAGATGACGGACCCGGACGAGGTGGCGCGGCGCTGGGGCGAGAGGAAGAGCAAACCCAACATGAACTACGACAAGCTGAGCCGCGCCCTCCGCTACTACTACGATAAGAGCATCATGACCAAGGTGCACGGCAAACGCTACGCCTACCGCTTCGACTTCCACGGCATCGCCCAGGCGCTGCAGCCCCACCCTGCCGAGCCCCCCGCCTACAAATACCCCCCCGAGCTGGGCTACGCCCCTCCCTACCCCCCACCTCAACAGAAAATGGCCTTTGCCCCCCCACACCCCTCCCCAGTGCCTGTCACCTCCTCAAACTTCTTCGGGCCAGCCCCCCCTTACTGGAACTCACCCGGGGGGGGCATGTACCCGGGCCCAGGCATCCCTCGACACCCTAACGCTCAAGTGCCCTCACATCTGGCCAGTTATTATTAAACCTGACACCACACACACACACACACACACACACACACACACACACACTCCTGTTATGGTGTTTGTACTCTCAGCTTTTCTGAAGCAGAGGGAAATTCTTGCAGGATCATGATGGAGTCTAGAAATCTGTCACCTGGAAGAAGCAAACCACAGACAGGGTTTGGGTTAGGGTTATCTGTCTCTCTCAGTCTGTCTGTCTCTCTCTGTGTATCTGTCTCTCTGTGTGTCTATCTTACTGTTTCTCTCTCTCTGCTGTCTGCTTTGGCCCATGTGAAACTTTTCAAACCTGTGGCTTGCCAGGGTGCTCTTCAGCAAGCCTACCCACATGGCCACCTCCCTTTTCCATTGTTAGTTTTGTAAAGAAACGATCAATGAATCATCAGGGCCAGAACATCAAGGAGCAAAGGCCTATCTAAATGAAAGCAGACATGATGAGACCCGCAATGGAAGGGAGGGACTCCTGATTGATTCACGAATGCTGTGCATTCGCCAGGCCTGCTCCGAATGACATTAGCTAGTTGGTAAATCAACCAGCTACATAAGTTATGCAGAGCTATTTTCATACTTGATGCAGTATTAAAAGGTCAGGAGAATTAATGCGAGTTGACCTCGCTTATAAATGCAGATATTTTTGAAACTCGTCTTTGAGGTATATATGTACATCTCTATTTTGTTTCAAATTTGTACATTTGAGCCATACTGTAAATACAGGTCATTCCCAGTGCCTTGTATAACAGACAAATATTTAATCCCAAATGCCAGTTTACTGTATTTTTCCAAGCAAAATGGTTGTGGTTGCTTGCTACAACTTACTAAATAAACCCACCCAGCACAAAAAACACCTGGACTCTTTGTCCCTGTGTCACCAGTCAGCCGAAGTCATCATCCAGAGCAAAAGTCACACAGTTAAACGTGTCTGAATTGAGTTGAACATCCAGCACATTCTGGGCCATTCAAGTTCAGATGTCACTAATGAGCTTTTGGTCCTGTTTGGCTTTGACTAAGCAGGTAGTGTTATTTTACATATGCAATGTACGTTGAATATGAAATATTTGTAAATAATGTCATTATTCATGTGATTCATTTTTTTTTTTCAAAAGAGTTCTTATACGGAAGAAATAAGAAAATAAATGTTTTTATATTGTTTACATATGTTTCTTGTAGCAATATCTCTAGCAGAAAATAGATCACCCTCTTATCTAGATATGGGCGGTGTCTGGTTAGCGTTATCCTGCAGTTTTACTATAGTAAAGTGAAATAATAAACCAGTTCAGCTGTCAAAAATGCATCTGATACACTGAAATGTGACTTTTCTGGATCTTACTGGGTTATTTGGTGTCTGACTACAAGCTGACAAAAACAATAACATTAATTAGCTTGAGAATCAATCATTAAGAGGCAGAAGGTAGAATAATTATGAATTAAATACACAAGAAATGAGAGGATGTGTGACAAATATATTTATTGTGACCTGACATTATTTCAGTCATTTCTTCCCCTGAGAAAATATAAAACTACTTCCAGCTTTGCAGAGATCTTGACTTCCTCTCAATGCCAGTGTTCAAGTTAACAAAATACATACTCAGACTTTACATGAGCTGTTATTTCAGAGGCTATAAAACACACACACACACGCGTGCAAATCCCGTTATTCCTTCAGACGTTAAATATTTAATTAAAATCGACTTAGATCGTAATCCCCTGTTGTGGACCCGTAATACAGTCTCCTTCTCATGAAAAACACAGAAATAACAGGTCCTTAGCTATTGCAGTGTTAGGACGTGAGTTTACGGTAAAGAGAGAATTTTTCAAAACAAATCAACAAATTGTCTTACATAGCTGTAAATTCCTGTTTTCTGTAACTTTACAGTCATGAATGGTGGCAGTCTTACCGCTACATTTCTACATAGTCTTTTTGTGTGTGTTTTTGTGTTCTACAGGGCTTCTCTCTAAAGCGTGAAGAGTAGCAGTTTTGTTCTCCATCTTGACAGGTGTCCTGTTACTTCCGCATCTAAATCAAGCTTGACAGATGATGCATGTCATCAAACGCCAGCATTTGCAATTTTGATCCTGCCCCCACTGAACTTAAGTTTCACAGTTGAGTGATTTCAGTCGTCGCGTGTCCAGAAGCAGGAGAGCCGCTAGAGATTCTGAGCCTCATCAAAGCAAACCACACTGAACCCCCAACCCAGATCAATCCCATTATGTTCCAAAAGTGTTTAGAGCCCCTGTCACTCAGAGGCCCTGTCATTCGCTCCCTTCCTTTACAGTGCTCCTGCCCAGAGGGTCCAGGTGGCACTAAGCAGTGGTTGAAGCCTTTGGAGACTTGTGGTCACCACTTCCTTTGACGCTCTCCTGCAATAGCCAGAGCTGCTTTGTTTTGTCCATAAGGCTTTATGCTCCTATACGTGTGTACAGAAAACCAGGGCCAAGGCTCAGCACCCACCTGACTCACATTTTGGTGAAGTCCATTGGATCGTGGATATCGATCACCTCAAAGGCAGGGTTGTCGATGCCTTTCTTGGTGTATTGGTGGTTGTGTGCCTTCTCGTTGTGGAAGCACTGGGCACAGTGAGGGGTGGTCACTGGCACAATCTTGGCAAAATTGGAGAAGTCTACGCAATACTTGCCTTCCTTGGTCCGGGAAATTACAGGCAAGAAACTGTAGCCCCACTTGATCTCATGTGGGATGTAGGAGGTCCTCACCTGGCAAGAGGCACTGGTGGACTCTGCCACACCATCCAGGAAGACCACTAGCTCAAACTCCTGCTGCTGCAAGGTGTCCATGGCCATCTCGAAGAAGGGACTGGTGTGGTCAATGATGTGATACAGCGTCAAGGGACAGACGAAGAACAGGTTGTCCTTGCCAGCATCCACCACAAAGTTGATGTTGGTCTGGTCCAGAATGACGGTTTCCCCATCTGATGTGACAGTTGTCCTCAGCAGTTTGCCATAGATCTGGCTTCCAATCAGCAAGGTCTTGCGCAAGTTGGCCACTCGGATGAAAAGACACAGGCTGCCGTTCTTCAGACAGATAACGGCCATCTTGCTGAAGGTGATGCTCTTCGCCCTCTTTTTGGGCAGTGACATCTTGGCCAGGATGATGCTGCACATGAAGCAGTTGAGCATGGTGCCCATGAGGGTCTGCATGATGATGAGGGCCACGGAGCTGGGGCAGACGCCTGTGATGAACCGGCTCCCATACCCAATGGTGCTCTGGGTTTCTAACGAATATAGAAAAGCCGTGGTGAGTCCGTATACATTGCGTACGCAAGGCGTGTGATTCAGTGGTGGATTCTGATACGACAGGTCCCCATTGTTCTTGCCGATCCAGTACCAGATCAGGGCAAAGCCGAACCAGGTGCCAGTGAAGGAGATGACGTAGTTGAAGATGACGTAACGCCACCGGATCTCCACGACCGTGGTCCAGAAGTCCACCAGTAGGACAAAACGCTTGTGGTACTCTACGTTTCCCACCTCGATATTGCAGTGGCCATCCTTCGTCACGAGGCGGTTCTTCTGGGTCCGGCGATCCACCAGTCGGTTCTGGAGCCGCTTCTGAAGGGACTGGAACATCTTTAAACTGTGGAAGAAGGAAAGTGAGATGCCCAGATGAAATCGCATGTAATTCACATGACTGAACCTTTTACAAACCATTTGAAAGGGGTACACGGTTCTTCTGTCAGTGATGTTTGACCTATGAAATGTATATCAACACACTTATGAAGAGCTTTGTGGCAACAATGTTGTGCAAGGCACTAAATAAAAATACATTCAATTAAATTAAAAGGAAAAGCTTTTAACAGTGGGTTTTTGGCATTCTGAAACTTCTCTGTTCTCTCTGTAAAAGCAGATTAAAGGATTAAATGATATCAGAAAACTCAGAATGCAATATAAATATCAACCTATAATGCTTAGTTATTACAATTTAAGTTTAATTTGCCCACTGAAGTGATGCAAACAGGGGAACAATTGGCTTACTGTGATTACTTTTCCAGCATTTTCTACTACGATGCCTTCAAAAATGGTTTCCAGGCCGGCTTTCAAGCATGATGGCCCAAATGCGTAATGCAGCATTTCACGCATGCAGCAGAGTTCTGACAGAACAGGCCCCTCGCCAACCAAACGGAAAGGATACCTCCCAGGAATGACATGTCCTTGACTTTAATGACCGCCATTGGAGCTGAGAGTGGAAAAAACTCAGTCACTCTTTAACGTGGGTCAGTGACCTGAACTTATTACGGGAGTAAATTAAATGGAGAAAAGTTCAAACCCAGGCATGAGTAGAAGCTGTGTGGAGCCCCAAGGCTCCATTCCTGTGAGTGTGATCTACACACAGCGCACAAGGATCTCCATCACGCCGCAAGCCGATCGCAGCCGACCGCCCGCACCGGACGTACCTGCGAACCCGACGCCACGGCGACACTCTCCGGACGGATCCCCCTCCACTCTCACCACAGCCCACCCGAGTGCTATGAACTTTAATCCCCCGGGAAATGCTCTAATCCCAGGCACATGTCCCAGTTTTGCTCCCCCCCCACCCAGCCCAAGAACAGAATTGTGGGTGTCACCCACGAGTGACGCAAGCGTCTAAGTGTCGCCCAGAAGCTAACCTCACTCCTCCTGCCCACCCCAGCTCCTCCCTCTCGTGACTGTATGCTGTCGGCTGGATGGGCTGCACAAAGCACAGCAGCTTGAAGGTCGGGGGCTGAGGTGCTTACTGGGGGCAGTGCTGGAATGTCCACTCCCACCCCCCTTAGCAGCAGGGTTACCACACAGAGTAGCTGAGGCACCTATAGAAGGCCCTCGTGTCGTGGGGCACATTTCACTTTGCTCTGTTCGCCCTTCCCCACCCTCTCAGTCCGTCCCCCAGTGATGGTGGAGGTGGGCTTAGACAGCATGTGGGGGGTTGGGGGGCGTCATTGGTCTGCAACCCTGCAGTCTGGGATCAGTGAAGAGACCAGCCCCCGCGTTGCAAGTGAGTAAAAGCTGCTTTAACACTAGCATCCCTGAAAAAATCAAACTCTCTTCACAAGGAGCCCCCCCCTCACAAGCTGCCCGCAGCCTCATCAGCGCCGATCAACACTTATTGTTTTGCAAATGAAGCGAATTTCACGGTTTCAACCTCAGGTCAGCACAGAGACGTTTTTCTTACGCATGTGTGTTCATATGTCTCCATATCACAAAATTTCGTAGAAAACGTTGACCTCCCCAAGTTCACCTCCATACAGTGATCACCACACACAGACCTCCCCAGGTTCACCCCCATATGTTCATCGCCACACACTGACCTCTGCCCCCATTCACAGGGATCTTGTTCTCTCATCAAACATATTTATCGTGACACTTTCCTCATTCCCCCTCTCACCTATTTCAGACTCATATCCTTACCAGCCCAGCTGACACTACACTGGATTCCAGTAATACACCATCATGCTCTCAGCTGGGTCAGAAATCAGATCTATGGACGGCATCTACAGGAATGTATACACTCAGAGAGCCTACCTCGATGTCACAACACCCCCGCACTATGTCTAGCCCATCAATCAGCACAGATACTAAAATTCCTTGTATCAGACAATAAAACACGTCATACAACAATGTCAAGACATGAAATAAACCCTGACGAAAGGAAAAAATCTGTAATAAAGCTCTAAACAAACAAACAAAAGAAAACAAAAGCAGAGGTAAAGAAAATCAATGCAGCAAACAACAGCAGAAAGTTTGTGGCAGTAATTTGTGACAAAACAGGCATGGATCTGTGGTACAAATGACACGTCACAGCAAACGCCATTCGGAAAGATACAGACATCCTCATCTTGGTGACTGAGATGTTTTAAGTGCAGATGCTGACGTAATGTGAAACAACTGATTTCTGTAGACAAAAAAACAAGATGCTTCAGCAGTGAATCACAAAACATTCTCATGCAAAAAGCCACATCTCAATACCAATGTGATTCATTTGTATTACAAAGGCCACACTTTGTTTCATACATTAAACTTGTTAAACTGTACTTTTTTTGTGCAAAACCTTGTATTTGGTTGAGAAAACATAGACATTCTACATATTTAACTTGCAAACTGACGAATTTCTAAAATGAAATCCTGCCATATTAAATTAATATATACATAAAAAACACACTGACAAAACTTCAATGGTCTTCTGCTTTTTAGTGTTTTTTGTTTTTCTAAAGCATCTTTTAGGGAACCAAGGTTTTTGCTACTGGGAGCTGAGAGGGATCAAAAACCTGGACCGCCTGGGGGTCTCTAAGGACTGGGTTGACTGACTAACCCTAACCCTAACCCTAAGGACTGGGTTGACTGACTAACCCTAACCCTAACCCCAACCCTAAGGACTGGGTTGAGTCATACTGGCCTAAAACAGCCAAACAGGCACCGTCGCTCCCAAGATATCAAAGCAACTGAAGCAGTACAAATTTGTTATCCATTATTCCAGAATCACACAGGAGATGACCGACATCAATAGCCTTTGGCCACCAAGCAGGTTCAGCTGCGCTGGCACCTGGAATCTGCAGACCTGAAGCCCGCAGAGAACATCTCTGGTGTCCCTCTCCCCGTTTTGTGGGGAAACTGCATCAAGGGGAGATGGAAGCAGCAGATGTGATGGAAGAGAGAAAGGAGGCTTACCGTTCAGGGGAGGAAACGCGGAGGCCAAGAGGAGGCAGCAGGGGTGCACTGGTTAGTGCTGCAGGGGGCAGTCTGGAAGACAGGCAAAGGCTTTGACAGCCGGAGAAGATCTGGCTGGGCACCTGGCACAGCACCGGTGGCTTTTTATAGACCAGGTTGGTGATAATTACCCAGGCACATCCTCAGCCTGCGTGGCCACACCCCCTCCCATAAACACCCATTACACGCTTAACCTCCATACCCGTATTTGGAAATAAATGGCGAAATGGAAAGAATTCTCCAGTGTTTATGCCACAGGGGGGGGGGGGGGGGGGGGGGGGGGGGGGGGGGGGGGGGGGGGG
>JABFEA020000045.1:60471-77157 GCA_019775915.2 Cyphomyrus plagiostoma
CGGCAATTGGTTTCTATCGTCTGCCTGTGAAATTTGTGAACGCCGGCAAGTGGAATTTACACAGGAAAATACACTTTAAAAAAGTGTTTAAAAAATCGATGCGGGCTAAATTCGCCACGCAGGCGGGGGTGATAAACTAATGATTTTTTTTTTACTGGGCCTTATACCAGCAAACGTTATTTACTGAAATTAAACAAGGGCGTGGAGAAGAATTTTAATCGCAGCAACGTACATATCAAATTTACAGCTTAATTGATAGTTAGTCATAAATCACTTGATTAATCGTGAAAAAATATTATTCAAATACTGGACGTTTAAGTTACCAACTTAAACCACGATTTTAATATCTAAGGGAAATTGGTGGTGATTCTGTTTATCCTGTTACGCTGTAAAGGTTGCTCTATATTTTATTTTTTAAATTTGATTGAATTCGAATTCGTTTGACTGTAATGCTTCAATTAAACATACAATTGCACTTCGTCGTGAAAGAGCACCATATACCCGTTGAACGGCGTTTCTACGACACATGACGCTGTTCAAACTTAGTTGCTGACTAATGCGGTGATTGCAGAGTTTGTACAATTAATGGAGTTAGTGCGACTCCTGGCGTTCATAATAATAGCACTGTTATAACGTTTCCATGCAGGAAAATTACTAAATTAACAATAAATTATTTTATACTTAAGTAATTTGTGCCCGTATGGCATCAGGTTAGGCTTCTCTCTTTACCAGAATCACTATAGTCCCTGGTCAAACAGGCTGCTCAGGCACCGGACATCGCCTACTAACTGGGGCCGGGCTCGGTCTCTTGTTCTATTCGGATAAATATGTCCGGTTTGCCTAAGATTTGGTGTGTGTTTTTATGTTTTAATAGGAAAAATACCAAGAGTAATACCGACCCTTTACCAGAATGACTAGTTCGAAGATGAATGGGTGGATGAAATTTACTAATTTAAGTCAATTACAGTGTTCGTGTTTGATTTAATCATGTAATCCACATTCTTTACGTTGCTTTGTCTTGTATTCTGATTCATCCCTCTTTTATGCTTTAGCAAACCAGACACCAAATATATTCCAAATAAATTACTTAAATTAACTTTAAATTCTTCTTTATCCACAAAAACGTATTCAAGTGAACGCAGTTGTTTGGTAGGTTAAGCAAAGTGTCTATCCAGTAATCAGTTAATCAAACGTGAGAGCAGAGGCTGTTTCTTGTCAAAGCTGAGGGATAATCGGGCCCGACAGCCATTTTCAATATCCAGCAGCTCGCTTCGTTAATTGGGTACAACAGGGTGGAACAATAGAGAGTGTTTCAGTTATCAGCTGTAGGAAAACCGGCTGTGGCGCCCGCTAATTGGAAGCCACTGCTCTCGTTATCTACCTCGGTCTTTGTGAGCCGGTCTGCAGGCAGGCGACAGGCGACGTTTGGCGGACAAGGCGCTGTCTGGGCGGCTGGACGCCCGAACGCCGCCCTTCGGAATTCTCTTCTTAATCAGCATATTTCCCTCCCTCTCTCGGGACGGGTGAAAGAGCCGCGGTCATTCGAAGTAATTAACACTTGTAACCTGAATTCATACTACACCGCAAACTAGTTTTTTTCAGCTAACTAAACCTTCGGAAGACGCGTCTATGTTTGCATGCAGACGAGGAAGTCAATCCCATAATATTTACATTCAGTACGACCCCTCCCCGTGTTTATTCAGTTGACAACGCCTCTGTCTTTAGAAACCGATAAATGATATAAATACTGTATAATTTAACACTTGTCCCAGTACACACGCAGCCGCGTAGCCCGGAGCTCCTAATACACATTTATTTTCGGCAGGGGGCGCTGTTACTCAAAATACAACGTTAACCCTATACTTTTTATCGCCCAAAATATCCATCCATCCATCTCCCAACTGCTCATTATTTCGTACAGCGTCCCGAGAACCTGGAGCGCATCACAGGAAGCCTAAGACAACAAACTATAACACAGTACGAGTGTCTCATTATGTCCAAGGATACACAAAAATCGGACGGATTTAAAATCTTCCTGAATATTTTATATTGCAGATAATGTTGTATATAAAAATAAACATCAGATGAGGGCGATTAAAATCATAATAACTGTACAATACAATTCCGTGCATCTTTAACAAAATAAATGGTTCAGTACCTGCCTGTACTGACAATGCCATTATATAATAATATAAAAAGTACAAAAGCAAAAGTAAAAACCTCAATGCAAACAAATCCTAATGAAATGATAAAAGTGAAATATATAACGTGTAACTAACAATTAACAATTTGTTTTTTTATTGAGAGTCCAAAAACGTGAGAGCAAAGTAGTGTTTCAGTAACCAGCATGAAGATGGCCGATTAGAAACATTGTTTTTTCTTCAGCAACGGGATGACAGTGAAATACCTGAACTCACCTTGTCGTTGCATTGTGAGGTCAGATCAGATCAAAAACATTATGTACAAGCCAATGTGCACCATTAAATAAATTAATACCAGTCTGCATGCTTATTTACATAATTGATTCTATTTAATTTCATTAATAAGTCAAATTCAGGCATCCATGAAGCTGGCTGGTGGTTCCTCAGCCTAAGTACCTTCCCAATCCGTATTTCCCAACGCTCTCGGTGCTCTTCTGTACGCTTAACGTCTCTGAAGGAGGTGAGAGCTAGCCGTCTCATTTTGCCATCATGCTCGACTTCTTGGCAGAAAGTCGCTCACCTCAGATCTCCTATAAGCCTCGGTGAAACGCACACGCAGAACATAACCTGTGGGGCTTCTGTCAGTCAGGCGTCCACCTCTTCAGGACGTGGTTTAGGAAGTTCCTGTCTGCTGTTCAGCCCAGTGAGATGTGGATGTCCAATCCTGTGCAGAGCTGCATCCCAGTGAGCTGTATGTTCCGGACCTGGCCTGTGGGAGGCGCTCCTCTGCCCCTCCAGGCCGCTGACCAACTTCTGGATGCTCTGCAGCTCATTGATGGGGTCTTTTGATAATGCTTTGCCCCTGTTGGTCACCGCATGGCACTCCAGAGTGGGCGGGGCCACAGGACTCGAATCCCGGCTGGCTAGCACAGTCCGAGCGAGGGTGCCAGCACCCTGGCACAGGGCACCGGGAACCGGGTAGGGGCTGTAGTGCAGGCAGGACCGGGCAGCACCCAACAGCGGGTTGCGTGAGAGGGGGGCTGCCATGTAGGCGTAGGGGTGGGAGAACAGCGCCCCCAAGGCTGGCAGAGGGATGCCCTGTGAGAGAAATGGCACCACTCGTCACACTGGCATCCTCCAGTGACATCAGTAACGACATTCAAACCCAGCTCTCCCGCAGTGGCCATCCACCTACGCCAGGGGTGGCCAGTCTTACCCAGAAAGGGCCACTGTGTATGCAGGTTTTTGCTACAGCTCTAGATTACTAATTAGAGAACTGAATAGCTGAAGAGTTCTCACACCTGGGTTTGTACAGCTGACCTAAAGGCCATCCCATAGGCTTTTATACACACTCGCCCTTTGCGGATAAGACTGGCCACCCCTGACCTGCATCCCATCTCTATACATTATGGAGTGGCAGAGAGCCACTGTCTTGCAGCTCATCTCCCCAGCACCTCCCCGTGGCATGATGCACCACAGCTGTGTTTAATCCCTACTACAGGCCACACCTACTGCACATGTGTCTGGTTGAGCCACGCCCACATAGTTAGCAGGGTCCACCTATTATTACAGGTAGGAGGGGCTTGAGATGAATGCCAGGAAGGCCAAGCTGGGGGCTTGAGCAACCAGGGCACAGTCTGATGGATAATGATGGACACACTGCACTATATGACTGCGGGATTACCTGTGAGAGCTGCCACGGGAATCCGCAGGCTCCCCCTGAGAGTGCGCTGCCCCCCAGGCCTGTCACACCAGACACAGATGCCAGCAGCTGCCCCATGCCCATAGCGGACAAGCCCCCGGCCGTCATTGCCAGCTGCCCTGGGGGCAGGAACAGGGACTGGGGGCTGTACAATGATTGGCCAGGCAGGCTGGAGAGGGCCAGGGCCTGCAGGTGGGCGGTGCTCAGGTGGGAGGGGCTGTCCATCTGAAGCAGCACTGGGCAGGAGCCGCCCTCGGTACTCCCCAGGGTCCCATGGTCCACCCTGTTCCTGCACCTTCTATCCGGCTGGTCTTTGTGCTGCGTGAGATCGGTGGGGTTTTCTGGGTCTCCATTCTTATTGGGATTAGCCCCACCTTCTGACCGCAGCCCAGAGGGTGGGCTCCGAGGCCCGGGGCTGCTTGGTCTGACAGAGAGATTCTCCAGGTGGTCTGCTTCCTGGTCACTGTCTGTGTGAGTCCTTACATCTGTCACATGGCCAAGAAGCAGATTTACAGACATGAAAGAAACATCTACACAGGCCTCTGGTCGCTGTAGTGACCCAAGGTAATTATTACAAGGCACAAACAGTACAGTGTTAAATATCCTCCACTTTACTCTCCATCAAAACCCACGAGAATCAGCAAAACACGCAAACGCAAGTCCACCGGCAGTAGCGAAAGCGCCTGAGCCCGATGGCCGCTAGGGGGAACAGAGCACCGGGTTACGTTCTGACCCACAATTAAAATGTTACTTACGGACCTGTGCCCCAATCGCCCCCTGACAAACTTGAATAAACCAGTTTGACCTAGAACTCGATCTGAATATCAGAAGTCAAACCGCGAACACTGACCTAATATAAATTGTACACACCAGGAAATGAGTCACACTACAATGCAATTCTTACTTGAATGCCTTCACAGACTGGGGAATTAATCAAACAAAGCAGCGCAACATTACAGTAACTAACAATAAATAAACCACTAACTTACCTGTACTATTAGAGCATTTATGTCATTTATTTAAACTTTTATTTTACCAGGTACATTAACTAAAAATCAGTTTCACGTGATATTCGGGAGAAATTGCAGATTACGCACCGGAACTGCCTGGGATACAAACATCATGCGTATGACTAAACTCTTCAGCCAGTAAGGGCAAAGGTGTGTTGTCACGGAGACGGTTCCAGTTTGTGCAGCCGGGTGAGAGGTCGCAATGCATCTAACCGTAATGCATTGCATCAGGATCAGAATGCGTTGCTTTAAGCCAGCGCTGTAAGCAAGTCCAACGCACCCAATGACCGGACTGGGGAAACAAACTGAAACGCGCACTTAACACAGAGGACTAATGACAACAACCAGAAACAGCTGGTCACATGGGGATCCCACAAGAGGTTAATGAGGGGGCGTGGTACACGGAAGGGCAGAACAGGGGTAATGTTGGGATAAGATCTTTATCGTTTTGGAAGCCATTAAGAAAAAAACGCTCTTCTTGTTCTATCCTGTTCATTCTGTATTTAAATGCTAAAAAAACATTTAGGTGTTTTTTTTTTTTTGGGGGGGGGGACCAATTGATTGGTTTTCCATTATTTCTTATGAGAAAAATTAGATTAGAACTCGAACTTTTTAGGATTCGATCCGGAATCCGGAACAGATTAAGTCGAGAACCGAGGTACCACTTTATATATAAAATGACATGGCTTTAATACACCTCCAAAGCAGAGAGGATATACACACGCCAGTTACTGCGGTTTACGACTAATTATAGCGCCTCTCTTTTCAAGCCGATACCTTTCTGGGAGCGAGTCGGCCCGGGCGGCGAGTCCCCACCGGCCCCTGGGTCGCAGGAGGAAGCGTCCGACTCCCCACCGTCCGGATCCGCAAATGTTCGCAGTGGCGCCAGAGTCAACTGCTTTCTAAAGGCAGTGCAAATGATTCACACATTACACAAGGACAGGGGAATTAATTAAAGCCCATGTTCACAAGAATATTTATTACATTTCGTCCCGTAAAAATAACAATATACCGGCGTTAATGGAAAACGCGCAGCAGAACGACAATAGCAGTTTATTAGGCTATAGCAGTATGACAGCGATCGGTGTACCTCTTTTCTCTCCTCCCGTTCCCCGTGTCTCTAAAGCCTTTAGCGAAGGGGTTGTTATCAATCTTCAACTGAGTGATCTGTAAAGAACGGAAGGTAGGGGTCATGTCACTGCTAGAAATCGTCTATCACGTTATTACTGTGTACGTGGAGGTTTATTATCTTATTGCTGAGAAATAACTTGCTAGCGGATTTTCTGCGCGACAAACCAAGCACAATCGATATTTACAAATATTAATAGGAACTTGAAAATAATTATACGCACGGTTTCAAGCACTTTACACGGACGTGATTTCACCAATATCGGCCTGTCGTATCGTAGGCTTAATAATAGATCGCACTAAGATGACTTTTAAATTCGCTACTGCTTAGTTTTCGAATGATAAGCCTGTGTTTAATAAGCCGCATTAAGTATCATAACGGATGTAACCGTGAGGCCTCGCAGTAGCAATTTCTAACCATTTGTTTTGAGATGGCGGGGAAAATAATGAATACACCGCATGCCATAGGTTATTCTATTGAACATTTTGATTATTAACAAACCTCATTTTACAACCTCATTAGGCCTATCCGTCAAATATCCCAAATGGAAATCTGAATAGCTAGGCCTAATTGTTAAAATTAAATGCTCAAATGAATTAAATGTTTTAGGCTACCGTCGAATGGTCATGTTAAAATAGAGACTGTATAATGTACGGTATAATCATACTGATATACACAACGAAACGTTAGGTTCACAAACTAATACAAGCTAATCTCAAAAAGACCGACGGTCCATAAACTGTATCACACCAAGCAGAGAACACGGATGGAGTAAAGTAAAGAGGGATAGTAATCTCCCTCCACATTCAGTAATTTCGGACAACTTCATTTATTACATTAAAGTCTAATGTCGGTAGTAATGTTACAGAAAAATTATATCCACGCTGGTATAAGCGAAGATTAGAGACGCGGCTTGATACGGCATTGAGCAACGACACGAACACGCATGATGTCACGTTTATTAGAGATGTGAGGAGACACATCTCTAATAAATTAATATAATAAATATTATTATTAATAATAATAATAATAATTAATCTATATAGTCATATTTCTTGCAAAATAACACTAGTACATTCATTATTCAAACCTCCGATGTATTATACAAATATTTGCACATTGTTTAGTCAATGTAGTTATTTCGCTAAACAGGGAGACTCTTGCACCAGACCATAGGGATGTTAAAGGGACAGGCCCGGCTGAGATGACAGGTACCTTGTCGTTCTGGTAGGCGGTGACAGCGATGAACTCCGTCTCCGGGAAAACGTAGGTCCGGAAAGTGCAGCAGGGAAGCTTCAGGATGTCGTTGGCTCTCACTATGTGGAAGCGCGGCTGGTATTTATGCATGGAGTTCAGAATGGTCTGCAAAACGCACCAGGCATCTCTGTCAATGGCAGCGCGTACGGCAAATCATTCTTCGGGCTGTATCTGAACACAGCATGTTGTTATAATCTCACACTTTCAGGAATTCTCTTTTGTTCTTTGCGGTACAGTTTAATTTCATAGTTATGAGAAATAAGCTGTCAAGCTTCGCATGTATATCGTGGACTTTGCTGCGTATATGGTGACATTACTTCGGTATTGCCTAGCACAGTGAACACGTCTGGGCGCCTGATACAGTGCAGTGCGCTACAGCAGGCCTGCTGGATTGATGTTATTTTACAGCCTATCCGTTTTACATAGAAGACGAGTAATAGTATCATTTCAGCCAGCTCTAATAATGCACTTATGGGACTTTTCCCATACGCGACATCTCGTAAAAAGTAGAATTATTATTTATAAACCCAACAGCTGAGACATTCACCTGTCAGTAATTGATAAAATTTTCTTCCGAATTATCAATGAATAGGGCCACCGTCACCGCGATCACGCGAAGGGCAGGCATTGAAGGACATTTTATATGCCTGAACCCATATTTTATATTATAGGCCCACGGTCAGTTCATACGGACGGGTCACCTGGCTGCTTGTAAGTTATCTACCAAAACGAAACAGGCGTAAATAAAATATCCAGGCGCCCACCCTTATAAATGCACAGGGGCTTTATGCAGTTGCCGCAGGTACTAATTCCTGAAGTAGGTCCTTGGTTCCGTTTAGCTGTAACACAGGCACACTAATGACTGATTCGGATGTTTTAACTTTCTTGATGAATGCATCAGCTCTCAGAAACATTATAAAAGTGTTTTGATAGCTGATATGACCTGTTTTGGAAGCTATATATAGCTATTACGAAAGATAATAAATAAAACTGATCAACAAAACGCAGTGGCCCCGTATAATAGCTATTTAATGGACTACTTACAAACCCATGTTTGTCAGAAATATTATTGGTGAGCTTGAGCTTATGGAAGGTGACGGGCTTGGCCATCCACTGCTCGCCAGAGGCCGGGCTGTCCGGGTGGATGTACATCCGTTTGGGCATCTCTGGGTCGGCCTTCCCGGCTACCATCCAGCGGGAATTGTGGAACTTGTACCGACAGTCGTCTGCAGCCATTATATCCATCAGTAAGATGTACTTGGCTTTTTTGTCGAGACCATTAACGCGGACTTTAAAGGGCGGGAACATCCTCCTGAAACGGAGAGCAAAGACGGTCAGGAGGTCCTTCGCGAGATGAGAAATGCGGCGCATACCAGCTGAGAGGCTTTTAAAATACGGTCGTCTTTATATGAAGTATTCGTACTCACGTCCCTTCGGCCCTTAACGAAAAGAGAATTTCTATTTTACTGTATGATATATGAAAGGCCAACGTATAAAAAACACTTCTAAAGATATTTTAGTTTTATATGCCAACTGTCCTGCCACTTTTACTACCACTTTTGTGCAGTAAACCTATAGACGATAAATGGTCAGAATCAAATGCAGCCACGGCTGTGAGACATTGATGCCAGATCATGGGAAATCTACCGACTTATCGACCTTTCCAGGTCGCTATAAATAACTTTCCAGAGGATAAATGCCATTTTACGAACCCACTCCACATTTTGTTAATTATCAGAACATATACGTTTCCTAAACCTATTCAAAAACCATACTGTTAGACCCACGCGTAAATGTATTACGCAAAAATGCCATTATTCTCCCCACCTTCCAGACTTGGTAATGACCATTTCGGTCCCTATTTTGTGAAACTGGTCCCAAAGCTCCTTAGCCTCTAGAGTTACTTTTGGGTCGTCCTCGGCTTCCTCCTCCGCCGACTCGAAGCCTTTAAGGCTGCGCAGATGAGCCGCCTGCTGGTGATGACCCAGCGTGTTAAGCCTGGCTTCCGCGGCCGCAGCAAAAGCTTGTTCCGCTATCGGTTTGCCCAGGGACCCCGGAGGCAGCGTAAGTGCCGGGAAGAAGGACGGCTGAGCGGCCGATAGGAAGGCTGACACGGGAAATTCGGCCGGCCGATGAGCGTGGAAAGGTTGATAAGCCATCGCAGTCCTCGTGAAAACTGGGTCTCTCATCGGTGCATCCAAAATCTGTATAAAATCACAAGAGACTGCAAGGTTGCTCGCCTCGACACGAGAATGGGTATCCACTTGACAGAGGCAGCAGAAAATGTTGAATTGAAAATGAAACTGCAGCGTTTGGTTTGAGAGTCCAATCAGAAAACATCCATTATGGACTCCCTCCACATAGTCATGCAGCAGAATGAATCTGTGCGACTTTATCTGCTTTCTGCAGACACACTTTCGGCGCTCCTTCCTCTCGCAGAAAATAAAAGTGCAGTCGTCAAACAGCTCCCAGACTCTCAGATCTCACCCTCTTCCCGGGGAACTGAAAGCATCTCACCTGTGTCTTGCGTCCCGGTCCCCGCACTAATGAAGCTAGCCTTTGATTACTCATTTTACGCTTTCCGGACCAATTGCGGACCTGAATAGGCGTGGTTTTGACAGCGGTGGCCAAGATTGGGGAGGGAGGGGACGGCAGAAGCGGCAACGAGGTGTCAGAAGCATTAGTGACAAAAAAAAATGTCAACAGAATAAAATATTAACCAATGACAGAGACGAGATGGGAAGATCCCACCCAGCAAAAGGCTAAACAGCAGCTTAGAGCTCTATCCTCAGCCGGCGGAGAGAGTCCTTACTCACTTGTGGTAAATTATTTTCCGGAGTTGTTCGGCACGTTGTTTCGACAATATCAATAGACACCCGATCTTATCAGCTCTTTCCGCTTTGGGTCAGTTTCTGTTACAATAGACCTATTTATTTTAAAACGTGGATAGAATATTCTTTGGTTAAACATTCATCTTTAAGGAAGGTATTTTTAGTGTACAATTAAAGTGTACTAATATTTACTTTGCTTATTGGTTTTTGTTTTAATTTAAGCGTAATTTTACGCTCATTTGTAACTTTTCACTTAATGAAGAAAGGTTTTCCCAAACGAAATGTCGTTTAGGCGTTTTAACCAGACCTGACGTTTATCATGTACTAAGGGAAAATGATTGACGCACGTACAAAGTGCGCCAAATAACAGGAATGGTCATTATCTGACCGGGTTTTAATAAAAATGAATGCCCTCCCTAGACACCAGCGCAGAGAAAGCGTTTAAGTGGACGTGCAGGAAACAGATTTCATGTTCAATGCGAAGGAAAAATAAAACGGCACCTCAGTAAACGCGTTTCCGGGCTGGACTTCAGCTCCGCACCACTGGCAGGACCCAGACAAAAAGCCGGGGGCGCGAATCGGTGAGTGTCCGGCAGCAACCTGCGGCTCTGATGTGTGACTTCAGTGACTGAATCAGAGAAACCTGTTTACAAGGCCAACTTTTCTCGGTACTATGAAGTTTGCCAGTGATTCTTTTTTTCATATTCTTTAAATGCACCCAACCCGCATCGCAAATATGTGTTAAACACCGTGCTATCCGAACCTGCGGACGACCCAGTACCGCTGTGGACCTTCAGGAAAGCCATCGCAGGAGCCATCCTGATTAACTGGCACTCAGTTCGTTAGAGGGCCGTCCGGCGCCAGTCTGCTGGCCGCCCACAATAAGGACCGTCTGCTGTCATTTCACATTTAGCCCCAAACGCTCAAACAGCGTGCATCAGCCCCATGCCATTAAAACAGCGCCAAGACTCACATTGACATTTTTGTTTTCGGCTCCTAGCGCGTTTTCAATGAAAAACGATGGCTTTTAATGAGTACGAAACACACGGCGTTCCAGCTGACGTGTGTATGTAACCTACATAGCGAGACAGCACATCTGAAAAACACTTGGTTCGCGTCCTGCTGAGACACACCACGACTTTTAGAATAAAAAGGCAAAGTAAACGTTTTTTCTTTCTCCGTGATATAGAGCAAAACCCGTATAGAAAAACCTAGCTGGAGGTATGTTTCTAAATCTTAAAAATGAGAATTTAATCTTCTGAGCAGCGACATCGCCATCTCCAGCGTCTCGGCAGCCCGTGACCTTCCGTACAGAGTGCGCTGTCTATTAAGTTGGTTAATTTTGGTCTACTTGAGATTACATCGTTATGTCCTCTATATGATAACTTTAAATTGTGGTTTTGAGCCAAGTAGTGTGCGCGATTATTTCAACATGACATTCCTGGAGGTTGTGCATCATTGCCATAATTTTAAGTGAAGCTGCTGTATATTAACAGCGTCAAAACAAGGATTTTTACATTGATTTTCTGTAGATGCGATCTTCACAGTTGCTTTCCGTCTAAAAAAGTGGGCGGCAGATTTGTTAAAATATTTTTACTCGCCAATAATCGAATTTAAATATTTTCGTTATTATTATTATTATGATTATTGTTATTATTATTATCATCATCATCATTAATTATATATAACATATACTACTACTAATAATAATAATCTGTCGTTGACTGTCGAATAACTAATATACTGTAAAATATCATGTATATGGTATAGATATGTTTATCAATGAAACGTAGTGTATGTTAAATTATTATCACTTTAAATGTAAAAATAACCCGTGGTATATAATACGAGAAAAGAATTTAAATCAATTTAACGGAAATGTCTTATTAATAGGGCCTATAGTTTTTTGCATAGATATTGTTTTGCAAATACAAGCAGGGCGTTTTGGATAAGATGTAATGAAAAGGTATGACTGCGTTAAATTTGTACAGTATATTATTTGATGTTCTCTGGAATATATGTACCTGTAAATCTTGCTGTAACATGCAGAAACGTACGCATCAAATTCTGTCGATAAAATACTGATACAGCACTTATCTTAAGTGACCTTCCGCTTACACTTAACCACAAGTCCGCTGGCCTTTGCAAGGGCGCTCGTTTTACGGGCTATTTTAGTTGCATATTATTATGTGGATTAATTAAGGCATTTAGCCCAGAATCAGAAATAACAACAATAATAATTGTTATAATCATTTTAATTGTATTTCTATTAACCACCGAAATCTCTGGAAATAAATTTGTGCATTAGTCGTTTAAATTTTACCCAATTTTTGTGTGTGTGTGTGTGTGTGTGTGTTTTTGGTAATATGAACTGCTTTGAAATGCGCTTCTGATTGAGTGGCACAATGATGTGTTTGTTTGGTGTTTTGGAAAATAAATGGTTGAGGGAAAAAGAGATTACCGACACACTCACATCGTTTTCTTTATATCTTTACGGAACTAATAACATAAACAAAGACTTAAATGGTTTTTGATTTATTTGTGCAGGGGCCTGGTTACACTTATAACGTAAAACAAGGTACTGGTCAACGATATGTTGAGAGTTTCACTTTTGGGTAACATGAAAACGCTTGATCCGAAAATAACGAGTATTAATTTGGGACTTACGCTGTTTCTGACGTTATACAGCGATAGTAGTGAACCATATGCTATTATATGCGCTGTACTGCAGACACACCAGTTACTTCAATATTGTACTTGTGGCTTTTCGTTTCTCGTATCTTATTAGATGTAGGCCCACGGCTCCGTGTATTCTCCAAGAACACAATGAAAATGATCATTGTTACCCCAATGCCCCCAGATGTACTGCTGAAATAGCGAAAAACATCTAATAGACAAAATCAAAAATATCTTAAGGTAAAACGCAGCCGTGGACTGTATCCCTGAATTGTCATGCTTTCTTTTTCATTTCCCCTGCACGCTTTCGTCATCCGGCTCATTGCATCATTTCTCCAGCCATATTTACTCTAAAGTCCGAGGTCTTGGCGCCAGACCGTTTAGGAACCGTCACAAGCCTTCATATTTCCTCCTCAGATGTACACTCTGGGCCTCTCATCGGCCCACCCCCGTTCCCATTTATTCCGACTCTCCTCTCTTTCATCCCCTGCCTCCCTCCCTCTCCTCTGCCTGTTTATGTTCCCGTAGCGCCCCCCCCCCCTCATTAAAGTCTGGCTTTAATCCCCTAGTTCAGCGCTTTGTTTGCCAGCCTGTGCAATTTGCTCCTCTTTGCCGCTGCCCCGTCCCAACAGCCGCACAAATTGTATCTGACTGACGAAAATTAACAAGTCTTATCGAGCCGCACCCCCCCCCCCCCACACACACACACACACACAAACACAACTAGCTAGGCACAGCAGACCATACACACAAAACAGGACCCCCCTCCTAAACCCACAACACCAGCGGACGTTATCGCAAGATATGTTGCTTTTAAAACGTATTCACAATTATTGTCGTGCTCTGCGCATAAATGAAGGCTTTGCACGTCGCTGAAATAAAGTAAACAAGAAATAAAACGATTTACTTATTTATTTATTTATTTATAAATAAGTCAGTGTACGAAGTTCAAGAGCAATAAGAGACGTTGCTACTGATGTTAAAAAATACTATTTTCCGAATCATTCGAGACTTGCATTGTACGCACGCAAAGTGTTTAAATTCCGGTAATTCATAACGTCGATTTTCACATTATTTAACACGTTGAAAAGTACATAAAGCACATGGGATCTAATCTTTTGCATGGCAAACATACCTATCCCTCGTGATTAGGAGGAGGGGGGAGGGGAGGCTTCCAGGATAAGCCGCTGTCTAAAGTTTCACTGTGACTGGAGCAGGTGAAACATCAGAGGAAAACCGATGCCCATCAACTAATTACCCCACTGCCGTAATTAGCGGGATGTCCGGTAGACGGGGATCGATTCGACTCGTTAGCATCACCAAGTTACATTTATTTTATTAGGGATATTTTGCTTTCAAATTTTAGTCTCTGGGCCAATATATTAAAACCCAGTGTTTGAAGCAAGTGTGCTTGGTTATGCTAAATTAATTGAAGGAGAATTATTTAAAATATTCAGCAGCACTGCTTTATATCAATGCTCTTACATGGCCCTATCCTCCAAACCGGACCTGCGGTGCCAGTTTCAGCTTCCATGGATGTGTGATCTCCCTCCTTCTTTCCCGCTCCGTGTCCCTGCCAGCATGGAGCACTTGAATGCAATCCAGCCATTATTTGTAGGACCTATGAACACATTTGGAAATATGTGCAGCACATACACTGGTGTGGAAGAGCTGCATTGACCCAAAGAAATCAAGGTTCCGACGAAGGCCTTATATTTGTGCACGTATATTCGTTTTTTATGATGGCATTGCTGGAGAAAGGCCTTCGGTACCTGCATCTTTCCATGTCAGATACCTAGGCCAAGTTTATAGGCTTTAGGCTTTGTAATTAATGGAGCAGGTAAGTATAGTTTCAGAAGATGAAACACGAATGCACAAAAAACGACAAGCCGGATTCTGAGTAAAAGCATTACGCTAAAATTGCAATAAGAAAAATTTCGACTGTTTTGAGTAGTTGGAATGCTCTCGGTAAGACATTGATCTGGAGTATATTTATTGCATAACTGCTTTGTGACACTCCCCCTAGATCTAATACAAACACACAAAAGAATAAATATCTCCAGGGGGCCGGAGAGGCAAAAAACGCATCTTGCTCATCTTATATGTTAAACCTATTGTTTCGTATACCTATTGGGTACCAACAATCCGCTTAAGCAGGGATGCAAAGTGGCAGCATAAGACAGCGAGAGGGCGACTAGGGAGGGGCCCTGCCCCCCCCTCCCAAACATTGCCTATGATATACTTTCAATTGGATATTTTAACACATTTCACTTTTCATTCATTGTTTCACATGAATCCGCAGATTGCCTATGATTTTGAGAGGCATTACTGGTGAACTGTCAATTGGTATACGACTGAGAGACCTGAGTTGGTTCTGTTTATTTTAATTTTAAATATCAAAAGAGTTGAAAAAATAAAGAACATGTTAAGATAATAAAGGAGTTGACAGTGGTGTCTGCAGTGTCTGACACTTGCTATGAAATGGACGGATTACTTCTGCCAGGAGTCCAACGTGCAGAGATACAGAAACTCACTGCAAAATCAAGAATGACTTACTCTTAACAACAAGTATAATGCCAGAACCTACCACAAACGACATGGTAATGACTTATTTCACTGAAAACATTTAAAACTAGGAAATTCCATCTATCTTTCAAATAAAATGACTTGTTTATTGAGAAGCCCCTTCCTGTATGTTGTAGACACACACTGTGGCCTCACTCAGAAACTCAGCTTGTCGATTGGAAGGTCCGTCCCTTTGAGCTGCACACCATGCTGCCTCGGGCGGCCGGGGATCCAGAGGACCGGCACTTAACTCCAGCATTACAGAACAGCACCCCGTACCCCTGTGCCACCCTACGGTATCTTTGTGGGTGATACTGATCAGCTGCTTTGACATACAGACCTTGAGGATTTCACATGTCCACTGATCTGAGTCTAACTGTGATGGTCGTATTTTCTTCCCGTATTTTAACAAAAATGTAGTTGTCCTGCCCCCTGCTCGGTTATTAGGAAAAGGTGGCATGGTATAAAAAAAACTACTGAGGAGCAGGTGGGGCATCACATGGGCGACATTGGAGATGGTGTTCCCAAATAATGAAGACCAATCAAGTGAGCACAGGAAGCGGAGCGCAGGAAGTGACCTCAGCGGCATTGAGGACACGGTTGTTGAAGCTGTGTTCATGGTGTGTGGTTTGTGCTTCCATTTCCAGTCTGATTGAAAGCATAGTGTTGAATTGCAGGAAATAAGACACAGGCAGTGAGGCCCCCCCAGGCTATTGCCCCCAGCTACAGGGTTAATAACATGTAATCAAAGCCACGAGACAGACTCTGAGGGAGGACCAATCATCACTCTCCACTCTTGAGGCGATTGGTGACTGGTGCGTAACCCAGAAAGCCCTTGGGCAGGAATTTTGAGCAGTAGCTACAGTCGTCTTTGAGCGGGCATGAGTGGGCTGTGGAGGTCAGCAGGAAGGGGCTGGACGCTGCTTTTATTCAGGGTTTCCAACAAAACCAAACAGCAGCATTTTCTAATGATGCGTCCCATTGAAGTTTAGGTACATCAAACATCTATGGAAATGAGAAATCCTGGAAATGAAAAAACGGGTTGGAGTGACCGTTGTTGGGTCTGGGAGAAGGCAGAGGGACCCATGGAGTAATGTGGCCGTGTGTGTGTGTGCATGTATCTGTGTGTGTGTGTGCGTGTGTGTGCGTGTGTGTGCATGTATCTGTGTGTGTGTGTGTGTGTGCGTATGTGTGTGTGTGTGTGTGCATGTATGTGTGTGTGTGTGTGTGCATGTATGTGTGTGTGTGTGTGTGCGTGTGTGTGCATGTATCTGTGTGTGTGTGTGTGTGGATGTATGTGTGTGTGTGTGAATGTATCTGTGTGTGTGTATGTGTGAAAGTATCTGAGAGTGTGTATGTGTGCAAGTATGTGAGT
>JABFEA020000046.1:910-11505 GCA_019775915.2 Cyphomyrus plagiostoma
AAGTAGTCCTCCGCAGAGGGGGGGTGGTGGAGGGCCCAAAAAAAAAAAAAAAAAACATGCGGCCGCTTTTCCCCGTGTTTCTTTTTTCCTTTTTTTCTTTTCCCCTCGCAACCGCGAAAAAAACTTCTTCCCTTCTTCCCTTAGCTGGCTTCCCCAATCTGGGGAAGCCAGCCAAGGGACCAACAATATATATCACCTCAATGCCTAAGGACGTAGTGGATCTCTAAAAACCTGGACTACTTGGACTGAGTAAACTCACCTGAGGATCCGGTAGGATCTTGTTGTTCCCCATAAAGCAGCAAGGAACTTTGTTCAAGAGGAGGCCGAACCACAAGGCCCAAGAAGAGGCCTACCGACCTCTGCCTATAAGGGAGAACAAGACGGCCCAGGAGAAATCCATCCGGATTGAATCCACACAGGACTGAGGTGGGACAGCGATTCTATTGCTATATATTGAAAGGATTGGTTTGATACAATGATTGTAGGAGGTGATAGCTATACTGCTGTAGCAGATCTCATGGGTAGTGAAACCAGTATTCCTTTAATTAATACAGCATCAACAGCCCTAGACAAACAGATTATTAAGACCTATTTAAAACTAATTCAAATTACACACCATTTAATGATGGTGAACGATTCAATACTTACCAATATACTTCCATCAGGCATGATGAAACAGGTTAGGAAACTTACCCAATTTATAAAACCAGCAATCCCCACCAATACTACAACATCCAAAATAATGGCTAACACTCACCTATGGATGAGTAATAACATGCAGATACTACAGGAACATTATGCCAATGGTAGACAATTGCTCTTGGCTACGGTGGAGAAATTTAAACAAAGGGAATGGGAGATAGCCAGCCATTGGGCCAAAAAAAGATATAATAAAAAACTTCAAGTAGAAGTCTTAAACAAAATCAAGGGCATTATTCTCGCTAACCTAAAAGAAAAGTCTAATGTTAGCAATATCACCATTAGGGAAAATATACCTTTAAGGGCCAATCCTCCAGAGAGAAGTAGGCCTAATGCATACACGACAGGAGTTCCCCGAACCCTGCACATTAGATCAACCTTAGGCCCTAAATTGATTACAACTTTGGCACAGATTCAGTCCATCCCACATAGCCTTAGGGATGAGGCAGCTCATAAATCTCTCAACCTGCACAATAATAATAATCTGTCTAATTCCACTCTTATAGGTCTCTCTACCCTAAAACCAAACGTCTTGGAGGGTAGTTCCGCTGCAAAAGACAAAATGATGAAGGGACAGGTTAAGGGACTACATTCCCCACCTAACAGCAGGGACAGAGGGACATAAACGACAAATTTTGAACAGGGAACCCATAGATGGGGCCTCCTCTATAACATCAGGGGAGGACTTGGTGGACTTGGTGGACCTAAGGAAGCTAAGTAAAGGGCGACCACGTGTACAGTACATCAAAGTACAGATGATAAAAGTACAAACTGGTCACTGAAGGTCCACAAGTCAATGGTTTTTATTGATGATGGCAATCTAAGCCTGGTTTCACAAATACCAGACCCTAACGTACAGATTTACAGTTTTCCCGAAGCCACCTTTAGAAATGTAACCCATATTTTACAGAAGCTACCTCCCCAGCCGACAGTAGACACAGTCGTGCTGGCAATTGGCACTCATAATCGGGAACAACACCCGGAAAGAACGGCCATCAAACAGCTTCAGGAACTCTGGAGAAAAGGTTTTCCCTAAAGCTAGCATCCACACACCGCTCATTCATTTTTCAGATTTATTATCAGAAAAACAACAGGATACCTTAGACACAATCAATAATTATATTGTAAGCCATGGGGAACCGGTAGACACAATGCACGACTTGCAGATTAAGGTAGACCCCAGAAATCCGGTCCATTGGACTAAGGATACAGCTCACAAGATTTTTGAATTCTGTTGTGAACAAATAACCCCCTATGTCGATGGAGAGTTTTAGGTAAGTAATAGGATAGTTAATAACTAATAAAATTCATGTGTGGTTTTATGTAATAGATGTGTGAGATGCATAAACTATTAATAATACTAATATTTAATTATGTCTCTAATTTTTTATGTATTTCTCCAATTGATTAGCACTTTCCATTTTTTAATAAGCACTTATACTAATATGGATGACGTGCAGTGCTGATTCCACATATGCCCTCGCAGTGCCCTCCTCCACTTTTTTTAGTCAAATTTTAATTCATTATTATTCATTAATTTTAATCTATTTATAATTATTTGTCTATTTATTCAATCCATAATTTAATTATTTATTGTATTAATTAGTTTATTAATTTTAAATTTTGTCTAGTTTTTTACACGGAGGTTGGAATGGGATACAGAAGGATGAAGTAATTTTTATTGATTGGGTTTAATCTGGGTAAGGCTGGTGTATGTTGTAGAAGGTTCTTCTTTTCTGACCCGACTTTCCACACCTATGCATTTCACAGCAGAAGCAAGAAAAGCAAGCAAGGAGTACAATAAAATTAAGTTATTAAATTATAAAAGTTTGAAATTATTGACTCCTTAATGGAAAATTAATTTTAATGGTGGAAACACGGCACTTTCCTTCTCCTTTTCTACCCAATTCTCCCCCTTGCCCCCATGGCCTTTCATCTTGCCAATCCTAGGACCCCTATCCTCTCTAACCCCAAGTCCCCCTTCCTAACCCTAAGACCCCCTTCCTTCCTATCCCCTTAACCCCCTCCCCTTCCTAACCCTAAGACCCCTTTCCTTCCTATCCCCTTAACCCCCTCCCTTTCCTAACCCTAAGACCCTTTTCTTTCTCATCCCCTTAACTCTTTCTCCCTTCTAACCCTAAGACCCTTGGTTTCCCTTACCATTTCTAACCTTAACCATAAGTTTCTTTTCTATCCTATCCCAAGACTCACTTTCTCTCTTTCTAATCCTAACACTCCTTCCTCTCACATACTTACCTGAAACTCACCTTAAGATCCGGCGTTACTCCAGAATATATGATAGACTTAACCTTCTACAGGAACCAAAAAATAATCTCCTATGTATCCCAATACTTACCACAAAACTCCCCCCCCCAATTGAAAGAATTATTACTGACCACTAGGGGGCATACCGTTGGTGTTAGTTATTAAAGTGTTAATTAAATGTACTTACCTCTATGTTTTTACCTGCCTGATACTTACTTTACAGGGTAATAAAAGTCCAGGTCGCCGCCGTCACCGTCGTTTTCACCTATAGAAAATGCTGAATAGATAAGGATATAGGAATAGTGTTGCCCGTGTACCATTAAACACAATGTGTTTTTTAAAAAAACAATGTTCCCCTAACATAACCCTAAAACTAAAATTTAATTCATATTTGGCTCAACTAAACCTAAATTCCCCACCTAGTCCTAATCCTAAGGCCAGTAGGCCGGATCCCTAACCCCAAAGACCCTAACCCTAAGGCCAGTAGGCCCCATCCCTAACCCTAAGGGCCCTAACCCCAAAGCCAGTAGGCCGGGTCCCTAACCCCAATGACAGTAGGCCTGGTCCCTAACCCCAATGACCCTAACCCTAAGGCCAGTAGGCCGGGTCCCTAATCCTAAAGCCAGTAGGCCTGATTCCTAATTAATTAATTATTTCACATATATATATATATAGCAATCCCCCACAGAGTTCCCTCAATAGCCATCTGTCTTCTGTGGAGGAAGGACATGGGACACGGTGCTGGTGTGATTTTCTTTATTCACTTATTATTTGGACAGGATGGATATGGATTGTCCTGTGGGGGGTCTGGGACTTCACCAGTCATCTGTCGGGGGCACCGGAGGTGGTGCGTAGCCACAGGGGGGCGCCACAGAAGGCTAGTGAGCCACATACAAAGACACAATTCTTAAAAAATAAGGGGGACTTAAAGGCCAGTGAGCCATAGGACTCAGAGAGTCACATTTAAAGGCTAGTAAGCCATAATTAAACAAAGGCATATACTTACCTGTTGGCTTCATCGCTCCTCTGTCTGGACCTGGGATCTTGGATTCCTCCTGGACGTTCATCTTCTCATCTCCCATGCAAAAAAAACAAAATTAACAACAAAATAACAAATTAATACTTAAGCCCTAGTGGGGACGACGGTCGTGTATGCAAGCGAGTGGATGCAACGATGGACCCAACTGATAGGCCAGTGCACTTCTGTGGCCCTGGGACGCTGGGGTCACAGGCCTGGGGTTCCTAACCCCATCTCTTAACCCTAGATGACAAGCCATTGCCAACGCTCTCTCCAATCGCCATGCCTTACGTTTTCACTAACCTAAACATTCAGGGACCCGGGTCAGCAGTTCCGTTGCCAGTTGAGAGAGGTCATCCCGGGTCGGCATCCTCTGGGACTTCTCCTTTACCTCTTGCCTGTGTCCAACTATGCGCTTCGCTAGGATTTTCAATTGTCCCCTCAAATGTCGGAGAACGAAAGCTATCTCCTTCTTGCACAGTCGGACACAGGCACGGTCTGACTCTAACAGATACTGGCAGAATTTCATGACTGCCAGAACATAGGTCTTCCTGGTAGTGACCTTGAATTTTTTCTCCAGTTCTGACAGCCAATCATTAATTCTGCCAGTATCTGTTAGAAATCAGAGGTGAGCAGGAACTGGGGACTCTCTGTCATCACCCCACATAAAGCACACAAAATTTTGGATGCATTTTACTTCGTGTGTTTGAATTTGCGTCATAGTCCCAGAGGCGCCGACCCGGAAGATGCTCTCTTGAAACTTTGGCAGTACAGAGTCTAAAAAGAAAAAAGAAAGAAAAAATTAAAAGTCAAGACGTGTAGTCTCATGGACAACAATTATGCTCAATGACATAAACGACATGACATTAAAAATTTATACTAAACTGAAGACATCCATGTTAAAAGGCCGTAATGACTAGAAGTCCAGGAACAAATGTTTAAGGTCCATAATGTTTAAGTCTTATAAATTCTATCATTGCATTGCAATTGTAATTATTACCCCTGAAGAACTGCTTATGCGACCCGGATCCCGGTCGCTGAGGCGCAGAAGTTGTTCCCCGAAGCTCCGACACCTCCTGCTCGAGCTGTCGGACGTGCTGCATGATCTGGGACATTTCATCCGTTTTTGTGGCGCGGGCACTCTTAAACTCCTGCAGTGACCGCCGTGCAGCCTGCTTCTTGGCGACGGTGATCTGGGTTTTGGGCAGGAGATAATCATGTAAGACAATAAACTGTTGTGGAAATTTCCTGTACAGATACAATTAAATTGAATGGGATGTAATACCAGCTGCTTTAGCTCATCCCCTTCCATAGAGTGCCGAACCCTGTGGTGCCGGCCAATCCTTGACAGGCTTGTTGCCGGGCAGAGGGCCACGGGGCAATCAATCGGGCCACAATATCTGCCCAATGCCACACAATTTAATAATTTTCTTTCAGTGTTGCTGTCCACCTTGTGTATGACACATTCATGTAAGTAACCCAGAGGGGACAGGCTTGCGGCTTGTGAGGCATTTTGGAATTGGCGACCTAGAAATAAAATTTAAAAAATTCTGTAAACACATTTGATTACATATGGTTCAGAGTTTATTTCAATGCTTTACCCATCGAGTGGCACAGTTTTTAATTATTCAACTATTTAATTACAATTACAGGTTGACCCTTAGGAGTTGGCCGACCCGCCGATGGGCACACTTGCATTTTTTTCTGGTAACCGTGAAAAGAACTTAAAATGTTTCGTCATGTTTGATAATTTGTACATCATTGGAATCTGTAAACGGTCTACTTTTATTTATGTGTACTCCCAATATCCACAAAACATTGTGCTTTTGTAAAATAACAAAAATAATCAGTATGCGCTTTCAGCCGTCTGAGTCTCCATGAAAATCTTTTTGAAACACGTCACTAGAATGAACTGCAACTCCGCGAATACTGCACAGACAGACCTGAGAAATATATTTATAGAACGCTTGAAGTGTCTACTTTTAAATATAGCAATTTAAATGAAAAATAAATATTTTCACTTTATGTAATCTATGTGAAACCAAGCAGAGGCACAGAATTTCTGTCGCACTTTATTATATGCTAATGACCTGAGGCAGGACATGCCCACACGCCATTCACACGGAGAACAGTCCGGGTACTCTACATACAAGGCCACGCCCCCCAGACACAGGTGTCTAAACATGGAACAAATAAGAAGCGATAAACATTTTACAAGCAGCATTCATTTCAAACCGTCAGATGAAGTTTGTATAAACATGGAACTAAACAGCGAGATATGTTTTAAAAGCTGCATTTGTTTCAAACCGTCGGATTAAGTTTTTCTAAACATGGGAAACCACATCTTATAAAGAATATAACTTATACACTTAGGGGAATAGAATCAACACATATTTTTTCAAATGCCTTCAAGGCCGCACGCGACAAACAAAATAAGGGAAACACATTTATAAGACTGAAATTAATCAAAAATAGGAATTGGTCAGCACTCTGGTAGGTTAAGACCAAGCCAGAAAAGGGAGACAGGCATACAGAAACAGATGGTCCTGGAACATCTTTAGCCCGTGAGAAAAGGAAGTGTTAACCAGGATGAGATAAGGGGAGGAAAGTACCCATTGACCCCAAACTAGAACAAAATAAGGATGTAACCACATGGCTGGAAAAATATCAAATGAGGGGGACCAAGCCCAAATGGGCTATAAGAAGGAAGGCCGGACAGGTATACTTTGAGCATCTTGATGTACATGCTGAGAGTGTATGTCTGATAGTTGCTCCCTGACCAGCTGGCAGTAAATAAACACCATGTGACCTGCAACACCTCCAGCGACTCGAAGCCTGAATTTCTTCTCATCAACGGACCCGGCGGAGTTTGCTCAGACTCCAATAACATGGAACTAAACATCGATATACGTTGTAAAAGCAGCATTCATTTGAAACCGTCAGATTAAGTTTTTCTAAACATGGAACTAAACAGCAATAAAACACAGTTACTTTGAAAGCTTAAATAATGCATTGTTTAAAAACTGTAAAGTACTTACACCAAATGCTGGAGGAAAACTTAGACAGTAGAGCACAATTCAGTCAATCCAACCTCCTGTCCCGAACTGACACTACTGAGGAACGTTCGATATATTGCACCACGCCCTGTGAAATAAAATACTGGTGTAAATCCCTGAAATGCAATTTTGGGCGATTTTGCATAAATACCTTGAAAAAAGTCCCAGAGGCCCTTACATGGCCACGAAGAGAAGAATGTCCACTTTCACATGCATTTCGAATTATGTTGCTCCTGCATTGATTTATATGCTAATTGATAGTTGATGATAATATAAATGTTTAAAATCCAGGATGTCTAAGTATCTGGACCAATGTTTGTTTAACAGCAGTAAAATCACAGTATGGTGGCTTAATATAGATATTTATACCCCAGGATGTCTAAATATCTGGACCAAGGTTTGTTTAAAAGCAGTAAAATCATAGTATGGTGGCTTAATATAAATGTCTAAGATACTTAATGTCAATTTCCACCAAACATGTTCTATAAGGGCTGCGCTCATGAAACTGGGCACACTTATTCAGACATGCATCTAGTTTATGTGAGTTAAATTTCAGCCCCCTAGGCCACAGCGTTCAGCTGCAGGACCCCCTAAAGTGACCTGCCACATTAGCACTTAAAAGTGATTTAAAATCTAAATATACAGGTCCGCCAAACATGTTCTGTAAGGGCTGCGCTCGTGAAACTTGGCAGAGTTATTCATACGCCCACCTAAGTGGCTCTTTCACTCTGCTGGACTCCCATGTCAGGCAACTGACTCGCTGCAGCACTTGTCCCTTTTCCACAGTCGCCTATGACTGCCGTAAACACTAGTTCATGAAAGAATTATTTACTATCCGTTTACATGCTGTTACCTATACAACCAAGAACTGCACTCAGCCTAAGACCATTAATATTAAGAGTAAGCAAAACCATTATTACTGAGTTCGAAAAATAATTTTAGTTGTATCAGGTCTGCACTCATGAGACGTTGCAGACTTAAGACATATCTACTTTATGCATGGCAAAATGCTTTAAAGAGGAAAATAGGACTCTTTTAATAATAATAATAATAATACATTTTATTTATATAGCGCTTTTCAAGACACTCAAAGGCGCTTTTAGGCACTGATTGCAGCAAAACTTTTATTTTTAACCAAGAAAGAATACATAAAACAACAGTGTAATTCAGGCTTCCTCTGTCTTCTTCGCCTCCTCCTCCTCCTCTCTGTAATATAGATAAGCATAAAGACATGGCCCATGAGCAACAAGTCAGAACAGTAAAGAAAAAATAGTGGTGGCAAGATAAATGATGACTTACAATTGTACCTGTCTAAGGAGGAACCTGAGAATTTCCACTGTCAGGCCCAACTCAAAACAAATGACCTGGAGCCTGCGGCATGACCGTAACACTTTCCTAATCTAGAGAGAAAGAGAAAATTCTGTCTTGTCTTAATTTCCAATTTTTAAAAACCAATTAAATTAGATGACAGCATACTTACAAGTTTCAATCTGTATTGGGTTTTACCAATGGTGACCAAACATGGCTATGATCTCCGCCTTCATTCCTTCAAATTTTAGTACCACACCAACCACATCAAACCATGGAATCGACTGGTGTATTTCAGGAAAAACACACATATCTTTCGTAACTACACACACATGTATATATAGCACACCCATTTATAAAACAAGGCCCAATGTGCCACCGTTCCAAATCTCCTCTGCGACCTCGTGAAGATCTGAATCCTCAGTGTGTTTTTCCCGGCCGTGGCTCAGCCAGTCACCACAAAACAACCTACTGGTTTCAAATTAAGGAAGCATAATTTTAACAGACATGTAGAGATGGAATTGAAAGGCAGACTGTCTAGTTTCAGGGACTGTTTGAATGATCTTCCTATGTCACTCCCATGTGAAGTTGTGGGTTGTGAAATGACAGGTGGGGTGCCTCCATTCACTTAACATCGGCGACCTCACTGATCTTGATAGTCAATAAAAACTCTTGTTTGAGGTGTACATACATGAAACTTTACATGTAGGTGTGTTTGTGAGTGTCCCTAGTGTATGCAGGAGAAAATCCAGCCATCTATCTCACACAGTTGAGGGTGCAGGTACCTTTATGTGCTTTGCAGGCCTGGCTTTTATGGTCAAAGATGACCCAACAGAAATTAACCGTTTAAAAGCTGTAATGCCTCAGTTTGTCATTTCCACACTTTGTCACCAAGCCGCTTTACACCCTGACACTCTGGCTGTCAATCAAAAGTGCACCCAACTGACAGAAAGCCAGTGGTGCCCCCCGTGGTGAAAGGAGGGATATGTTTAAGATCCCGTAAAGCACCGTGACATTCTGGCCACGACTCAAAATGCCCCCTAATGGTGGAAAAAGTGGCGCCCCTAGTGGTGTGAGAGGGGATATATGTGTAAACTACAACCAATCCCTGTGAAATTCTGGCTTTTGCACTTGTTTAAAAGCTATAATGTCTCAGTCTGTCATTTTCACACTTCACCAAACCTCTGTCAAACTTCCAGGTGCATGATGTACCAACACGTCAACGTTTACGTATTTCAAACACAAAAGTCCAGAGATGCAAGGATGAAAATCCATTATGACTAGACATCTAGTGATCAAATGTTTAGAAGCCGTGATGTCTAAGTATCTGAGGCAAAGTGCAAGACATGAATGTTTAACAACCGCAATGACTAGAAACCTAGGAAATCACACTTAGCAAATGCGGTTTAGGGTTGCCTACTGATTAAATGCGGATTTTCCCTTAGTGAATCTGGCAAGGACAAGCTATAGTGTGAGATTAGGAAAATAAATGTCATATTCTGGCTGTTACTGAAAATCTGGGTGGGTCAGCCTAATTAAAAAATCGATACTTTCACTTAGCAAGTGTGGAGTTCAGGATATCAAATGGAAAATGTGGCAACACCCTTAAATCTTCGTTCGCGAAGTTACGCCATGACAATGACTTAGCAAATCTGTAAAGGACAAGTTAGACATCCGTAACATTAAGGTGTTATTTTTGGCCAACTCAAAAGCACACTCTAGTGGCGAAAAAATCACACCGCAAGGGAGCGCAAGAGAGCATTTATGTAAAAGGCAGAAAATAAACATCAAATATTGGACTTTTGCTCCCAGATGACCCCTGGTGTCGAAAAATGGTATTTATTTCCAGGGATATGTGCAGAAGTACAATATGTAAACAATATCCTTGTTTGTGCAACTTTCTGGTCTGTACAGAATTTTCTCATTGACAGGGGGGAAATGCTACTTATTATAGCATTTTATCACTGTTGGTACACAATGTACACTGACGCAATGTATTTTGAATATGATGTTCCGTAAATTCCACATAAATATCAGGATAAGGGCATAACCCCATTCCTAACCCCAAATCCAATTCCAGTCCCCAAATCCTTTCCCGGACCCTGATCCAAACCCCTACCTGCGGACTCTCATTTTCCCCTAACCCTAACCCAATATATACAGTAAACTGGCGAAATTTGCAGATGACACCAAGGTGGGTGGTGTAGCAGACACTGAAGTAGCAGCTCAGCAGCTACAGCGGGATCTTG
>JABFEA020000046.1:18875-41856 GCA_019775915.2 Cyphomyrus plagiostoma
TGTCCTTCGGATATATATAAATCTCATTATTAACCTTTAGTGCACTTGTGAGAAGTTGACAGAAATCTGTCATAGCGATGGAATAATTTAATCCATATTTTCCAGACTTTAGACGGTGTAATATGTGATGATGCCTGGTTTGTGGCTGCCATTCTTCTACCTGTCGCTGAATGCTATTGCGTAAGAGTGAATCTCACCAGTGTGGTGTATTGGTGGAGTCTACAGGAAAGCAGTAATCTTGCACAGGTAGAAAGGAAGGAAAACGTCTCACTCTGTTTAAAAATGCATCTGGCGACAATCATTGACAATCAAATTCATTGGCGACTATTTTTATTGTCGATTTGTCGTCAGTGTCGAATAATCATTGTACCTCTAATATATATACTTCTATAGATCTCCTGGCCAGATTTTTTTAAGAATTATAAACATGTTGTGGGTCGTATAAGTGAAATATAAATTAAAGGCTGTGTCCCGTTACGATCACAATCTATCCTCCCAGTAACTAATCAATAACTAACAAAATAACTTTGTTCAAACAAAATATGGTATCTCAGAACTCTAATTTAATCCGTTCAGAAATCCGGATCAAATCCTGTGATCGAATTCGAGCTGTGATCGAATTTCCCCCCTTAAGAAATAATGAAAAACCAATTCATTGGTTCCCAGCTAAATGTTTTTTTTAGCATTTAAACACAAAATGAACCGGATAAAACAAGAAGAGCATATACTGTACTGAACACAACTAAGCACATTTATCAAAACAGTACTTTGTAAAGTAAGAAAATACATGTATCCAAACAATGTGTCCTGCCCCGATCGTCCGTGACTTCCGTGTGTCACGCCCCCTCATTAACCTCGTGTGGAATCCGCGTGATCAGTTGTTTCTAGTTGTTTTCATTAACCCTCTGTATTTTGTCTGTGTTTGTTTCCCCAGTCCAGTCATTGTATTGTCAGTCTGCGTTTTGTCTGCCTTACGTGTAATTAAACCCCGTATTGCCCAATACCCTGACGTATGCGCCTTTGTCTCCGTTCCGTCCCCGCACGGCACAACAATATTATTATAATTAAACGTGTTAATGGTTTATTAATAATATTAAACTAATTAATAAGAAATCTTTATTTTAAAATGTATTTTATTATATGATTACTGTTACTGTCTATCATTGTCTAAATATATTTTTACTGTCTAAATATATTCAGTTAATGTAAACATGCATAGTTCTATCACAGCGAATGTGAGGCTGAGACTGAAGCTTTACCCTTTGTTTCCACTGAGAGACATGCCGCGTGACTCATTTCCTTGCCTGTACAAGTTATCTTAGGTCAGTGTTCACAGTTTGACTTCTGAGATTCAGATCGAGTCCAAGGTAATTCTTTTTTGAACTGGTTGTTTTGTCTTCTAAGAATTTCAAGTTCTAATGAGTTTGAGAACTGAGGTACCACTGTACTTGTGCTGTAATGTTCAATGTATTCTTGTTGATGTTGAAGTTGATATATAAATATGATATAAAAATATATTATCAAAAAGTGTTGTTCAGGAACCAGTATTGAAATCAAGGTATCGTTCTGGTACTGGTATTGAATGATGCCCAGCCCTAGTGGGCATAAATAAACGTCTGTGTGGTACCAAAAATCTGGTGTTCGGAAAGACGTTTACACTCGTCATCTAAAGTGATTATATTGCATTTATTATAGTGATTATATTGCATTTATTATAGTGATTATATTGCAATGTCATGCAGCCCTCCTCCTATGTAGACTTTTGAAGTAATACTCCGCATAATCAAACAATGGCAACATTTTATCTACATTCAGTTTTGTTTGATTAAATTAACTGTTAAATATTGCAATTTGAAGGTTGGGTCACTTTTCAGATGGAAAAAAGTAAATAAACTTTTACCCTCATGATCATTTTTATGAACGTAATCTGTGCAGAACTTATGTCCATGCAAACCCTAGTTTGTAATCATTAAAATGGTGTCACCATCCCTTTCTGCAGAATGGGCACAGGTGGCAGGTTTTCCAGGATGTTTTGGGCACAGACCAGGAGAATTTAGATCTTGCAAATGTCAACTTTATGTTGGAGCTTCTTATTCAGAAAAAGAAACAGCTTGAAGCGGTATGTATGTTTAGGTAACTAGTTTGCTCACCCTGTCAAGGTGTGCATCTCCTAATGTCTCATTAAATGTAGAGACACAGCTTTAGATCTCACCTTTTCCCTACAGGAATCACAAGCAGCTCAGCTCCAAATCTTATTGGAGTTTCTTAAAGAAGCAAGACGGAATAAAAGAGAGGTTAGTTTCTTAGGGTTAAAAGAATCTGATGTGCACTTATGTCTAATGTGAGAATTAATTTCTGATATTTTCTGTGTTTGTATTGAGAGAATTGAAGAAAACCATTTTCTTTTTCTCAATGTGGGCTTTTTAAATCAGCCAAAAAGACCTCTCAAAAAGTTAAGGGCACTTTTTTGTTTTGATTTATTTGTCGTCTTTCTAGCAACTGGAACAGTTGCAGAAAGAGCTGAACTTTTTGGAGGAAGACATCAAAAGGGTAGAGGTAAGTTTAATTTTAAACCAGTAGTCACCAGATCTGTTCCTGGAGACATACCACTGCACTGAGCTTAGGTGCAGCCCTAATTTAGCACACTTCATACAGATTAGTATTGCAGCCAGCTATGTGGAAGCTAAGCTGACTGTATTACTGAGATGCTACTAAAGGGTCTAATTATTTGGTGTTAATTTAAGGGCTGCATCTGTGCTCTGTACAGTGGTAAATCTTCAGGGACAGGGTTGTTGATCATCGGTTTAAACACATGTTCAGGTCTAAGGACCTCTTTTGGAAGTCTGATTGGAGCGTCTGCTATGATCTCTCCCAGGAAATGAGCGGCTTGTACTCCCCAGTGGGTGATGCTGAGCCTAACTTGGACAGCACTGTTCCTCAGTGTGAAGTTCATTCCCCTGCAAACGGGTAATGCACATCTTAGTTTACTATTCATTGCAAACATCAGGTTTGTTTTAATTGTTTTCCATAAAGTTAGTGGAGCAAGGTATAAAATAATGGTAGGTTAATGTTTAGGTCAGTATACTTTTGTGGTCCCTGATAGGCCTATGTACATACAACAAATTCAAATGGGGACATAAGTTGCACAATAAATGCGTCCTGATTAAATAAATATTGTGCTGTAGGATGTGGTTGCTTTCTTCTAGGGTGCATCAGTGTTGGTTGCACAGTAGGCAAGCTACAGGGTGTCCAGGTAGTCGCTTACCAAAGGAAGGGGGCATTTAGTGTGTGTGTGTGTGTGTGAGTGTGTGTGTGAGTGTGTGAGTGAGTGAGTGAGTGAGTGAGTGAAGCAAGTACCGCTGGCTTCCTGCTTTATGGCAAGGAAACCTGTGGGCTGCCTTCCAAACCGTATTACTGTGTGTTACCACTTTTATATTAGTGCTGGTGCTGACTGGGAAGTGGTTCTCAGGTGGTACCGAAGTGGCCAGAGTATTTCCACTTATTAAAAACAACATGTATAACAGATGGCAAGTGTGCACACAGCGTTTTTGGCTTCATGAAATACAGTAAAATCCAGTTATAATAGACTTCAAGCGATCTGGCAAAACAGTCTATTATATCCAAAGTCCATTATATCCAGAGTTGCTGTATGTCCAGAACACAACTACAGGACACCATTTACTCATGCCACACCTCAGCAGACACACTTGTGGTATAAATTATTATCTTATACATGTAGTAATTCAACTTTACCTGACTAGCTGCGTGACTATTAATAATCCCGACTACGTATCTGCGCTGCATATCACTGGTACGCCATGTACCTTGTAGGCGGAGCTGCATGCCCGTTATAGGCAAACAAAACTACATGTAATTTGGTCCCCAGGGCTGATTTTTTTTCCCTGTTATAAACGAAATTCCGTTATATACGAGTCCACTATATCCGATGCTTTTTCCGCATCTTCTTGTCCGTTATAGACTATATTCCATTATTAGCAAGTCCACTATAACGGGATTTTACTGTAATGGTTTTTGACAGAGAATGTTCAGACTAATGATACTAAGTGCCGGTCCCTCAGTTAGCATTAAGATTATTAATATTATTAACTCCATACTGCTTTCTTCAGTGATGCTTAAATTGCTGCCTGTTTTCAGAAAATGTTACAATCAAATAAAACAAAGTGGGTCAGGTGGTGCACGGTGTAGCTGCTTAGTGCAGGACTGAAGCACCCTTTGACAAGCCCTGCAGCTCTGCTAGTGTAGAGCTTTCCTCAGCTGTCTTCTCACCTTTTCATTAGAAAATTGGAGGGATTGTACTGTAGGCGCAAACAGAATGGAGACCTTGGGGCGGGGCGGCACAAGTGCTTTCTTTCACTACACTTTAATGCAGTATTATAACGGTCGTAATTGGTTTATGCACAGTACAGTTTTTGCTGTGTTTGTGGAATCTGTTTATTGTTGAATGTGTTTTTTTACATCATTATACCCTCTGTTGGGTTCTCCATTTCTTAACTGTCAACCATAAGCCTAAATAGAGGTGTTGGCAGCTGTCATGCAGTCCATGCTTAACTGCAGCTTTATGGTCCACTATACTGATTTCCAAATGTGTTGTTTCAGCAGTATTATAGATTCAACAGAGTACAACCAACCTCCAGGCTTTGGTGGCAGCTGCCAGGTGAGTTTCAGGTGATGTGCAGTCTGTGTACTATGCTGAACACACGGGGGAGTTCACTCATTTCCTGTCAGCTTGCTTTTCCTTTGCATGGCATCCTGCCGCGCAACAAGGGAAGCTCTTATTGTGGCAAAGTTATCTTCTGTTTTACCATTTTGTAAAGAATATTTGCTTACCGGATGTGTTATAATCAATGCGAGCTTCATCTTCTGTCAGGGGACGAGACAGACTTGGTACAATAGCACACTAGCCTCACGGAGAAAAAGGTTGACCGCTCACTTTGATGACCTGGAGCACTGTTACTTCTCCAACAGAATGTCTCGGCTTACAGGTAAAGCCTTCCTGCTTTATTTTTCATAACTTTTGCTTAGCCTCCCTTCTCATTAATTTTCCTGTATGAAGAGTACAATTTTCCTCTAGCTGAAGAATTCTTATTCATTCTTGTGGCTCATAAAATAGAACGGGATAGATTTTTTTTATTGGCCAGTGACTATACATGGGTAAGTAACCTGATAAGGGAATTAACAAGCTCCCTGTCAGCCTATGTGATTTATATTCTGACACGCAGTGCAGTTCTGAAGTTTTAAGTTATTTCATAACCATTTATGCTAAATTTGTATTTTATGCATGTTATATGTATTACCGACAGGGGGGTGGTATGGAGGCATAGTGGATAGCAGTGCCGCTGCACTCCTCTGGGAGCAGGGTTCGAGTGTCCGCTCTGGGTCGACGTGTGTAGAGTTTGCATGTTCTCACTGCGTCATCATGGATGTTTTCACGTCCCCCCCCCTCCCAAGGGTGTTTCCCAAAAGCTTCTGTTGGCGACATACATAGTTGGAGTCATTCAGTTGCATGGGTCCAACTATATAAGTTGCTAATATGGTTAGCAGCTGTGCTTTTGGGAAATACACCCCAGGATAAGACCTATCCCTGCGTAGAATACTAATAACCAACCATCAGTGTGATAAACTTGTCAGTTTTATTAATCTTTATGGTATTTTCTAAAATCTTAAACGTCTCTGGTGAGTTTGCATATTTGTTTGTCTCTCAGAGGATAACAGGGCTGTAAACCAGCTGGATGATTTCATGGAATGTCTTTCCAAATTCACACGCTACAACTCTGTACGGCCACTGGCTACACTCTCCTATGCGAGTGATCTCTACAATGGCTCCAGTATTGTGTCCAGGTACTGTTTCTGACTGACTGACAGACGGACGATTATTGTGTGGTAGTAAGCTTGGACCACACACATAGCAAGATGATGATTTATAGTTGGGTTTTCAGTTCAACCTTCTAGCCTATGTTTCCAACACAGTAAAAAAAAAAAAAAGAAACCCATATTTTTAATATTATTGTTTACTTCAGTATTTATAAAAAAGTAGTTTTTTAAAGCTGTCACCCAGCCGTAGTTTGGATTCCTTCATACTTTTTTGAGTCTTAAACTGTAGAACACTATGTATTATCAGGCATTACAGTAGAATAGCTTTTTGTCCTTTTTACAACATGGTGTTTGTAACTTAACATGGAGCACTTCCTTAAAAGAGAACCCACTGACTTACTGTTTTTATTGTTACTAAAGGCATCTTGTTCTGGGCAGCAGGATGTACAAAATTTCTTAATCATACATTTTGACATGGACTTGTGTTTCTACTGATGGAGTAGCTTGCTACCATCTCAGTAACAGTCACTGAACTGAGCCAGTGTGCAGTTTAAGTTCTAGCACTTTTGTTATTGACAGTCTCTCCTCTTGTGCTTTTTGTGTTGCAGTATTGAGTTTGACCGTGACTGTGATTATTTTGCTATTGCGGGCGTTACCAAGAAAATTAAAGTGTTTGAATATGGGACTGTGATCCAGGATGCAGTGGACATTCATTACCCTGTCAATGAGATGACTTGCAACTCAAAAATAAGGTAACATTCTTTATGGTGTTCTTCCCCTTATGGTTTTCTTGCTGTTTTGCATTACTTCTCACTCCAGTGGACAGTGGTGGCACTGCAGTTCCAGTGATATGCTGTGCGGTGTTAATCAGGTAGAGCATCAACAGTCAAGTTCACCAATTAAAGTGACCTTTAATGACTACATATCTGTATTTATTTCAGGTATCCTAAATGTTACCCACAGTGATCATGGTTGTAGGGTTAGTGAACTTGGTCACTAACCAATGTCATTATCTCTTAATGCACATATGTAGTTTAATTATGTGCCCACATTTTCCTTAGCTGTATCAGCTGGAGTAGCTATCACAAGAATTTGCTGGCCAGCAGCGACTATGAGGGAACTGTTATTCTCTGGGATGGTTTCACAGGACAGAGGTCAAAGGTCTATCAGGTGAGCATCCTTTTTTTGCACACACTTTGAGATACTCTGCATGCAACATTTAGCATGTTTTTTCCATGGTCCTTTAGATATATTGAAAATTACTTCGTAATTTGTTGTTGAACCTTTTTTTTTTTGTTTATTGGAACTATTTTTTTTACATGGGAGTAAGATATCTCTTAAACTTGTTGGTCTATGAAGATACTTTTGCACACATCAGACTTAGCTAGCTAGACATCTACATCTATCATGTACCTTAACTTAAACCTGTTTTTTTTCATTTTTAAATGTGTGTGTGTGTGTGTGTCTGTGCACACTCAACCTTACAGGAGCATGAGAAACGGTGTTGGAGTGTTGATTTCAACCTCATGGATCCTAAGCTCTTGGCATCTGGCTCTGATGATGCAAAAGGTACTACAAGACTGCAGTGATCTGACCTTTTTCAGCCTGATTGGAGAATTAACTAGATGCTGTCTGTAAACTGTAGGATGCATGTGCCGGAGGTGAAATGGCTCTTTTAAAACACCTAGATTGTTTCTCTCAAATGCTTCATTTTCTATGCTTCTCGGTGGGCCGCAGAAAGGCTTATACCATCATGGCCCATCATACTGGAGTCCTTGGAGTTCTTTCGTCCTACAGGAAGCTGGAATATATTCAGCTCTAACCTTACCCTGTAACCTAGAGCTTTTTACAGCAATTGGCAGAACTTCTATAGAGAAGGTTTATGTGATGTTTATAGCCTGATGGTGCGAGGTATTAGGGTTATGCGATATGGCATTAAATTCATATTGCGGTATAATTTGAGCCATAGACGGTGCATATTGTGGTATATGATTTGACCTGTAAATTTCAATATAACGGTTTTTTAAAAGGTAACATATAGTACTGGTCGGTATAAACAATATACGGTATAAATTTGTCCAACGGGAGAGTTTTTGATTATATCGTCCTACCGCAGAAATTTTGCCTCCTCGCCTGAAAAATAACGTAATGAAGTTGCATTACATAATTAATTATTTATGATTTATATGAAAATTGTTTATATGATTATTGCTGCAGGCTGCAGCAGAGTCCTGCACAGGTCTGATTTTGACAAACTGGTATAATCAAAATCTCTCCCGTTGGACATATTTATACTCTATACCGGTTATGTACTATGAGATATACTAGTTCATATACACCTAATTGATTCCCATGATGTGCAACATATTGTTGCCATACTGCCACCACCAGGCACTTTTCTTTTTGCCGTGATAACTCAAAAAGTATTTGGCAGACCTTTTCCAAACTTTTGGGTAAAGATGATTGAAACAGCCCCACTTAGTGGTTGCAAAGGGACGGGTAACTGAAGAAGATGCATGACCTTGTGAATGTGATATCTTATAAGTTTTATTACCTTTTCACAAAAACTTTTTGCGCATGAATCTGCACCTGATTACATTTTTTTTGAGAAGTTGCAGAGTAAACCTCAAATATCCCACTCTGCTAACTTGGATGGTGGATACCATTGGGTTATAGACACTTCCAAGCAATCAGAATACAGAGATTGGGTCCAGGCTCTGGTTTTGTATTTTGCTACAGCTCCATAATGAGTTCCACAAACGATGTGTAATGGAATGTAACAGTTTCTGTACATGGTCTATTTGTTATTATAAATAAAATTAATGTCAATGTAATTATTAGTACATGTTATTTGCACATTTTTTATTTATATACTGTACTTCATATACTGTACATATAGTTTTATAAATTGGCCTGTTAAATTAACCCACACAAATTTTAAGATTTAAAGTACCTGTTTTTTTTACTTGGGTTATTTAATGGGTGTGTTGTGGTTTGCTCAGTGAAGCTGTGGTCTACCAACCTGGACAACTCGGTTGCCAGCATTGAGGCCAAAGCAAATGTGTGCTGTGTTAAGTTCAGCCCATCGTCAAGGTATCATCTCGCCTTTGGATGTGCAGGTATACACTAATCAGAACTCCCCCTGTGTGTTTGGGCAAATGACATTGTTAGATATTCTCTCTCCCTCTCCCTCCTCATTTCCTGGATAAAAAAAACATTTAAGTTGAAAGTAATTTTCTGTGAGAAATGCTTATTTCATATTTGTTTTTGTGCCCACTTATCACAGATATCAGTTAACCCTGTTCTATATTGCTTCCAGTTTTTATTGGGCCTTCCCGAATGGTGCTTAACATGATGTGAACCAGGGAAAAAAATATTCAGTTTTGTGTGTTCTAAAATTATGCCGTCTTGTGTTTTTGTTTCATTGTTGTTCAGATCACTGTGTTCACTATTATGATCTTCGCAATACTAAGCAGCCCATCATGGTGTTCAAGGGCCACAGAAAAGCTGTCTCCTATGCCAAATTCGTTAATGGCGAGGAGATTGTGTCAGCGTATGTATCTTCTCCTAAGTTATGAACTTTGCTCATTTGTTGTATGTTGATGGTGCTTCTGCATTCTTGGGGTCTTAATGTTTGTCTGGTTCCTCCTGAGGTCTTCACCTCCTAGGGAGTTTTTCCTTTCCACTGTCACTTCTAGCTTGCTTGCTGGGGGCTTTGGGCAGGGATAATAATGAAAAGCACTTTGAGACGATGTAATATTGTGAAAATGCGCTATACACATAAAATTGAATTAAATTGAAGTTTGTGTTTTGCATAAAATGGATGTATGTATGAAATATGTCTTGGTCCTTCCCTACAGCTCGACTGACAGCCAACTAAAGCTGTGGAATGTAAACAAGCCACACTGTTTACGCTCTTTCAAAGGTCACATCAATGAGAAGAACTTTGTTGGCCTGGCCTCTAATGGAGACTACGTGGCATGTGGTGAGCAAGAGAGCAGTGTGTAGCTGTACACCAGTGTGTGGTACTTCAAGTGATGCCTGAAAACCAGGGTGGGAAATGATTATGCTGCTACAGGATGTTCCTGGTAGTTGCCCGCCGATGAGGCTTTGGGACACGTGACAACACCGTAGCCCTAAAAGTCTTGAACGTGCTTAAGTTATTTGAGAACATTGTTGTTGTGCTAACCTAATGCCACTTCTTTCCTTGGCAGGAAGTGAAAACAACTCCCTGTATCTGTATTACAAGGGGCTCTCCAAGACATTGTTAACATTCAAGTTTGATACTGTAAAGAGTGTGTTGGATAAAGACAAAAAAGAAGATGACACCAATGAGTTTGTCAGTGCAGTGTGCTGGAGAGCACTACCTGATGGGGTAAGGCCTTTTCTTACAGTAGTGCAGTGTGTTAGGGCACTTTTGGTATAGTACTCTCGCTTGTCCATTGACTTTCGGTCGAGTACCAGTACCGAAAGTGCCAAACCAGCTGCGGTACCTCTTTGGTTCTTCGGTACTTTGGGGTGGGACTTGCAAACGTATTTGCTGTCGATTTGGTTATGCAAATAGCCTGCCGCTGAAACACAAAATACAACCGGCATCTTTTGAAACACACAGCAAACAGTGAGAAACAAAATAAAAAGCAGTAGAAACAAAAATATAAAAGCAAAATGGAAGGGTGGGCAAACGAGGTTTTAATCAGCATATGGTCGGATGAACAGATCCAGCGAGATTTGGATGGCACAACACAAAAGTTTTTGCCATTCCGGGCAATTCAGTTTCCCTATGTATCCTCTTTTTCACGTGCCGATTTGTACACGGTTTTGCTGTTGTTTCCATGTGTTGTTTACCTCAAGCGCTTGGTAAAAAGCCATATATTTTAAAACGCATGCCTTTTCAATGTTTTTTGTTTTTACAGATAATAAATTATTTAATTTGCTGGGTAGAGATTTCTTAATGAAAGCGGTATAGTATTGCTTATAAGACTCTTATGCGTGACGGTCTACTGTATTCACATGTCTGAAGATTCCTCAGGTACATTATTACATGTGAATACTGTGTTGTTATTAGTACTGAGGGCCAGATCTAGCGTTGCTGTATACCTGTTTTAACAGGGGGGAACCAAATATCCTGGATGTCAGGAAATAATGTTTCTCCTAATATTTAGGCAAAGATGTATGTGAGATGTCTGAAAATCACTCTGGTACTTCATTACATCTCACATACATCTTTGTCTGAGACTGAATTGCCCGGAACACCATAATACCAAGCTGCTTGGAAGAAGTAGGGCACACGCGAAACGCAGAACAATGCCGCTGGAAATCAAAAAACCATAATTAATTTGTTTGCTTTGAAAAGACTGAATTAGCAGTAAACTAAGTCTTACTGCTTTGATCGGCTTAGCCAAAGTAAGTGTACCTATGTAAACATTCATGCAATTTGGATATTACTGAATCTTATACTGTGATAGAAGCTGACATAACAATAAAAAAAAAAAACACGTTTTCCAGCCTAAACTGTTTTATTTTGGGGTTTTTTTTTTTTATTAATTATGATTTAAGGTGCACTTTGTGACGATGTCTCCTGACAGATGGTCACTAATGATGTCATTTGGCACCGGTACCATTTTTTGGAAGTACCAAAAGTTTCCACTCTATGGAAGTACCAAAATTGCGGTACCTGGTGTGGTGGAAAAACGCCCGTAGTCTCAGAATTCGGATTCCCACAGTGTCTAATCACTGATGTTAATTTAATCCTCATTAGCAAGTAACAAGTATGCAGACCATCAAAATAATTGATCAAGTTTCCCAGCATTTCTCCAAGTACAAATAATTTTTGTATAATTTCAAACCCCTTTAGTCAGTTTTTTTTGTTGATCTTGAGCACAAATTGTTACATTTTCAGACAAATGGGAGGTTATTTTATACTGACTGCCTGTGTTGCAGCGTTTCTAATAGTGCTGTCAGCGTCAACACTTGCGATTAATCTGGAAATATTAATGTCCTATTTTGTTTTCAATGTAAATTACCAAAATTTTAAAAATATAACAATGGGGGGGGTGTTTCCCAAAAGAAGCTAATGAATAGTGTGGTATCAAGTCAAAACAAAGATATAAAACATGCAATTCCTCTTACCAGTTTTATACATTTTTCTTGCAAGACCACACCATGTATTTGTTTCATCTTACAAAAATACAAGCAAATAGCCTACTACCATTTTAAACTTGATTAGTCATGATTAATCACAGCCTATTATTGTGATTAACTGGATTTTTTTTTATCAATTGATACTACTAGTTTATAATGGACTCACATTTATATCCCTTTTAACTTGTGTTAAATAGTTCTATTTGAATACCTATTGTTGCATTTAACAATGATTCATGGTTTTTAAAGTATAATTTATATTTTGCATTGTTTGAGCAAATCAGAATTTCCCCATGACAAAAAGGAATCATTCACAAGTAATTCGTCACCGTTTCTGTGAATTTTTCATTTACATTTACATTGTGTTGCATCTACAGTATGCCAGTGCAGGCTTCTGGAAACAGGCTCTGGGAATCCATCATGAAGAAATATTTTGTTGTATTCAGAAAGCAAATATGACTTGGAACAGCTTGTTAAAACGCACACACACACATACACACGATGCATCTCTAGCGGCATCAATGTTCTTTATAAACTCAGTTCTGCCAAAAGAATTTGGTCTTGGTTGTGGTCTTTCTTGTGTTACACTTTGATCTGAAATTGAGAAAACTAAAAGTCTGAGGAAACTAAGTGCTATCTCTTTAGATAGGATAGTGAATGTACTGTCGGCAGGTAGGAAGTATTGTTAATGTTGAATGCAGTGTTTCTGCCATTTACCCATAAACTACAGTACATGTTACATTTACAGTTGAATGGAGATGAGTGGAAGGCTTTCATTTAAAAGCTGTTGTAAGAGGAGATGTGGAGATTTTGCATAAAACATGACACCCTTAGGAGTTTCCCCAGAATTATTATTCACGTAATATGCTACATAGTGTCACCCATTATGATGGTCTCCTGAAGAGTTTGCTGTTGTACTTATGCACCTCTTTCTCTTAATGTGTCATTAATTGATTTACAGGAGTCCAATGTTCTGATTGCAGCAAACAGTCAAGGAACCATAAAGGTATGTGAATGTTAGTAGTAGTAGTAGTAGTATGTTAAATGTAGAACAGACAGTTAACAAGCACTGCCGTCAGCAGGTAACTACTGCTTTTATTTCTGGTTATGGCACATCTTTAGTTTAAATGAAGATACAACCTGTCAGCCTAACCACTATTTACCTATTCACTATTTACCTGTGTATGGGTGTAACAAATTCATATTCAACAAATGTGAATGGTGTATGATTGGCAGTTCTCTAGGATGCAGCAAGGCACATTTTTGCCGTGTTAGTTTATTTTTTATTCTTTGGTGGGAACTCATGTTGCCACGAACCCACTGAACAAAAAGAAGAGTAAAATGGGTGCAGGGCTGGGTGTTAGTCTGAAATCAGAGCCTGAACCCCTGCTTGGGTTTTAATGTAAGCGATCATCAAAACTGACCTTGAAAATAACCAAGCAAAATGGTCTGTATGTTTTACAGTTTGCTTTTGTGATCAGTAATTATTTGACAAATAATAAAACCCTTTATACTCTGCACACACAGTGCATTTTAGAAAGGTCACATCTATTATCAGTTTTCATCTTCAGATAGAACAGAACAATGTTTGTTTTACTTTCATAAATTCCTGAAGTTCAGGATCCTACGTTGAAATTTCCATGACTAACAATGCATTAAATTTACTATTGAAATGCTCACCATCCACACAGCCTTTCCAATGAGATGGATAGGATAGCATAACTTGAAAATGCCTTACTCTTATTTTCACCTATGACTCCAACCTTTTTTCCTCACTCCATAGGTACTCGAACTTGTATGAGGATTCACTAGAATTCAAGGCCTTTCACAACCGCATTCCGTTCCTTGAACCTTTTTGGTTTGGATTTTGTGGGAGAAAATATTCAACTGTATGAGCAGCATATAACTTGCGTCCTGTGTAAAGGCTCCTTAAAAGGATTCCTTTGGAATTTATGAACGTGTAATGGAAAACCATATATTATTTATGTGGGAAAACTCAACTTCCTGCTTTTGAAGTCCTCATTTTGAATCAAATTTTCAGTTTACTCTTGAATAACATTGTTTTGAGGAACTGAGGATGTTTACTCTTCCTTAGAAAAATCAAGGGAGTTTTTAAATGTTCGTACTTTCTCTTATTCTTCAATAAAGAAGTTGGTAGGAACAGTTCAATATTCATGTGCATTTTCCAACAAGGCCAAAGCACAACACTAAAGAAAATTGCATTATAGATATCACCAAATCGTAAGATGCTTTTTGAGCCAATTCTGTCTTAAAGGTTTGTTGTTTGACCCCAGGTAAAGTGCTGTCAGGATACATTATCAAAAGCAAACTTTATTTTTGCAAATGGAATTACTGGAAATGTTTGGACATATTGTAATTAAGCTTTTTCTACAGCTACCACACTTTTAAAACATGGCTGCTTTTTGTTTGTGATGTTCCTGCTTAGGGTTATTTATTTTGATAATTTATATCAGAATTGACTATTCATGATCTGTCATTTGCTTTTCAGATTGCCATACAATTGCTGCTCTTTATAGGACAGAACATTTTATGTTTAGCCTGTATTTCTTTGAAAGTCTGTTTTTCAGTAAATTTGATCATTATCATTCTTAGCCTCCAGTTGCTGCGGTATGTTTTGAATACATATTCAGATGTTTGTAGTATGAATTCTTTGTGTTTATTTGCGTTCATAAACGTTAACACTGCTTCTTAAATAAATGAACATCTTTCCATCAGGTATAGTTTTTTTTTTTCCTATTTTGACATCCTCTTATTATTGCTTCTTGATTAAATGGAATTATTTCACTCCTAAACTGCCGTATTTGAGGGCTTGAGGATGTTAACTGTGACCTAGTGGTTTGAGTGGTGTATCAGCCCAAATGGGCATTTCAGTTTTGCATTTTGCTGAAAAGTAATGGTGCGATGGTAAGATTAAAAATGAATAGGTGGTCCTTTCAAGAATTGGCTTTTAAGACACAAGGTGCTGTCTTGTTAGGATATTGAAGAAATAGTTTTTTTTCTGTGTTAAACACATTGACTACAAGTACTAAATGTCGGTTTACCATTTAATTTATCCCAGACATTAGAAATGCACTGTTTTTACACAACAGTTAACGTTATTCACGTTATGCGTGGATGGGCAAAATGATGGTGGTCAAAACTCATCATATGTACTCACTGGCTACTTTATTAGGTATTCTTGTTCAACTAGTCATTTAAGCAAATATCTAATCAGCCAAACATATGTCCGCAGCACAATGTACACACTCATTCAGGTACAGGCAGGGACCTTCAGTTACGCTCACTTTGAACACCAGAATGGGGAAGAAAGGTGGTTTATTTGATTTTGAACGTGACATGGTTGTTAGTGTCAGGCAGGCTGGTACCTTTCCACTGAACCATGTATTGGCAGATGTCCTGAGTAGCAGCTGGAAATTCTGTCAAAGGGCTGAATTTTATTTGAGCTAAAATTCAAACAAAGCTTAATGGAGATTTATTGATTGTTGAAGTTGTTTCGTACAGCCAGATTATTTTATTATTCAGTTAATACCTTTATTCTATATAATTTTTCATTAAATCAGACTCGTTAATTGCCACCTCTGATATCTATGGCATTCATAAACTGTATGAGGAGTTGTTTCTTGTACTTACTGAATTGTCTCAAACCTTAAGTAGGACATTTCACATAAGTATTTCAGTTTCCTGATGCATAATTGGTCTAAATGGATGGATTAAGAGGGAGCTCCGCTTTCTCCTGTACAGCTTTTCTGATTCAATGCTATGCTGAAGATTGCTAGCTTAAGGTCATGGTAATATTTACATGTAATGTGCAGTACCAAAACATATCTTCTCTACTGCAGAGATCAAGCACATGCAGGGACGCCTGGCTGTCGTCATCAGGTGAAATGCTGCAAACTGAGACTGCCTCTTAAAATTAGTTTTAAATAATGTCAAATTGCACTAGACCCAGCTCAAAACATTGAAAATGCACAGAATGTCAGTGCATGTGTGTATTTCAGGTTCTTGAATCTAATTTATGTATTTTAATTTTTTAATTTAATGCAAATTAGTGTTTTATGTGCGCTGCATCTTTGTAGCCATTAGTCTTTCTTTGTGAAATGTGTTTTATAACTATGATTAAAAAAATGAGTTGTCAACCACATAAGACCATGACTAAAGGATAAAATACCCTCACTAATTGTACAATTTGCTTAAAATCCCTTGCAGTATAAATGGCATGAAGGTTTACTGAACAGCACAATGGCCAAATAGTACATCTCTTTATTCACCATTGTGTAACCACGAGTTTTGTCCCACGGCCCAAAAACATGCAGTGAGGTGAAGTGGTCTTACTAAATGCACATCCGTGTGCGCTGTGATGGCTGGCCGCCTGGGGCACCTAGTCCCACCTGGGATTGGCCTCAGGCTCACTGCAGTCCCGTGTGCACTGTGACAGCTGGTGGTGTACAGCCTAACCAAACTCTTATCTATATATTATGCCTCTAAACTGTTAAACTTAATCTGTTAGTATCACACCTTTTCCCCCGAATTATTTTTTTATTATTTTATTATTGTTGTTATTGCAAACCCCTGGTTTCTTATAACCAGGTCTCAACGCATCAACTTAAAAATATTTGGTGTGCAATACATAATTAAAAGCTGGTTTACAGACTTACAGTACAAATATTGCATGAACCACTCTTGGTAAAAATCAATATCTTGTAATATTTGTCCCCAAAAAGCCCAGAACTTGTCATTAGCTGACCTTCACGTCTCTGATGAGGATCACAGAATTTGGCACATTGCACTGTAGCAATTACATCTCCGGTTAAGTAGAGCAAGTAACTCTGGCCTTTTGCCTGAAGGTTGATACAAGTCAATTTGCACTCAGTAGAAATCAGGGTGCATTTTACAGATCACAAAGCTGTACAAAGCTTCCTCAATTAACTACAAGTCCCCAAGCAAAGTATTGACATTTGACAATGTCATTTTACTTGGTAAATTCAATTCAATCTATTTTTATATAGCACCTTTCACAAGTCAGTCGTCCCAATGTGCTTTACGTGGATGTGTTGTAATACATAAAAACATTTTTAGAGAGATACAGAATGGGGAAAGAGAGAAATAAAATGTCAGAAGACAAGAAAGGTATATCCTCAGGTATTGCTAATTTTCCTCTCAGGGCTGCATGATCCTGGGTAAAATATAAATCACTTATTTTTTCAAAAAGTGAATAACACATTGGTACCTCGGTTCTTGAACTTAATCTGTTCTGGACTCCGGGTCGAATCCTAAAAAGTGCGAGTTCTGGTTGAGTTTTTCTCATAAATAATGGAAAACCAATTAATTGGTTCCTGGCCCCTCAAAATTACACCTAAATAAGATTTTTTTTAAAAAAACATTTAAACACAAAATGAAATGAACAGGATAAAACAAGAAGAGCATTTTTTTCTTAATGGCTTCCAAAACGATAAAGATCTTATCCTAACATTACCCCTGTCCTGCCCCGATCGTCCGCTCCTTCTGTGTGTCATGCCCCCTCATTAGCCTCATGTGGGATCCCCATGTGATCAGCTGTTTCTGGTTGTTGTCATTAGTCCTCTGTATTAAGTCTGCGTTTCAGTTTGTTTCCTCAGTCCGGTAACTGGGTGCATTCGACTTACAGTGCTGGCTTCAAGCAACGCATTCTGATCCTGACGCAATGCATTATGGTTAGATGCATTGCGACCTCTCATCCGGCTGCACAAACTGGAACAGCCTCTGCGACGACACACCTTTGCCCTTATTGGCTGAAGAGTTTAGTTACACGCATGACGCTTGTATCCCAGGCAGTTCCCATGCGTAATCTGCTATTTCTCCAGAATATCATGTAAAGCAGTGAGAACTGGTTTTCAGTTAATTTACCTGGTAAAATAAAGTTTAAATAACATAAATGTTCTAATAGTACACATAAGTTAGTGGTTTATTTATTGTTAGTTACTGTAATGTTGCGTTGCTTTATTTGGTTAATCATCCTGTCTGTGAAGAAAGCATTCAAGTAAGAATTGCATTGTAGTATGACTTATTTCATGGCGCGTACAATTTATATTAGGTCAGTGTTCACGGTTCGACTTCTGATATTCAGATCGAGTTCTAGGTCAAACTGGTTTGTTCGACTTTCAAGAAATTTGAGTTCTGGTGAGTTAGAGAACCGAGGTACCACTGTATTTTTACAATATTTTTTTCCACTTAGAATTAGAGTTGTGGGTTTTTTCTCATGATTATTGAGCAATATATTATTTTTGTTGTTACTATTGTCTTTGTTAAGATGTAACAAACAATAAGATATTTACTGAAATGGAACTGTCCATTGCCATCGCAGAACTGAGTGGGCACTCCAGGATTTTAGAAAACAGCTCATTTCCAGCTGCAAGAAATACTAAATATAAACTTAAACCTCATCTGTTAGGTATGACACCTTCAAACAAATGTTTTTACTTCAGATTTATTGTGCTAATCCAAAAAACAGAAATCCACATGTGAGTGTGACCCCTTTTCGGTATAAGCACAACGTTATTGCTCAAAATGGGGTTGCTGTAATTTCTTCCATTTTCCCTAACGTCACCAAAAGGCCCTTGTTCTTGTTCTAAAAATTTCTTTCACTTTATTGCACAAATTATATTTGTTTGTCCCTCTTCATTTGTATAGGTAGTCCTGTCAGTTAATCCTGTCAATTGTTGATACAGCCCAAAAAAGGGGGCGCTTCGTTTGACGCAATAGATCTTACTAATCCAAACACGGCAGAATTGCTGTCATGTAAGAATGAGATCAACATTTAAAAATGTTTAATCATGCTGCACTACTGTCAGACAAAACCAGATATTTAGCATTAGATACTTGTGACATTACTGATTTTTATCTGTAATTATGACTATCAATGTTTTTTGGTTATGCAGTAATCAAACAGCATGTCCTTTCAGCTAGAAAAAACAAGTTCCACAGCTCTCTCAAAAGTGCAGTAGTTCGGTTTTACTTTTTTCCAACCTTCTGGAGTGTAAAAGGGCCAAATGTGGAGTGTTTTGTTTGAATGTAGAGCGTAGAGATGTAACTTTGAATACCACTCTGTATTAACATGTCCAAATGTATTAACATCACCGTACGCCTAAAAATGCGAGTTGTCTGTGACCTTTTTGTTCAGAGAAAGTCTTTTTAGTTGTTTGTCAGCAAAATTGATCTTTATCTGACATCCGTGATGGGTTGGCACCCCAATCCTGGGTTGCTCCCTGCCTTACATCCGTAGCCTCCAGGATAAGCTCTGCACTCCCCGTGACCCTGAATAGGACAAGTAGTTACAGAAAATGGATGGATGTATTTTATTGAGCCTCACTTATCTGCACAGGAAGAAAACCTTTTATGAGAAGCATAAAACTCAGATCTCCCATGTTATTCTCATGATACATCTGTCAAGAAATAAAAACTAATGTAGAATTTAACTGTAGGTACTTTAGTTACTTTCCCAATGAGCTCAGTGGTGTATTTCAGGTCTGCTATGCCAGCGACCCAAGCGCATGCCCAGGCCCTGAGGGAAGGTGACACATGTTTGAACTATGGGTATAAAAGGCGAGGGTTTATTTCATAAGACAAGATATATATATTTTTTGTACTTCTGTGCCTTTATAAACCATGCAACTACAGCTGGTGCATCACATGAAAATGTAATTTCACACGTTTCAGGAACCATGATTATTTTCTCCTCGTCTTTTGCAAATCTTTCTCCCCTCCAGTGTTGTAGGTGTAGCTCTTACATCGTACATGAAACTGCCATGTTGCAACTGCAAACTTTGTTCCAAAACAACAAAACTAGGAGTTTCAACAAAGTCAGAACTTTGGCACAGAAGGGCTTCATAGAAAAGTCATCTTTCCCAGTATATGAATTTATTTGCATTTTCCTCATTTAGTAGATAATCCAGCAACTTGCACATTGTTTTACACTAAATTGAAAAAAAGAAACATATATATCTGTCAGACTATTTAACTAACATACTATCAGCCATGTTGCAGTTTTTTTTACTGTCAGAAGTTCAGTGTATGATATGAAGGTTATAAACGAACCTTGGAGAAATGTTACTAATGTGTTTCTCGTAGCAGGTGAAAGAAATTATTGGAATTTAGTGATCAGTGTTAGCACAGCAAACAACAAAATGCGCCCTCCACATTTAACCCATAGCCAGGGGCAGCTGATTCAACACCTGGGGGCAGTACTTAGCTCAGGGTACCCCGCTTGTCAGGGATTTTAACCAGCAATCTTACGATTACATTTCCCTAAGTATCAATCCACCACTGCTCACAAACCACATGGACTGTATGGGAATCGAACCCACAACCTTGGTGTTATTAGCACCACACTCTACCCAGCTGAGCTAACCAGTCACAGTGACCTACTTCAATAGTTTCAAAGTAAATTGTAAGGGCTTTTCCTTGACAATAGTTCTGTGATTATTCAGTTAAAGATTTCCAACAGAAACTCAGCCATAACCATTCCCCTGTGATATTAATTATACAGCCTTTTGTTAAGATTACTATGAATTAATTAAATTCAATGTTATTTGTGTAGTACATTGTCTCTAAGCGCTTTACATTATCCCTGCTGAAAGCCTCCCGAATGCAAGCCAACGCTGACAGCGGAAAGGATTATCTCCCTAGTAGCAGGATGATATGGGACAGTATTATGGGCAAGTAAACCTGTTCATTGTATCTTATAGTTAATATGTAGTTTATAAATACTGATAATGTGCAAACTGTGTGCATTCAAGCTAATGCTAAATGTCATTAATTGCTGTGTTTTCCAAACTAAAAGCACAGAGTATGGGATCTGTAAGTTTCGTTGTTTGTTTTCCTCCCAGGTACCTATATGTCTCATGCTCCTGCTCACCATCATCTCCTGAGTGATTGTTACACAGGGAAATGTATCTCTACACACGTTACACATGATGCTTTTCCATCGCAACATTAAACCACTGCATACCTCTACCTAGCCGAGTACAGAGGGCTGTGCATCTGCAGTTTTGTTGTGTAAGCAAAACCATTTATTGGCGTGGAAGCAAAGCAGATATAAACGTCCTACTTTTTCCACAATCTCCGCCCACAAAAAAATGGTGTAAAACAAATTTGGAAATCTGCAGCAAAATGAGAGCCAGGCATCTGGTTCTGTGACAAAGACAAAACATGAGGCAATATGCAGCTTATTACAGAGAGGAGAAAAATATGTGTCCCAATTTCTCTGAAACGTTATAGGAATGAGTCTTGACCATTTGACACGGATCAAATTTTCACAGTGGCATTGTGTTATGACTAAATAAATAAATAAAAGTATTTCCAATTGTTAAACAACCCTGCAAGGAAAATGGGCTTCTTGTTCATAGGAACATATGGTGTAATAATTATGTGAAAATAGCTGTAAAACAATCTCATTTGGTAAAGTTATATGGAAGAACAAATGTTCAATGGACCTGAAAAATGTGGCGCTGGCGAAACAGAGTTATATTTAGAATACAAATAAGCTGTATAATTCAGCATAAAATAAAGGGCTGTTAGGGAAAATGGGATAATATAAGTGGATCATCATGCCCCTCCCAGCTGCTTATGCAGTAAAAAGCCAGAACCTGTTTCCGAAGGCATGGAGTCCCCAGAAGGACTCACACCAGTAGGTAATTGCATACTGTACCTCATCTAGAGCTTTACCTATTCCTGTGTTTTTAGCTGCATCCCCCCATGCGTGAATTTGTAATTCCTTTAGCCCCTTTTTCTGGTGGAAGTCTGTCTGGCTGCCCTGGATTCAGTTTACATCACTGAACCATAAGAGTAAATTTAAATGATTAAAGTCCCAGTAAAGGCAACTATTTAAAGTGGACAGTAAATGCTTTTAAAACATGACTTCAGCTGCTTGACAGTTCAGTTAAACTTTACACATTTGTTTATTACTCAGACCAGCTATAATTAACAATACATACAATGAATACATTTAGTTAAGGGTCCAAAGCACAAAGTGCAATGGACTCTTATTGTTTTTCTTAGGATATGTTATTTCTCTTCCCTAAAACTGAATGTGCACCCACTCCTACAATGTCCACCCCACCTAGGTCATTCTGGTAGCAGGAGAATCAGCACACTGCCCTTACGGATGATTCATAAAAAAAAAAAAAAAAAAAACCATTACCTGCCTCTACAATACAGCTACCAGCCACACCCAACCTGCACCGTTTCCATGCCTATTTCAATCAAGCAGCTTAACCTCAGCCGTGCTTCAGCCAATCCACACCAAATTTGACCCACTAATGTAGCAGTAGACCACAGACAGACCCTCCAACTTTCATGTTGATCGACACTACAGCCACTGTTCATATATGTCTACAAAAACAAACAACAAATTTATTTTTGATTTTTGTATAGCGCATTATCACAACATTACCATCGTCTCAAAGTGCTTTACAGCATCCCCACCCAAAGCCCCCAGTGAGTAAGCCATAGGCAACAGTGGAAAGGAAAAACTCCCGAGAAGGAAGAAACCTTGGGAGGGACCAGACTCAAAGGGGGAGCCCATCCTCCAGGAGCCAGCAGGGAGAGTGAAATACAATAAAATTGGAGACACAAAAAAGGAGCGGGGGGGGAGATGAGAAGCCGGTGCCAATGCTCCCTCCTACTGCCAGGCAACCAGAAGGCAGGCAGCGGGTCATACATGGAAGATGACACAGGTAGAACGGCGAGCTGGATGCATGGACGTCATTGGTAGTGACGATGTCACATGTTGCAGGGTGTGATACATTGAGGTCTTCAGGCAGCACCCCCCAGGAGGAGTAGGGGAAATAAAATATGCAGTTAGTCAAAGTAGGGGAGACTATGGGCAGTGATAAAAGTTAAATGAGTGCAATATGAAGTGTAATGCTCTGGCAGACATGGCTATGGCAGCATAAGTAGGAGGGAGAGGCAGGTGGGAATGCAGGCCTGGGGAGTCCCTGAAATGTCAGCACTC